>PVIJ01000226.1:0-342242 GCA_004024925.1 Scalopus aquaticus | reverse complement strand
TTTTTTGTGGTTCCATATGAATTCCTTCAATATCCGTTCTATTTCTTTGAAGAATGTCATTGAGATTTTTATCGGGATCGCATTGAATCTGTAGATTGCTTTTGGTAGGATGGCCATTTTGATGATGTTGATTCTTCCAATCCATGAGCAGGGGATGTCTTTCCATCTTTTTGTGTCTTCCTCTATTTCTTTTAACAGCGTATTGTAGTTTTCTTTGTATAAGTCCTTTACCTCTTTTGTTAGGTTTATTCCCAGGTACTTGAATTTTTTGGTTTCGATTTTGAAGGGGATAATTCTCTAATTTCTTCTTCTTCAGACTGTTTGTGTATAGAAAGGCTACTGATTTTTGTGCATTGATTTTGTATCCTGCTACGTTACTGAATTGGTCTATAGTTTTAAGTAGTTTTTCTATGGAGTTTTTGGGATTCTCTATGTATATAATCATATCATCTGCAAATAGTGACAATTTAATTTCTTTCTTACCTCTTTGGATTCCTTGTATGTCTTTCTCTTGTCTTATTGCTCTTGCTAGGAGTTCAAGTGTTATATTGAAAAGCAATGGTGAGAGTGGACATCCTTGTCTTGTTCCTGATTTTAGGGGAAAGGCTTTTAGCTTCTCACCATTGAGGATGATATTGGCTGTGGGTTTGTGATATTTAGTCTACCAACATGATACATATTTCCATTTATTTAGGATTTATTTAATTTTTCTTTTCTTTTTTATTATATATGCTTCCCAGATGTTTAGATTTATTACCAGGTATTTGATTTTTAAAAAATGTCCTTTTGGTGTCCTTTACTGTATCTTGCAGACCTGTGCTTCTTACTCGTGTCCATTCCGTTTGACCTGAAGAAATTCTGTGCTGTACTGACCTACTGGCCATGAATTCTCTCAATTTCATTGGCCTGTGCGTGTCTTTGTTTTGTGCTTTTATAAAATGATGTTTTTACTGGGTGGAGAGTTCTATTTTTCTTTCTTTCAGCATTTTAAAGATTTTGTTCATAGTCTCCAGTTGCCATTGTTTCTGATAAGTGAACCATTATTTGTATTATTGTTGTCTTTGAGTAATAATATATCTTGTTCCTTTGACTGTTTAAAAAATTTTTCTTTGTCTTCCTGTTTTAGCATTTTGAGTATGATATTTTAAGAGTGATTTTCTTTGTATTTAAACTTGTGAGGTTTTGGATGATTAGTTATCTTTAATCAATTTTGGAAATGTTTAGATCATTTTCTGTTCAAATATTTCCTCTGTCCCCATTCTCTATCTGGTATTCCAATTATATTTGTGTTATTTATGTTATACTGTTGATCATGTGGCACATATTGGATGCATTGTTCCATTTTTTTCCCCACTTTTTCCTTTGTAGTTTAGGTAATATAGGTTGACTTGACGTAATGTTCACTAATTCTTTCCTTTCCAGTGCAGTGTAATGATAAATCCATAGAATGCTTTCTTTATTTATGATACTTCATTTTTCATTTCTATCATCCTTAATTTCTTTTTAAATAATTACTTTAAGGTTGTTTTGATAACATCACCATCTGGGCTATCCTTGGATCAACTTCTGTTAACTATTTCTTTTCTCGATTATAGGCCATATTTTTCTACCTTTTCCACAAATCTTTGACCTTATGAATCTATTGAAAATATTGGGTATAAAAATAATAGAAAAGGAAATAAATTGTATTTATTCTCAATAAAAGCTTATCTCTCTGTCAAGCTGCTTGTGAAGTGGTGTGAGTAGCCATCTAATCTGTAGTGGAGATAGTATTAGGTTGTTACAACTTCAGTTAGATTCACTTTACCATTGGTTTCAAATGTTTTGAGAGCAGAAACAGGGTGTTCCCTTAAGCAGAATTTGGAATCTGAGCACTGGTGAAGCTCCATGACTGTCTTTATGCTTTAGAGTCCAGCCACTAACTTTCCAAACCATGCAAGATTGCTTTCTACATTACAAGTTGGTTGCCAACTTTTTGAGCCTTTGCAGAGTTCTCTGCTCTCTGTCCAACTTTCAGACTTTGAGGGCTACTATAGGGCCCTCAGTGAAGGTCTAAAATGTCTCTGAGTGATTTCTCTAACCTCTTCTGCCTTATTCCTGGATTCACAGGCTTTTACTGTGCACTCAATGAAGGTCTAATGTGTCTTCCAGGAATTTCTCTCCATTTTATGCCTTTCCCTAGCTTTCCGTATGCTACTACCTAATCATTGAAGAAAGCCGATGTACTTCAAAGGGAATCTCTCTTTGAGCTCCTTCTCTGCCTCCAGTCTTGGTTGAAGGCCAAGACTGATGAACTTGATGAAGGTGTGTGGGAAAGAGCTGCTTTTTGCCTGTTGCTGTTCAGGGCTCTAGTTGATCATGTAAGCCTATGTGACTCTACAAGTTTGTTAAAGTGAATGTTTTTTTTTTTTTTTCAATTACTAGCTGTAAGAGATTTTTTTCCCCCTGTACCATCTTGCTAATTATGGAAGCCCCTTATGGATCTCTTCCCTCCCAGGATGTATTTGTCACTTTCTAAGTCAGTTCACCGAATTTGACTTTTTAAAGATTATCATTGTTTGTAGCTTATCTTGCTCTTTCTCATTGTTAGAGTCCCTAAACATTAAAACATTTAAAAAAAGAAACATACTTTAAAACAAAATCTTACATGGAACCTGAATACATAAAAAAGATCATAGCTGAAACTTCTGGTTAAAAAATATTTGGCAGGCATTGGGGTGGTGCATGGAGAATTCCGTGGCTCTCTTAATACTCTCAGCTATGTCTGGAGAAATGTTCACATTGTTTGAAAATCACTGGTCTGATCATCAAGTGTGAGTATTTTGTTTGAGGGCTCCTGTCTTTACTGTATAGTTCAATTTTCTCAACATTTTCGTGTCCAATATTGGCTTTTGTTTTACATGCTTTTGCACATGCTGTTTCCTCTCCATAGGATGCTTGTCTCTCTCCCAGTTTAAATCATTTACCCCTGAGGGTTCAGCTTACCATTGAGAATTTCTGTGTCCTCAGTGCTGTTGCAACACTTACATTTGGGGTATCCAATGTAGACATAGTGACATTTTCTCCTGATTTGGTGTTACTCTTGTTTCTACAGCTGGACAAAATTCCTCCAGATAGGGGTTATGTTGGAACTTACCTTCCCTATTGTTTGAGGCTCAGAGGAATGAATACTTGTCCCTGTGACCACTCTGGAAATGTGAACACTGTCTTTTGGTTGATGACATTGTTGGGCAGGATGCCTCCATGTTTATAGGTTAACATCTTTGTATGGAAGCCCACATGGCTTCTGCTTGAAAGGAGCCTTATTTCAGAAAACTGACAGTCCTTCTGAACCAGGTTACAACCTTTGTTTCCACAGCCATAGGATGCTGGGACTCATGTGTTTCTTTAGTATTCGTGGTGCTTGCAGATTCACCATATATATTTCAGTTACCCTGATTCTTTCATCCTTCCTCCTCTGAACTGACCAGGTCCACCCTTGCTAGCCTGTTTCTCCATGGAACCTTGTTTCAGTGGGGTAGACTGGCTATGTTCCAGAACCACACTTCAGTTGGATTAATGTGGTTACAAGAGGCGCCAACTGAGAGTGTGTCTTTTCCCTGATATGTACCAAGCTGTCAGCGATACAACTGGCCTATTGCAAGGTGGCACCTAGAATATCTAGGCAAGCTCTCAACATGTAATTGTGAGGAATTAGAATTAGTATACTACTTTTGATTCAGCCTGATTGCTTTCCCCAGAAACAGCTATTTCCAGACATCTGAAACTCGAAGAGATTTCTGGGACTTGAGATGTCGTCCTCCATCGCCAGTGAAATTGGAGAACTTTCACCTTTTCCTTCTCTGGGGTAAGTCAACATTCCTTTTCCTCAAGTTTTTATTTTTAAATCTTGGGGATTGCTAAGGTGAAATAATACCCACTTTATAGGGTTGCTATGAAGATTAAAAGAGGCATCAGCCTTGTTTAAAATCTAGGCCCGCTTTTCAATATGCATGTTATTCATGCCTGTTTTATGTATGTACTTCAAATCCGCTTATGAGGTAATTGGGGTCAAAAGCAACAAAGCAAATAAACACCAACAAGGCTGTTTTTCTTAGAAAAGCTATACTTTGGGGGATCTAACTCCAAATTTTGCATTCATGGACTTCAGTACAGCATTCAGAACAAGCCAGTGCCCTGGCACTGCAGGTATATAGTAGGGGTACACAAGGCACCACATTGCAAGGATGTGAATGGCCATGGGCCAACTTAGGAGGAATTTTTCCTTCAACTTAGGAGGAATTTTTACTGCATTTTCAGGGGCACCCTAAAGAACAATTTTCTTAAACTAAATTTTCTTTCATCAGAACGATGTGCTTCTCTCAAAAAGCAAATTCCCATTATATCATTTAGTAATATTTGAACCTGTGCAGTCCTGCAGCTTTCATTAGGCCATGTACCCAGCTGACTTCCTGCCACTCAGTTACAGGCTGATAAAGCGGAAGTTTAAAACCTACCCAGTAATCACTTGGTAGATGGGGCTGCATTAAACAACTCAAGATGAATATGTTTGGGGTGCTTGCAACTTTAAGTCCGGTTTAACCTTTCATTAACCTGCCCTCTGCTAATGGGTATGTGGGTGCAGGTAGTCATATCTCTGTGTGGATCTCTAGGAAGTTTATAATAGGGCAATATCTTTTTTCCATTGCTTTGCAAAGGGGGTTCTTGTTGCTAAAATTCCTTGGGACTTGGAGTGTACTATTTGGGTACTTTATCATCTCCATTCTGAAAGGGAACCTCTTAGGTAGCGGAAGGGCTGAAGCCTTAGCTGGCTGCAGTCGTGGAGCACACCAGGCCTCTTACCAGCTCAATGGGTGAGGGGATTTACTGCTCATGCAGATAAGATTCGATGTAGTTAGATGTTGTCAACACATTCTGGTGCAAATGCAGTGCCCTTCCTTGACTTTCCCAAGGGAAAAATAGATCTCATGACATTGACTTTCATTTCTCAAATGCAGCATCTGAGGCATCTTTTCTCATAAAGGGGTTTGAGACCATTGGCCTGTACTTTTTTATTTTAAATAAAGTGTTACAGATTTAATATTAATTTGCAGAACTATTTAAGTTTTAGCAATGTAACTTCACCCCCCATAGAGACCCTTTGACTTTAAAGTTTTCTAGTAAGGGGCAGATTTTTGGAACATGATCTGACATGCAGCTTAATTGCACTGGTCAACAAATTTTTCCAAAAGTCATGTTACTGAAATAAAATTAGTCATTTCCTATCAATTTGTATGTGCTCAACACAAATCTGACAGTCAATTTCTAATTTTGGCTCTAGTTTTTTTTGTAATCTGCAATAAATTGATGTTTATATCACAAAATGCATGCCAATAGTAACAGGCCTATGGTTAATATCTGTAAAAAATCAAGTCATAGACTCTTCTTAGATTTCTTTGCTTGTCTCTTGTACAGCTGTTCAGGAATAGAATAGATGAAAGATGGTTTCCATTGTGTAAAAGCAGAGCCTTAAGACTCAGTTTTGAAGAGTCTAGAAGTAGTCTCCATTCTTGTGAGCGACTTCTAAGGCATTCATGAGGCCCTCAATATCAGAACAGAATACCAGAGTACTTTCCTTTCTGAAGAAAGGCTCCAACTGCTGGTGGCGCTTTCGATATAAAGTAATTGTGACATCTTCTTCTAGAAGATTCATTGTTGGAGTCTTGATCCTAGTAATTCTGCCTTGTTCTTGGATAAGCCCAAATCACAAACCAGGTCATTGAGTTCTTCCTGTGTTAGTCTGTGTGGGGTTGATGATGCACCACAGTGAAAATGTGGATCACTGCATGCTGATGGGACAGGAGAAGAACAGGTCGGCTCACCCTTGTCCTCATCAGATGGAAAAAGAGAATATTGTGCTGGAGGTTCTGGGATAGGAAGTCCCTCACCATGTGGAATTGGTCTCAATGCAGACGGAATGTTTGGGTAGACTATTCTCGACTTCTTTTGCTTCATTATTCTACCGGACAGAGGAGGAACCAAGCAGAAGTAACAGTCTTTTATGTGGTTGCTTGGCTCTCTCCACACCATGGGGACTGCAAACGGCATTGATGGTCTTTTGTCATTTAACCACTGTGAAAGCTGTGCTGTACATATAGCACAGCATATATGCAGGGCCCAAGGCTTGTTTTGGTCACCAACCTTGCATCCCAAGTAAAATGATAAGCCTTCTTCACTTGAGAGGTGATACTTTTCTTCTGATTGGCAAATGTCACTTCCCCACAATTAGAGCAGAAATTGTCCACACTATTAACGCGCTTTTGAGGCATTACTGTTCTGTATTGTGCCTAAATGGATAAAATAATAACAGTTCTATGGAACAGTAGCTTAAACTGTTTCACACAAAGTCTGAAATATTTTCAATGCTCAACCTTTCCTACAGGGCTTTATATAGTGCACTGCTGATGTCGGCTTCTTCAGCAGCCGCCTGGCAGTAGTATTGCATTGCATCAGAAAATGATGCAGTCAACTCTGGATGATGTGTGCATGATGGTATTATGCAATGCGATGCAATATTACATCATTCTAGTCTGATTTAGGATGTTGTTGCAGTCCTACTGGATAAATTTACACGGTGAAACATACAAAACGAATTATATGAAATATCTTCAAAATGAGAGCTAGTAAAAAATTTTCAGGGTTATATTCATGTTTGGCACACCAAGATACTACAGATTATGGCCTTTTTAAGTCAGTAATGATCTCACTGTTGACCAGTGTTGTTCATGCACGGACATATTTGCAAATGTATGTACTATTTTAAATGTAAATTTACACACAAAGGAAATGGGGCCTATCTGTAGGAAATGAATATTTACTATTTGATGGCTGTAGCATCAGTTTAGATTACAATGACAGTGAGTATCTTGAAGGAAAGAATAAACTAAGTCCACCTTAGCCAATTTCTTGCTTGGTTTTAATATTCTTTCATTGGCTATTTATTTATTCATTCATTCATTTGTTTAACCCATGTGTAGGCACCATGCTGGGTGCTGAAGACATATCTTGAAAGCCACAGATTGTCCCCTTAAGAGAGTGCAGAATGGGAGAGACAAAATAAACAAGTAATTGCTCTGTTCTCCAGCTTGGAGGGGAGTTGGAGAACCCCAGTGGAAGGATTTTGCCTCTTGACAGGGAGCCTGGGAAGGAGAATTCACATCTTTGTCTCCTCAACTCAGCATCATAGCTGGGCTCTGTTTGTATTTTACCTCCTTGCACTGACGTCCAGAAAGTTCTTTTGAGCAGAAAGCCCGGGCAATGGTAGGACTCTTTTTATTTGTTTTCCTTTTCTCAGGAAGAACACTCCTGCCCTGCTTGTTGTGCAGTGTCTGAAAATAGCCGCTTCCTATATTTTGTCTGCCTTTCCGGTTGATAATGACTGGATGATCGTTCTGTTTCTTCCCAGTGTAGCTTTTATATTTTTATTTTTAAAAATGTATCTAAAGTAAATATCATTAATGTTTTTAGTTCATTTCATGATAAATTTTTAAATTAATTGAATTTCATTTCCATAAGCAGGGTCTCAGTTTAACTGAATTGAAATAATATCTCTGGTTCTTTCATGTTAAGACACAAAGCCATTTATATCATAATTTGGAGCTTACCTGCACCCTCAGATACAGTACATTCTGCACCTCGTTAGAAATAATAGTTGCAGGCCTCCCTGGTGGCGCAGCAGATTAAGTGCAGCTGTTGGTAGCTGCGGTGCGAGTTTGATGCCCAGCCAGGGATATTCCCACATCGTGCAGGAGACCTCTCCTGCCTTGCCTGCTGCTCCCCTCAGCAGTGTATTTTGGTGGATCTGCCTGTTCTGCTCCCCACTCTGTCTCTGGTGAACCCTCTTACCGCCCCACCTCTGGCCTGCATCCCAGCTTGTATGCATAAATAAATAAATCTTAAAAAAAAATAGTTTCAACATTCACATGGAAAAAATATTTTGCTTAATTACTACTATCACAAATCCAAAGCTCATAGAACAGAAAATGTGGGAGACTTTGGTCACAATTAGAAGTAAAACCACACATTAAAAATTTCTAATAGCTTGTAGTTATAAGGTGCTAAGTAAGGAAATTGACATTTCTGTGCCTTTCTCGTATTTTCTCTTTTGGGTACTTAGTTTGCTTGCTTTAAGTGACTTAGGACCATGATTAGTCTCCACCAAGGGAACAAGGTGGATGGTGTTCCAACCCTGAGTGACTGCATAGCAGCTAAAACTAAGCCAGGGTGTATCCAAAGAGATCAGACAATGAAACTAAATAGATGTAAATATCCAGATAGCACTGAGTTTACAAGTCCCTCTGGCCAGCAGAAGGGTGTGTGGGTGTTCCTGCCAAAGCTCAGGGCTCCCTGCTGCAGGGCACCTGGAACAGCCCACCCTGAGAGGTGTCTCCAGCGGATGTCAGGAGGCACTTTGCCAAGAACCTTCAGAGTGAGAAGGGAATTTATAGCCTGTGCCCTCATTCATTTTATAGTAAAGTTAATGATTATTATTATTATTATTTTTTTTTTTTTTTGGTGCCCAGGAGGCTGCCACTGTAGCTATTGCTTCCAGACTGGAAGGGATGCAATGTTCTTGGTGTATTCCCAACCCAGATGCATCTTGTCATAAAATTCATTTCAAATGAGAGCGAGTACAATGGCACACAAATGATCCTACTGCAGTGTCCATGTATTAGGGACCAAATCGGCTTTCGAGTTGATATGGAACTTTTAAGTGTGAGTTAGTATGTTTTACACCATAGGGGCTCCTTGTAACCCCCAGATTTATTAGATACAGTTATAAGATTGCACAGAGATGCACAGGGAAGCCAGATTCAAATCAAGCAAAACTCATCAAAACCTAAAAATGTCCACTTGTGACCTGACCACTTGGGAAATTGGTCCTAAGACTGAAATTGCCCCAGCTTAACACTAGTGTATTTTTCAGCTCATCATGTCAAGGTCTTTTGTGGCCTGTCTCTTGCTGATGGTCAGATATTGTTAACCTGCATATAAATGCAAAAGATTCAGGAATTCATAAAGTTGGTGATAGTCATGTTGGAGAATTATTGGAATCATGCTCAAAATTTTGAACATGAGAGCGCGGCAGAGTTAACCTGATGAGGAGTTGAGGAGAGAAATCTATAGGTAAGGGCGTGATAAAGCCCTAAACAGAAATGACTTGGCTATGAAAGGAGTAAGACAAGTATTGGGGAAATGAATGATGTCTTAGATTTCATTTTTTCTACTTCCTTTATGGCCATACTGAAAAAGTCAGACATCAGTGTTAAAAATATTACATAATGTGTTTGAAAAATAATAATCTTCCCCTCAAAAAACAAACAACTTCCTCCAACAATTTATCTTTTCTTAATGAAGGAATGATTGAAATTTAAACTAAATTTGTTAAATGTTACACGAATTTATCTTTTTCTAAGTTTCAGTTTCACTAGAGTAAGTTCCTATCAAATCAATTTTACATCTAGTGTTAAATTTTGATGCCAATTTTAAAAGGCTTCACTGTTTAAAATTTAATCAAATTTCATTTGTTTTCCATTCATTTGTATGATTAAAAAATTTGGAAAGTACAACTTCATACCTCATCACATGCACATGTTTGATTCCCTTTCATCAAAGCTCCTGTGCCAGTTTCCAATCATGTTTCTCCAACATCCTCTCCTCCACCCCCAGTCTACCCTCCCACTATATTTTTTATAGAGATTTTTTTTTGTTGTGTTTTGCCAATTTATTTTCTTTGGTTATTTCCATTCCACAAATGAGTGAAATTTTACTGTATTTGTCTTTCTCCTTCTGACTTAATTTCACTTAGCATAATCCCCTCCAGTTCCATCCATGTTGTAAGTGGCAAGATTTTATTTTTTATTTAATGATTAAGTGGTATTCTATTGTGTAAGATGGTATATGCTATACCATCTTTATTCACTTATCTGTCATTGGGAACTTAGGCTATTTCCATAACTTGGCTATTGTGAATAGTGCTGCAATGAATATAGGGCTGCATATATCCCTTTAAATTAGTGTTTTCATATTCTTTAGGCAATACCTGAAGTGGGATTACTGCATCATATGGTAGTTCTATTTTTAATTTTTTGAGGAACCCCCATGCTGTTTTCCATATTGGCTGCATCAATTTATATTCCCACCAATAGTGCACAAAGCTTTTTTCTCTCCACACCTTATCAGTGTTTATTATTTCTTGACTTTTCATGCTAACCTTCTAATTGGTGTGAGGTGAAGTCTCATTGTGGTTTTGATTTGCATGTCCCTAATGATAAGTGATGTAGAACATCTTTCTGTGTATCTGTTGGCCCTCTACTTATCTTCTTTGGTAAGATGCCTACTTGGATCTAAATATAAGTACAGACTTTTAACAAAGTTTATCTTCATATGCCAGACCAAATGGGGCGGTGTCTCAGGAGTTTGCAGCCTCTGCTTTCCTTGTCTCCTGCACCTTCCTTTCCCCACCTACTTGGTGCTGGCCTTGCGTCTGGATATCAGCTCAAGCTCCCATTCCTTCCCGGTGGTGCTTACTTTGGTAGATATCTTTCCCACCCATTGACCTATTCAAGAGCCTTCCAACCTACTAGGTTAACTTCCCATTCTGGCAAATTTAACAGTTTGCATGAATAGCTCTGCCTACCCAAGGGGTTTCTGTTGATCCAGCCACCACATTCCCCCAGATGAATGGTGCCCACCCACCTTGCCTGTCCTACCCAAGAACATGAGGAGCAGCCCGCTCCCAGGCCTCCTCCCTACCCCCCAGGACAGCCTCTCCAAATTGTCAGGTTGACCCAGACCAGAGGGGGCCGTTAGATTCGCTAGATAAAAAATGTTCGGTCTGCCACATTACAAACCCTGCTACATGTTTTGCCTCTGGATCCAGCTCAGTGCCTGGCACATGAAAGGCATTCAGGGAATATTTGTTGAATATATATTTTTTTAATTAGTGACCTGCTTGGATGGAGAACTATGCCCTGAGCTAAAAGGGAGAAATGGGAGGTGGTAAGTGGGAACCAGTGAGGGTTGGGTGAGCCTAGGCAAACATAAGTGTTGGGAGTGGTTAACGTTGATTTCGTAGATGAATTGGAACATTTGATAACCCTGTAAATAGACTACTGTACATTATATAAATGGTACTCTTAGCTTGTAGTTATAAGGTGCTAAAATAACTGCTTGAAAAATGAAAGAGCCCATCAATCAAATGGTTGTTTTGCTTATGTGAAAGTCAGACAACCAATTTGACTGGTTTTCTTTTCTCCTCTGAATCGACCCTTTGTTTGAGCCAGCTGCCGGCTCCAGGCCGTGCCGACTGTTGTCTTGATTACAGGTTCTGTGTGAAAAATGAAGCAAAGCATGTCTGCTCGGCCGTGATGCTGGCTCAGTAAATGTTTGTCAGAGTCGGTGAGTGAGCTCGTTTAATCACCAAGATGATCTGATTCTTGTTTCTTCATCCAGCACGTCACATAGGTGGTTGGAAGGAGAACAGGTAGAAGGAATGTGGAGAGCAGATTCCATTTCATGGTATCTCCAAATAAAGACAGTACCTTTTTTAAGCTATAGTAGAAAAAGAAATGTTTATATGTCTGTGTAAATAGGTCCTTTCTGAGAGATCCAGTGGTAGGCCAAACAAGGTTTCCACCCACAAAGATACCCAAGTTCTAATCCTAGACTTCTGTCAATGTGCTACTTTCCACGGCCAAAGTCCTCTTCCTCCCGGACCATCCCTTCCCCACGTCCCTTTTCACTTTGTTCTTCTCCTCCCCTCTTTCTTTGTGTGTAGCCAGCATTTACTCTTTGGACATTCTGGCATTTTCTCAGTGCTGGTGGGGGGAGGGGCAGCGATGTCAAACAGAGCCAGCTTTGCATCCTCTACCTTTGCTTCTCTTCCCCAACACCACCACCTCAGGTGGGCTGGCAGGCAACATCTTTACAATGCCCCTGCAAGCAAATCTCCTATGGCACCTGTTCACACTGGCCCTTTGGGGGCAAAACCCATGATTCTGAGACTTCTCTCAGCTCCCTCTCCAAGAACACCTGCCTCTTTCTTAGGACTACTGACTACCATAACAAAAACATGGGCATTTAAAATAACAGATTTATTCCTTTAGGCCAGAAGTCCTGAATGAAGGTGTAGGCCCGGCCTTGTTCTCTCTGATGGATCTCAGGAAGAATCTGGTCCATATTTTTCTTTCAACTTCCAGTGGCTACCAGCAATCCTTGCTGTTCCTTCATAACTCCAACCTCTGCTTCTATCTACACACAGCTATCTCCGTCTGTGTCTCTCTTTTGCTATTCTTATAATGACACCACTCACATTGAATTATAAGCCTACCCTAGTCCAATCTGACCTCATCTTAACCTGTATCTTAATTACATCTGTTTCCTAATAAGATCACATTGCTACATTCCAAGGAGAAGGATTTCAACATATTTTTAGAGACACATTCAATCCATAAGAGCCCTCTTTCCACAGAGATCTGGTCTCAGCTTGCTCAGCCTAAGATGGTCTTTGAGATGTACTTGACCCCAGTGGCTGCTCCAGCAAGCCTTGACTCAGGTGAACTCTGGTACAGGGAAGCGTGTGGTAGAGTATACATTAAAAATAAGTCACAAGGATTAAGAAGATGTTGTATCGATACACAATGGAGTACTACTCAGCTGTAAAGAAGGTGAAGTATTGCCATTTGTGACGACATGGGTGGAACTGGATGGGCTTATGCTAAAGGAAATAAGATAGATGGAGGGAGATGAATACCAGGAGATTTCACTCATACAACTGAGTGAATATAAAGAAACAAAGCAAAGAACAGAGAGAACTACTAAGTCAAAACAAACCCTAGAAATCTGACTAGAGTTGAGATGACTAGAAGGGGAGGATGAGGAATCAGCAGCAAGGAGAAAGGAGCCAAGAGACTGTGGTAGAAGATACGGGGGCTTTGGTGATAGATGTGTGTGGTTATTACATCTGAAGAGATGTGAACCTATACCCCTAAATCATATGCAGTGTTAAAAACCAATGTTACTGCAATAAAAAAAAATTAATACAATCAACAAAACAAAAAAGTCGCTAGCATCCTGGAACAGGATCTTTGTGGGGTTGGTCCTGGAACTGAGAGGAGATTCCAGGTTTCTGGAGAATCTGAGGACCTCAGCAGCTAGAGGTGTGGACCTTCCTGTCATGAATGTCTCTCAGTCAGACGCTGAGTGCGGCTCTTTCCCTGCCTCACAGCGCTATGATTTCCGGTTTCTCCTCACTCATTTTCCTCCCCTGCCTCAACTGCACCTTGTCTCGGACTGGCTTTTCCAGGCCTGGTTCTACCTTCTGACCTTTCATCCATCTGGCTCACCACAAGTGGACATATTCTTGTCAGGGCTCTTAGTTCACATGCTGTGACAGACGGTATGTTTGCGTTGTACCTCCACCCCCCGCAATGCCTATGTTGAAGCCCTAGCCCCACATGTGACGGTGTTAGGAGGTGGGGCTTTGGGAGCTAATTGGCTTTAGATGCGGTCACGTGGGTAGTGGAACCAGCTAAGTGCTTAAATTGGTCCCTGACCTTGAAGTACAAGACAGGGAAAAAAAAATTATTTAACTTTTTCTTTGAGGCTTGTATTTACAGATTTATCTGACCCAGCCTGACTAGTAGAAGCAAACAGCCTTGAGCTGAGCAGTAAGGTTGACCAGGGTCTGAGAAAGCAGAGGAGGGGGGCTACGCAGAGGCAGGGGTGAAATAAAACCCCAATTTTCTGAAGAAAGCCTCTTCATAATTCCCCATTTGTGTAAATAGACAAAGCATTTCAGGCAGGTTCATGGTTCTTTACACCTAACCTGTTTTTCAGTTAATAAAATTTAAATATTTTGTTTTCAACCCTGGTCCCCAAGCCCTATATAGTCTCGTTTACTTTCTTAATCATAGAGGTACATTTATCTCCCACTTCCTTGCCAATTCATTCACAAACTGATTTTTCTTCTCAATGACCTGATGTCATTATCTCATCTATGCACATCTGGTAGAGACCCCACTGTTGGGTAACAGTAGGGGCTCCATCTTGGGTTTAGTGCCCTCATGAGAAGAGGCAGAAGCAGCGGAGAGCTTCCTTCCCCTCTTTTCCCCTCTTTTCTCCTCCCCTCACCTCCTCTCCTCTTCTTCCTCTTCTCCCATCCTTTTCTGTCCCTTTCTCTGCCATGTGAGGACACAGTGAGAAAGTGACCATCTGCAAGCCAGAAACTACCTTTGCCAGCACCTTGATCTTGGACTTCCCAGCCTCCAGAACAGTGAGAAATACATTTGTCTCTTGCTTCAGTCACCCAGTCTGGTATTTTGTTAGAGCAGCTGAACTGACAGACTCAGGCCTACTGAGGGGTTCCAAGGACTCAGGCCCACTGAGCTCCAGGCCTTGCCAGGGTCACACCTGGGATGTCAGCTCTGTGTGTTAATCTCTCCTGGCCCCTGGGTGATGTATGCTTGTGTATATGTGTGTTGCATTTTAATAGGTCCAAAGGCCATTTTCATCTGTAACAGTGGCATTTAAAATTTGACACCCCAAAGCTTCTCAAAACACAGCAAAGATATTCCTCCTTCTTCCAGGATGGACTTCTTGCCAGGCTGAGGACTAAAAAGAATTCAGAGGAGTTTTTGACAGTGCTGGCAATACTAGCTGGCACTTGTGCGTGGGTGCAGAGGCCTGTTCTCTGGCAGTGCAGGATGGGAATGTTTACAGGGAGTGGGTATGAGACACCGGGACACTCAGTGTGGTTCAGATCTATGGGTTTATGCTTATTTGTTTTGCTTAGGTTTGGTTTGTAGCTGCTAAAGCAGATACTCTGTTGCCTGGTGAGCAGAGGCAGACCACATGGCTCGTAGGCCTCCCTTGTTGAACGTATTCCAACTCAGAATTGTAAGGACCCTCCCCCTCAAGTGTAAAGAAACCCCTTTGCTCACATAACTGAAATTTTAAGTGCCGCACAGGTCTGGTTTCAAGCCTGGCAGTAAAACAAAAATCTTTCTCACCGTGTCATAGATTGGGTCTCCTGGTATATTTTAAATAAGCACAGTTTTGGAGCCCTCTGACATATCTGGAGATGAAATGAATAGAAACGATTCAGTCTCACTAACACTATAGCATCTTACTGGCCTTGGTTTAATCACAGCTGCGGAAGTGTTAGGCTTCTCCTGCTGCCCAAGAAGGTGGGTGCTGCCAGCGGGCAGAAATCCATTAGACATATTCGAGAAGTAACACCGATGAAGCTCTCACGTGTAGAGATGTATAAAGCTTTAGAGTCACTGATGAGAAAGAGCGTGTTTATTCAAATCTGCTAATCTTCCCATTAAAGGAAAGTTCTTTAAAGTTCTCTTCACTGTATAGTTTACCGGTGTTCTAGGTTCCGAACAGACAGAACTGAGAGTTTCAGATTACCATAAGGAAGTAAGCACATGGCATTTAATGAAATGGACCAAAAGAAAAAAAAAATCTGTAAAGGGTTGAATGGAGACGCAAGGCTGTGAAGCAGTTAAATCACCTCCTAGACCAAGAGTGATCTGGACTTTTGCAGGGATACAAAAAAATTGGCAATAACAGTATTCAACTTCTAGGAACTTACAGTCCAGTTGGGGAGATAGGGTTAACCTAGAGAAAAATTAAACAACATTAAAGTGGTAAGGGATGACTTAGAAGAGATCAACAGAAGAGCTATCTTATGGTACTCCTGGGCTAATTCCCAAAGCCTTCCAGGCCGCGGTTGCTGCACTGTCCTGTGGCAGGGCTGGGACCTTACTCAGTGATGGCCGCTTAAGAAGCAGGACTTGATTGTGAGGTGGGTGGGGAGCAGATACCAGGATGGAGGGCTTTCCAGAAGGGCAGAGTGAAGTTGGCGGAGGACCAAGAGGGAAATGGACAGACGTACCCAGGAGAAGCAGAAATTGCATAGAGATGTTGGGGAGAGCTAAGACATTCAGATTCTGTGTTTTACAAATACTCTGAGAAACGGGAGGAAAATAAGTCTGTTGTGCAAAGTCTGGGTTTTGTAATAACTGCTGATAATTTGGGCTTACTGTGGAAGGGCTTGGGTACCTGTTTTATTGTAAAACTTCAAATAGACTATCGTGCACAGCAATACTGAGATATGAACTATAAAAACACTTCAGAGCTTGAAAGGCCAATTCTTGTCCAATGTTCCTGGTAGGACTTCTTGAATTAGGTCGTTCGTTTGTTTGTTTGTTTGTTTTTTAATTCTAGAGGGAAATGTCTCGTCCAAAGTGACTTGAAATATCTCACATGGGAAGGGTTCCGAATGAGAAACCAGTTACGTCATCTGCTCCGGCTCGCCTCATTTCTGTATGTGTTAATTTACTGGAAGTAAAGCTTCTGGCTAAGGAAACTTCCAAGAAACCTCCCCAAACCTATGACCTTAAGACCTTCAGAATGTGATATAAGGTAGGGTCACTGATGGTTTAGAACTAGGGCTTTGTGTCTAGATTTATGAAGGGTCAAAGGGCTTGGAACATGTTACATTTTATTCATAAGCCATGTGAGGCTAACTTCTAGTAGACAGACCCTTTCTAAGTCCGAGAACCCATAGAAGCTGCTTGCCATCCTGGCCCTAAGTTATTGTTCTTCTCTCAGTTAACTCTGCAAATGATTCCCATAGAGCTTGCCAACCCCCCAAAGTGAGGGACTCAGAAGGCACCTCTGGTGTGCTTCTCTGTACTTCGGCCTGCACTTGTATGACACAGAGACGCCGCGTGGGCTGCAGCCATACCAGAAGGCATGCAGGCTGTTTGCCCCAAAGCTGAGCCTGGTCAGCTTTAGCGCTCTGTCCTGACCCTGCCCTTTGAGGAGGGCACAGGTCACTTTTGACAAAGCCCATTGAAATGGAAGCCCCTACCCAGAAGTTCACAGTTACTGATGAATATGCTCCATTGTGGGTCTGCACATGTCTTTGTTGTCCATGAAGTGCTGTAAAAAGCCCATTTGTAGATGCTGATTCAAAGGGTTTGAGGGGGATGGGATTGCTGTATGCTGGTGAAACAAGGATTGAGAAGCAAGGCTTTTGGGGCCCAAGCAGAGAAGGTTAGAACCTTGAAACCAGGTGTTTGTACAGGAGGGTACAAAGAAGTGAGCAGGAGTAATAATGTGACAGAGCAGGGTGCGGGGCATCTCTGAGCTAAACCTGCCTGCTCTAAATAGGTTCTGCCACTTGCAGCATCAAGACAAACATACTCTAGTGTATTAGACCTTTAATGGAAAGGAGCTTTAATACAATGCGAGTGCAATAAAGACAATGAGAATGCAATAAAGACAAGAAAAAGAATAGCTTCCAAATCAAGCACCCAAAGTTACCCATTCCCTCATGGGTAAATGCCCAGCCAAACAGGGTTGGCCCAAAGCGGGCCCCTGAGGCCCCAAAATTTGCCTCGGTCTAAGGCACCTTCTGGTGGGAGCCCATAGGAAAGAGGCAGAGGGACCCAACACAGCTGGGGTAGAGGAGCAAAATTAGAATCAAGATAAAAGCTGCCATCGTTGACCTCCCCACGGGTCGCTCACCCACGTCTGTCCAACCAGCCCAGGGCCAAGGAGCCAGCGCAGCTTCTTCACGTGTCTCTCTCCTCCATGTGCCTCCTCCGGGTCTCCTTCTTGTTCTCCATCCTGCTTCCTTCCTTCCCCAGTCTCCTTCCCAGCTTCCTCTCCTCCCTGCTCATCTCCTCCCTCCCTTGGGTGGGGCAGGGAACCTGGAACCTCCCCTTTCCCTGGAGACCACCCTGTTGCAATAAGATGTCAATGGCAGAGATGAAAAGGTGAGTCAGTGGAAAGCACTATGTCTCGGAGATCCCCACCAGAGAAGGGGATGACAGGCAGAGGCAGAGACATGGGCCCGACTGAGAAAACCTGCCCAGGTGCTTCTCCCGAGGCGGTGCCCACCTCCCTCCCTGAAGGCGTCTCTCCCTCCACCTCCGCTCCTGGTGCCTGTGCTTCAGAATGTTAACTGTGTCTTTTTTTTTTTTTCTGTGTTATGATGCTTTGACATCTTGTTCTCTCAGGAGGGACTGGTTCTCCTGAGTTAGCTGATTCCCAGAGATAGTAAACAACTTGTCTCCAAATGCACTTTTCAAATACAAGTCAACCAATCTAGAGAACACACCCAACACCTTATTTATTGGACTCTCCTGCTCTGGGCCCCTATTCACTTGCATAATCACCCCAAGCCCAGGTACCAGACAACTAGGGGCAGTCCCTAAACCTCAGAGCCTACTGAACTTATTCAACTTAACGAATCCTAACCGGCTTATCCTGCCTCATTCATTCCTTTCTGCAGAAACCACAGTAAAGGCTCTTGCCCGTAGTGCCTGCTCCCTGCTTCCTCCCTCTTCCTCTCACAAGCCCTGGTGCTTCCCCGTTTGGCCCTGTGTGGTGTGGGTGTGGGCCCTCCTCTTGGGGACTGTGAGTAACAAACTTTTCGATGGCAATCATCTCTTGATCTGTTTTCCTTCTCATGCATGAATAATAATAAAGCCTAGGAAAGCATTCAGTTCTTTAAAGAAAAAAAACAAAACAAAACTCCGTAAGCCAGTGCCCTACCCAAGTCAGCCTGCTCCCTTCTTGGTCTCTATACTCCGCCATCACTGCTCTTGCTTGCTATCTTGCTTCTTTTAGCATTGGAGACTTCATCCTGTTGATAAGGAAGTCAATTAAGGGAAATTAAAGTACAACTAATTTCAAAATTTATCTGAAATAAGACTGGAGTGAAGGCCAAAGAATTTCTTAGATATTTGCTTTGAACGTAGGAACTAAGTGGAATTAAGAAGTAGATTTCATTGACCCAGGGAGATCCAAGCCATAATGAGCTGTTCTTGGATGGCAGTCTTGAGAGATTCAAGGACATCCATTTGTTGGGTGATTATAAGAGCCAAAACTGTTCTAGACACTGACTGATTTAATCCTCCCACAAAATTGAGGTTACTATTATACCCATTTTTAAAATAAGGAGGCTGAATGAAGCACATGGATGTTGAGTAACTTACCTAAGATCACACAGCTGGCTAAGTGGAGTTCACCCAGGTAGTGTGGGGACAAAGTCTGAGATTTCTACTTTGTTATCCACTACAGTAGAAGGAGTCTCTTTTGGGTGCTAGACAAATCCTGTCTAAATTTGTGTGACTTTTTTAGTTGACCATCTATGAGAGAAGGGCTCATCTTAATATAAGTGAGAATAACTTATTCAACAGAACTGCTCTGAGGACAGAATAAGATGATAGCCATGAAATGAATACACTGAAAGCTGTGGTACATGAATCCGTGGTGCCATGTTTACTCCTCGTACCAGTTCAAGGTGGAGAAGCAAGTGCAGCTTCTTCATGTGTCTCTCTGTTCCATGTGCCTTATCCAGGTCTCCTTCTTGCTCTCCATCCTGCTTCCTTTTTTCTCAGTCCCCTTTCCAGCTTCTCCTTCTCCCTTTTTAGCTCCACCCTTCCTTGGGTGGGCAGGCAATTTGGAAACTCCCCTTTCCCTTGGGGCCACCCAGTTATAGTACTAGGGACTTGTGGAACTTGGAAGCAAACCCTTGAAACAGACGTGGGTGAGAGACTCGTGGGGAGGTTAGCAATGGCAGCTTTTATCTTGATTTTGATTTTGCTCTTTTCCTTCCAGACTTGCCTGGCTCCTTCTCCTTCTTTTCTATGGGTCCCCACCAGAAGGTGCCTTAGACTGTGGCAAGCTTTTGGGACTCAGTGGCCCTGCTTTGGGCTAACCTTGTCTGGCGGGGCATTTACCCATGAGGGGATGAGTAACTTTGGTGTTTCATGTGGAAACTATTTTATCCTTTCTTTCACTTCACTTCTCTTTATTGCACACTAATTGTATTAAAGCTCCTTCCCATTGAATGTCTTGTGCACTAAGAGTATGTTTTGTCTTGATGCAGTGGATGACAGAACCCATTTAGAGAGGGAAAGTTTGGGGGTCCGAGAATGACCCTCACTCTGCCCTGTAACATTATCAGTTGTTAAAACATGACAGATGTCCAAAGGGGTTGTTCATTAGCTGTCTCCCCGAGCTTCCCTCGCCACCGTGGCCCCTGTTGTTCCGACAGCCTGGATTGGGTTTCCACGACTCTGTGACAGCCAGAATCCATTCTGGTCAGTTGATGTCCTTGCTGCTCTGCTTGTTAAGCATCTAAAATATCACCACTGCAGGCAAAAGCAGAAGAAGGCTACACTGTGACCCTCAGATGGAGACCCCAAATCCTTGGGTGGAGGCCAGCCCAAGCAGGAAGCTCGGGCTGGGCATTTTGCCACCCTTTTATGTGCTTAGAGATTAAAGGGAAAAAAGAGAGCAAGCTGCAGATTTCCCTTCCTTCCTCTCCTCCCCCTCTTCATACTTACGTTTGAAAAGTGCCCTCCTAAAAGGCAGGTTAATATTTTCAGACCTTTCCATATTTATGAAAGTATTATTCCAAAGTGGATTTGTGCCATAGAAAGTTGGCCTGAAAGATAAAATCACGTTTTTTGGGGATTAAGTCAAATTGCACGGGCCCCTTAGGACCCTTGCTGTTAACAATTGTAAGGGCCACTTCTTTACAGCACCCTGCTGTGAATTCCCTATGTAGCAGGACTACCCAGCCCCATTCACACTTACTGTCAGTCGGAATACAACTGGCTTTGATTAAGTCTTTGAAAACATGCTGCAGTTTCCTCTGAACTTGGCCTTGAAGCCAGGAGGCATCTTAACAATCACATCTGAGCTGTCACTTGCAGCATGGTTAGGTTACTTTGGAGTGTGAGCACGGTGAATTAGTCCACTTTGCTGTGGGCATTTGGGAGAAGGCTCTGAGATCTGGCAAGCTAAGCTAAAGAGAGCTCATGTGCTATATTTATCACACCATTTCAGAAAAAAAAAAAGCCCAAATCATATTTCCTTTCATGTACAATAACTGTACAACTTTATGTAATTCACATGTAATCTCAGTCTGCCTTCTCAAAAATCCTATGAAGTATCCCATTTTACAGATGAAGAAAATGAGATTTAGATGCATTGTTACTAGCTACCAGATAGGATGAAAATGGAATTTTTCTAAGTAATATTTTTTCCTTAACCAAATTTCAGGACAATATATATTCTGTCCCGAACTGAGGAGTAATAAATACATTAATATTTGCTAGGAAGTAAGGATTATTTTAAACGATTTTTACTTTATTTTGGAAGGTAGCATTAGTTAGTCTTATCTGTATATCCCCAATAATTTGAAAAGCTAATAGGTGGGAATGGCAAGTTTATATATGAGGACTTATCATTTTTATATGCTATAAGAATTAGATAAGTTCTTAGCAATCATCTAGTTCTGTATTTCTCAAAATATGTGTCTCAAGATATAAGTAGATGATACATGTTAGAATAGTTTCATGAACAAATATAGTGCAGAACAATGATTTATACAATTAAGTGGGGACCAGTAGTTTATGACAGAGGAGCAAGAACATAATGAGGAAAAGAAAGTATCTTCTATAAGTGGTATTGGGCAAACTGGACAGCCACATGCAAAGGAATGAAATTAGACCACTATCAAACACTGTACATAAAAATTGACTCAAAATAAATTGAAGTCCTGAATGTAAGACTTGAAACTACAATAATTAGAAGGAAGCATAGGTGGTGAGCTCCTTAATACTGTCTTTTGGGATGCACTTGGAGTTTTGACTCCAGTAGTAAGAACAACGAAAGAAAAAGATAAACAAATGAGTATACAACAAAGCAAAAACCTTGTGGGCAGTGAAAGAAACCACTGTCAAAATAATTAGGCAGATTACTAAATGGGAGAAAATTGTACAATCAACCAGGAGTTAATATCCAAATTATGTAAATGACTCACATGACATAGCAAAAAAACCCAGTTAAAAAAGTGGGTAGAGGCCTCCCTGGTGGTGCAACAGGTTAAGCGCAGCACTATGAAGCTGTCTGCAGCATGAGTTTGATACCCAGCCAGGGAGATTCCCACATGGCACAGCAGATCTCTGCTGCCTCGCCCACTGCTCCCCTCAGCCGTGTACTTCAGTCGATCTGCCTGTTCTGCTCCCCACTCTGTCTCTGGTGAATCCTCTCACCACCCCACACCTCTGGTCTACACCCTGGCTTGTATGCATAAATAAATCTTAAAAAAAAAAAGGAGGTAGATCTTCTAAGTAGACACTTCACCAAAGAAGATGTACGATGGCCAATAGGCACATGAAAAGTTGTTCCTCATTACTTGTTAAGGAAATGCAAAATCAAAACCACAGTGAGATATCACCTCACAACTGTTAAAATGGCTATTATAAAAAAGACAAGAAACAATGTGTTGGTGAGGATGTGGAAGAAAGGGAACTCTTGTAATGCTAGTGGGATGTAAATCAGTGCAGTAACTGTGAAAGACAATATGGAGTTTTTGTTTTTTTAAAATTAAGAATAGGATTACCATGTGATCCAGCTAGGTATTCATCCAAAGAAAACAAAAACAATAACTCGAAAAGATATATGTACTCTTATAATCATTGCAACATTGTTTACAATAGCTTAGATATGGAAATAACCTAAATGCCCATTGACAGACAGGAGAAAGATAATGTAGGATATGTGCACATCGGAATACTACTGAGCAATGAAAAAGATGAAATACTGCCATTTGTGATGTCTTGAATGGACCTTGAGGGGATTATGTTAAATGAGATAAGTCAAAAGGAGAATGATCAATACCATATGGTTTCACTTATATGTAGAAGATAAACAAAGTAAACAAACAAAACAAAAACTAAGATTCTGATAACTAGATGGTAGTTACCAGAGGGAATGGAGAATGAAGGGGTGGGCAAAATGAGTAAAGAAAGGCATTTATATGGTAGTGGATAGAAAGTAGACTTTTGGTGGTGATTATCATCTAGTGTATATAGATGTTAAAGTATAAAGCTGTACACCTGGCAATTAAGCAATGTTAGAAACCACAGTTACCGCAATTAAAAAAAAAAGGCAGTTAAACTGATATGTATACTATAGGGCTAGTAGGGGTTTTAATAGACTGATATGTTTGTGACCAGGTAATCACCTGGTAAATAGTTAACAACCAGTTCTCTGAAGGGGAAAACCTGCTTTGTAGCATCTACTAATTTCTGTGGTGTAAATATTCCCACCTTGGTTGATTTCAAGTTGCCAGCACACATCAGTGATTGAGAAGCTGGGAAGAGCTTTGCAGTAGCACAGCATTATTTGGCATTCAGCAATACATGCAACAGATGTGAGTAGCTTAGAGCATATACATAAAAGCAAAATATAGTAAAGCAATTAGGAAGTATTATTTTGAGTAATCACTGCCTTTGTTTTTAAATATGATTTACTTAATTATAAGTCATAACATTTAGTTTTTAATAATGACCACATTTAACCATCAGCTCACAAAAATCCTAAATAAAATATTGACTTTTGAAAGCTGGAGTGAGCTGCCTCCAGCACAACACAGCTTATGATTCCCAAAGGGCTCGAGTGGGTGGGGGTGAATATTGTGTGGTACTCTCTAAAATCCTTTGACCCAGGACCCTTCCTTCGGGTAGTGTTGAATAGGGTTTGTGTTCTGTAGAGTATGATGGAAAGAGTACTTTTAAAGCACATGAATCTAGTTCAACGTTGTCATTTTTTCCCCTTCATTTTCCCTCATTTTCAAAGCTCATATGGTTTCCTGACTACTAGCTGGCAGCTTAACATACCACAGTTCCACTTATTGCAATAACTATTTGCTGGAGTGCTGTTGCATACAAAATATTATGCTAATATTATAGCACTCCTAGATGACGGAGCGATCCTGCCTTTGGGAGGAAAGCTGTAGGATAAAAACCCAAGAACTACAGAAGGCAACATGTGGTTAGTACCGTAGAGAGATATGAGCAACTGTGAGTTTTTTTTTAAGATTTATTTATTTATGCATATAAGAACTGGGGTGTAGGCCAGAGGTGCAGGCCTACACCTATTTTAGGGGTGATAGGACTCACCAGAGACAGAGTAGGGAGCAGAACAGACGGATTGACTGAAATTCACTACTGAGGGGAGCAGTGGGCAAGATAGGAGAGGCCTGCTGCGCCATGTGGGAAGCTCCCTGGCCACTGCTGATAGCTTCATAGTGCTGAGACTTAACCCCTTGTGCCACCAGGGAGACCTCTAATTGTGAGTTTAAATAAAACAAAATCACATCTGATTGTGATATTGTTGTGGGTGATAATGAAGCCCTAGGTTTAGCACTGGCTCTTGCCTGGGACTGGAAGAGGTACAGGTGGACAGTGTGGCCTGCAAAGTGTGTCTGTTTACTAACTGTCACTCCTTCAGCAGACACATTTGGAAGCTCCTAGTGCAAGGTCAGTGAAATCCAGTTCTTGAAAAATGTGTCTTTTCTTTATTACCTGCCGGACTGAGTGTTTGTTTACACATGTAGCTATTTGAGTTTGCTCTTGTGAATTGTCTACTTGTAAACTACACCCACTTTTCCACAGGCTTTCCTTTTTGTTCCCCTGCTTATGTGCAGAGGCTTCTTGTATATTCTACCATGTAAGTTACAGATACTGAAAATGCTTTCTCCCAGTCTATAACCTATATGCTGGACTTGTCTGTGTTGTCTTGCAGAGGAAGTTGTGTGCAGTGGTTACACCCCAGGGCCTTTGAGCCAACTGCTAGGGCCCATCTCCCACGCCTACACTCCTGATGTGACCCAAGATAAGTTACTTAACTGATCTGTGTCTGACTCCTCATCTTCAAAATACAATAATGGTAGCTTCTACCTCATAGGATAGTTAGGAAGATTAGATGACTGAATAGTGTAAAAATTTTGCTAAGTGAATGTTAACATTTATTATTTAACCTGAGGTTTTTTCTGATGTTATCAAAAACTAAAGTGAAGATCTATTAATCTTAATTTTTATTGTTGATGCTTTTTGGGACTTTTTGTAGAAAATTTCCAACATTTTTCTATTCTTTTTCTATCTTTATTTTCATATTTATGTCTTTAACGGCATGAGGTAGTTTTCCAGCTTAAATACTCCCCATATAATCAGTCAACAACATTTCTAAATAGCCCATTTTTTCTCAAGAAATGTACCTTATGATGATGGGCTGCCCTGGTGGCACAGGGGTTAAAGTCTCAGTGCTATCAAGCTATCCACAGCCACTGCAACATGAGTTCGATCCCCAGCCAGGTAGCTAACCAACATGACGCAGCAGACCTCTCCTGCCTTGCCCACTGCTCCCCTCAACAGTATATTTCAGTATATCTGCATGTTCTGCTCCCCACTCTGTCTCTGGTGAATCCTTTCACACACCCCCACCTCCGGCCTAAACCCCAGTTCTTGTATTGATAAATAAGTAACAATAAATCTTAAAAGAAACTTAAGACTTTTTTTACCTTAAATTGTCTTCTCTAATAGTATGAAATTAAATGTAATTATACATGTAAAAATATCAATGTCGTTGCGTATTTCTTTGCTTCATATTTTCTACTACTTTCTTTTCAGCTTTTCTGTATCTTTTAAAAATACCTCTTGGAAATAATATTAGGAATTAATTATAATAAATTCCGAAGGCTTCTGTCTTTAGATCTGTTTTAATTCATTTATGTATTTTTTTCAAAGATTTATTTATTTTTACATACAAGCTGGGGTGCAGGCCAGAAGTGTGGGGTGGTGAGAGGGTTCACCAGAGACAGAGTGGGGAGCAGAACAGGCAGATCAACTGAAGTACACTGCTGAGGGGAGCAGTAGGCGAGGCAGGAGAGGTCTGCCACGCCATGTGGGATTCTCCCCGGCCAGGCATTGAACTCAGGCAGCAGCCACTGACAGCTCCACAACACTGCACTTAACCCGTTGCACCACTAGGGAGGCCCTCATTTATATTCTTAATGATTATTATGTATTCCATTTGCCATTCCTATTTTGTTTTGTTGTTTTTTTCCCTCTGTTCCTAACTTCCACTGTCAATATTTTTTACTTGTTTAAAAGTTTTAGCTTTTATTTTTACTATTCTAACATAAATTATTAGATTTATTAGATTTTTAAGAGCATTTTCTATTTGAAGAAGCATTATAAAGTTCATTCTGAAATAAGGATTTCTAGTTAACTTTAATAAAATCATAATTTTTCTCAACTTCCTAGTAAATTCATGCAAATTGGAGCCATAAACAAATGCCATTTTTTACTCTCTAAAATAGCTAAAGTGTGAAAATTTGACAATCCACTATGAGGAGGGTTTATGGAAACAAAAACTGTTAGTAGAGGCATAAATTGGTGCAAAAAAAATTGAAGACAATTTGACAAGTATCTGTCAAAATTTTTGACTCATAATTTCCAGTGGATAAGGATTTTATTCTAGCATTGTTTGTTGTAGTAAAAATCCACACACTTTTCAACCTCTGTACTTTTTCAATTTCTTAATGTGAACATATATAACTGCTTATCGTTAAAAATGCTCTAAATGTGTGTGTGTGCATGTGTGTGTGTGTGTGTGTATTTTAAATGAGCAAGATGTCATAAAACCAAAACAAAGAATTTCTAATATAAAAAATTTGGGAATCTCTGACTATGTATTACTTTACTTCTTTTCTAAATAATAATTATCTTAGTGTATGCTGTCATAACAATTTACCTTGGGTTGTGTGACTTAAACAGCAAATATTTATTTCTCACAGTTCCAGGGGTTGTGAAGTCCAAATTCAGGGTGCGAGGATATTTGATATCTGGTAAGGGTCCACCCTTTGCAAATGGCTATCTTTGTGTTCTTCCCTGGAGAGGAAGGGAGGTTGAGCTAGCTTTCTTCCTCTTCTAATATGGGCATTACTCCTATCATGGAAGCACAGTACTTAAGACCTTATTACTTCTAGAGGTTCCACCTGCAAATGACATCACATGAGGGTTTCAACCTGTGTGTTTTGGGGGGATGCAAATATTCTGTCCATTGCAATAGTATTTCAATGAAATAAAATGGGGTTTTCTTTATTCATATCTTCTTTTATCTGAGTGCTTAAAAAATTCAATATAGTTTTCCTAATTTATTTTTATAGTTGGGCTATCTAAGCTAGGAAGAAGTTAAAATAGCTCAGTTAAGGGCCCACAGTGAGTTAACACAGCCTCCAGGGCTGACTAGCCTGTGTCCCGTCTCGGGGTTTGTTCATCACAGAGACACCAGTGATTCTCATTTCTCAGTCGCCATTCTGTTCTTTGTCTATCTGTCCTCAGAGAAAAAACACTCATAAAAAGTCATGAAGAGATCCAGATTTACTTGGAATCATTTCATTTCCTTGTGCAAACCATTCGTACTGTAACCATTGGTTGCTCACCTACATGCCTTGGTCATCAATGAAATTGGACAATTTTAGTGGTCTTCCATAGAAAGAATTGCATGATATTCCATGAAATGATAGTTTTTCATTGCATTCTTGAAACAGGCCTAGAAGCCACAGAATGAAAGCAATGGGAAGTGAGTTTGGAAAAGGCAGACCGTGAAGCTATGTCCCTGAGTTCTGGAAGCAAGGATTTAGTGATGGAAATCACAGACTCGAGAGCGGCCCCCATTTCCAGCTTTGGTTTCTATTCTGCTCAAGCAAAATATCTCACTTCCTGAATGTTTCTTTGGCTTAATTTCAGCAGAGTAGCAATTCTTAATCCAAAGCAATCAAGAAGAATTTGTTCAGTGGTCAAGCAGCATTTTTCTGAGTGCTTGGAAATCATGAAGGTCCACTGTTGCGCAATATTCTCTAGCAAACAAGGCAAAGAAGGAATCAACGTGCCTGGAGTTCACCAAATCTCTGTGAAGTACGTGTCTTGATTTCTTCATCTGTGAAATAGGAATATAATACAACTTGATGCTGGAATCTGCAAATGTACTCTGTGTGTGTTTGTGTGTGTCTGTGTGTGTGTGCACATGCGCATGTGCTCATAATTCATTCACTTGACAGTTGCCATTCCAGTCTAGTCCAAAGTTGGCAGATATAAAATTGGATTATTCTCAGTTTTTCAAGAATTTATTATTTACTATCTCCTTTATGCCCCCCAAAGCATTTTTGTCCATATTTTCATTAATGCATTCATCGTAGTCTGTTGTAATTATTGATTTGTCGATTTCAGGTGAACTTAAAGTTTCTTCAGGACAGAGACTGTGTCTTCATATTTGTAGTTTCAAAACCAAAATCACTGCCTAGCATATATAGGCAACACAGAATATCTAAAGAATATGAGTTTAAACCAGTGACTAAATTTACCTATATTCTGACCATGAATTTTTAAGATACTTTAAAAAGATTCAAAGTAAGTATGCGATAGAATACTAGAAGACAAGATAGAGCAGAGGACTCTTTCAAAAAAGATAAACTCATGCAATTCTCAGCAACATGGACAGAGCTAGAAGGGATCATACTCAGAGAAATAAGCCAGAAGGAAAAAGAAAAATATCGAATGGTTTCACGCATAGGAGGAATATAGGGGAACCAAATAAGAGATCAGGAGGAGAAAACAACAACAACAACAACAAAACCAAAACAAAAGCTAGCAGGCAACCATAAATGAGAGACATTCAGTGAGGGAGGGGGAGGATAAGGGTTCAAAACAGGGGAGAAAAGAGCAGAAGGGACTATGGTGATGGTTCACGGGTGAATTGGTGGTGGGTAACCCACGGGGAATACACAATAATGTAAAAGATATAAATAAAAAAAGACATTATTCAGATTGGATCAAAGATTCCGTCATCTCTAGATTTGTATAAAGTCAAAATTATTCCCGTCCCAATCTTTTATTATTTAAATTCCTGGCCACAAAGGTGACGAGAATGTAAAAAAGCAGTGCAAATTTGCGTGACTTAAAAATACATTCCTACAAGTCTAATGGATATTAATAAGGTCACAGAAAAAGTGGCACAGGTGAATTTAAATTCTCTCTTTTTGAATTCTTGAATTTTTTTTTGAATTCTTATCCATCTTGAACCATTAGCCTCAACAGTTTAATTTGACTAGATGTCTATTTCAAATTACAGAATAGACAGTGTCAATTATATCCCCAAATTTCAGTTGTGCCCACAACTCATTGATATAATGGTAACTTAAAAGGATAATTTATAGACTAATGGTATATTCATAGGCCTGTGTATCTATCAGAAGGACTTGTACTTCCAGTGGTAAAGCTGGACCTGAGACTATAGCTTCATTTTTCAGGCCAGTAGGAAGGAGCAATTTGAATTAATGGGATTTTAGAAATGGGATTTAGAATACTGGCTACCATTGGCTACTATTTTTAGGGTTAGAAAGTAATTGGTTAATATTTTCTACAATGGGAGAATCTTGGGTGGGTGAGCAACTTGTCTTAGTCTAAGTTTCAGGACCAACAATTCTGCGTTGCTCGCTTGTCAAGGAGGCTTGTGTGTGTGGTGGGGTACAGAGGGGACAGGGAAGGCCTGGACCCAAAAGAAGTAGAGGAAATAAAGTCAAGATTAATGAAGGCAAGTGCTTTTATTTCTTAGATGACAGGATGACAGGATTTATGGAAAAACTGTATAGGGTGGTTATCTGCTATGGAACAGTCCTGAGGCCCTGGGACAGTGCCTGGTGCTCATTCACTTCCGGTTGAATGAAAGGATGTTAGGATTTTACTTTTTCATTTTATAATTTTTATTGAAGGATCATCATTTTATATCCTTGCTAGTGTTTTGACAGTAGAGGATTTTCCCCCTCAGATGTCATCACTGTGGCTCTGCCAGCCCCGAAACACCCATAGTCCTCCACCATAGTTCATTGTGCCCCCCCCACTTCTCTCCCCTCCTCTTCCTCTATCCCCCCCCAGGCTGCAGATCTATATTCAGATTTCAATGGTTGTTTTTTTTTTTTTTAAGATTTATTTATGCATACAAGCTGGGGTACAGGCCAGAAATGTGGGGCGACGAGAGGGTTCACCAGAGACAGAGTGGGGAGCAGAACAGGCAGAGCAGGCAGAACGGAAATACACTGCTGAGGGGAGCAGCGGGCAAGGCAGAAGAGGTCTGCCCCGCCATGTGGGAATCTCCCCAGCCAGGTGTCGAACTCGCCGTCGCCGCTGCCGACAGCTCCACAGCACAGCGCTTAACCACTGTGCCACCAGGGAGGCCCTCAATGGTTGGTTTTAATATTTGTCTTTGTCTTTGACTTTTTTAAAATTAAAATTTGCCTGATCTTACAAATGAGTCCAGAGTTGGTAGGTTTGAAGACTGTACAGTTATTCCAGTGATTCTGCCATTATTCTAATCCTTTTTTGGAATTCTCTTATTGGAATTCTTGCCTTAGACCAAGGCATGTGGTTTAAAGGATTTATTGGTGGCAAACTTTGGTTTTGTGAGAGCAACTGCTATTTAGAAAATGCAAAAAGCATCTGGAGCCCAGTGTAGTAAATAGAGTAATCTAGTTTTTTTTTTTAATCTCATTCATATGTGATTAGAAAATGATAAGAATGCTTTCCTGATGTATTTCATAGATTATATCTGAGAGCAATTCCAAGCAGGAATTCCACAGATGTTTTGAGGAATGGTGGGACTGGGATCACTGGGATAAATATATCTTGGAGGTGGGCATCAGCCTTAATGGAATCACATTGCTTTTATGCTTCTTTAAAAAAATCTTACGAAGTTTTGTCACATTAGAAAAACAAAATTCCAAGTGGTCCTTATTCCATATTCGCAGATAGTGGCTGCAGATTACTTGGAGCCAAGTGTTGCTGAGTTTATCCCTTTGGTCACTTCAACCAGTAACCTGGATTGTTATGATGAATTGAGTTTGTGGCCATCCTCATTGGTTCTTCAGGGCACCACAGAAGGCATGACCTTCTTTAGCCAATTCTGTTTTTACTAGAATTAAAGTAACAAGCTTCTGTGCTACCTATTAACTTCCTGCATGCTGAGATGAGAATAACTTGAAGCGGTGGAAAAATGCTGATATACTTAAAATAAAGAACCAAAATAGTCATATAAACAAACCTCAGGGAATTTTAACCAAGAAATTACTGCCAAATAAATCTTTAGCCAGTCAAAATGCTGAATATTTTATTTCTAAAAGGAATTATATTTTTAGTTTCTGCCATGCTTGTCAACACTCTACTAGAATAATAAACTTAACCATTCATAAAAAATTTTTTTAAAAGATAAATTATAAACTTCGTTCTGTATTATTGGAAGCAGAAATGCACAATGGACTTTGGCAATCACAAAGATTAAGTTGGGGCATTTGTGGTTCATAATGAAGGGTGAGGAATAACAGCCACTGTCAGATGGCAATTCTGTGAAAATTGCTGGCTCCCAAGAACAAAAGATGAGTTGAAAAATAAAAATAGACTTTGGTCATAATTCATGGTAGGATAGTTCACTAGTATTTTCTTCTTTCTCTCCTTTCCCTTCAGGTTCATTTTCTTGAAGCCTCTGTTTGGAGGTGGAAGGTAGAAGCAACTTATTAGAAAATTCAGGCAACATAATTCAGGCACTGGAATATGTAGTTTAAATTTATATGCTAGATATGTGGCTCCATCCCCCCTCCCCAAGTTATATGTATTTAGAACAAACAAACACTCATAACATTTTGTGTACTGTTATGATTATTCCATCAGCATACATTCAGAGAAATGGAACTCCTAAGTCAAAGGGATTTTTGCATGCTTTTCATTAGTGTACTTTTGATTGAAAATAAATGGTGACTCTACTGGTACACTGGAAAATATTAGAATAATTCCCCTACTTGGTATGGAATCAGGTGGTTTGATGAAGGGAATTAAAAAAAAAAAGAGTATCATAATCATCATCATTAAAAAAAATCCCCCACTTTTCTTTAAAAAATAAGCACTATATACTTAAATCTTTGGATGACGAGTCCTGTTTCCATCCGGCACATCTATGAAAACTAAACACGATGCCCAGGTTCACTACGATGCAGTTTGTCTCTCACCTCACTATCTTCCAGAGGGAACAGAGTTGGATTTACTAAGAAGTGCCAAGTGTGAGTGCAGGAAGTATAGTAACTGTGTTTGGGGCACATGCAAAGACCATCCCTCTTTCTTCTAGGTCTCTGTAGGCTTTCCTCCGCATATATTCTGAGAACTAAAGTTTGCGATTGGGCAACTATTTTTTTAACAAGTAGATCTGACTCAACCTGAAGAACTCATGTAAATCACAAAGATTTGACTGAAGAGGCAAAGAGACTCTGTTGTTCCCTGGAAATTCTTCAACTGGAAGATTAGACAAAGGCAGCCACCGTGTGTCCTGAGTACTGGCTAGTAAACAGAGATTCAGTCTGTGAAGGGTAGCCAGAGGGTGGAGCAAAGGTGCAGAGAGTAGAAGAGATGAGAGAACGTCAGGATATGGCTGAGGAATATGGCAAAAAAGAACCAAATTGAGCCAGTGCAAAGTTAACAACAGGTCTGCGTTTCTTAGGTATTTGTTTTCGAGCTTCATGAACTACGCCTCTCTTTTGGCAGTAGGTTTTGCTTTATTTAAGTTGATTGAAATGGGTTTCTCTTTCTTCCAACCAAAATAATGGATTGAAACAATGGCGCTGACCTTGGTCCACCTCCCTGCCAGGGCTTCTCAGGCACATACTTTTTGCTTAGGCAGCCAATATGTTTTCAAGAATCAGGAGAAATTAAAGCAAAAAATGTATAACTGCTGAATATACCTTAATTTGAAAATGCTATGGGTTTTTTTCCTAAAGAGAGGTCATATTGGTCAGACCACATGCTGACATGTGAATTTATTCCCACCAAATGAGTCAGTGGAGAATTAAAAAAACAAAAAACCCTAAAACCCAAACACCTCCCAATTGTTCTGGAGGATATAAAAGGAACTAGTTGGTCTTACTGGCTTGTTCTAACAAAAAACAACCCCCCCAAACCTGGCTTCAATATATTTAAAACAATATTAGGTGTTTCTGCCACCCCAGTAGGATCCTAGTCTTTAAATAAAGGTCACACTGTCTGGATTGGTGTGATTTTAACCTGGCAGGGGGCTGAAAAGTGCTTGTTATGTAGCCCAAGGTTAAGGAATGGGAGCCAGATTCTCTTTTATTCACACTTTCTGAGAGGGTCTCTGCATAGAAGGCATGGAAGCTAGGCAGAGCAGCTGAGACACTTTTAAGGGACGCTGGCTTCCTCCCTAGATAGTGCGTGCATTAACTATGAGGAGACACCAGTGTCTTTGTTTAGTTATTGCTCTTTGCTTTTATTTTGGAATGGCAAATGTAGATAAGGAGAAGATGATATGATTGATTGCCGTATTGATTGATTGTTATTTGGTTTTGTTCTATTTTATTTTTTATAACATCCTTGTTCAGTTTTTCCAAGTAAGATTTCTCCCATGGGCCTTTATCAAACTAAAATGCTTCTGTACAGCGAAAGAGACAGTGGCCAAAACAGAACATCCCTACTAAATGGGAGAAATATTTGCACACCATACGTCTAATAAGGGATTGATATTGAAGATCTGCAAAGCACTTACTCAACTCAACAAAAAGAAAACAACCCAATCAAAAATGGGCAGATTCGCTAAATAGGTACTTCTCCAAAGAAGAATGGCCAATGCATAGGACAAAATGCTCAATGTCACTTATGGCCAGCGAAATGATGTGATTGATTTAGGAGAAAGACCCTTGTCTGGACAAGGACACAAGCAGAGGCTGTCACTTCTCCTTCTCTCTTCCTCCAAAGTTCAAATACTGAAGTGTCTCTGGTCTGGTTTCCTGGGAAAGCCTTATCTTGGCCGGACCCCTCAGGAACTAAAAGAAACAACCATTTCACCATTTCCCCAAACGCTCAACCCAGAGGGGGTTTGGGCCAGCCCTGTCACTCCCCACCTTCTTGCAGAGGGTCACCGTGTCCACCTGTGTGTGCACAAAGTGTCACTGAATATGACAGCGTTGGGTCCTGGGCAAGCCACTGGCAGGATATTTAAAAATGCTTATTTAATGCTTATAAAATTTAAAATAAATTTTAAAAATTAGTGGTGCATGAGTGGATTTGTTTCTGAAAGGATGTGAGATTTTTGTGGAGGATCTCCCAAACCCCAAAAAGTATTTGGGTGGAATTCAGTGGCACCCAAGTTTTTATACTACCAGGTAGAGGCAAAGAACTGACTACATGTAGATCACTGCTGTCACTGTAACAGCATCTGTGTCTCCTCTTGTGAGGGTAACACTAGATAGAGACAAACAGCAGTGACATTGATACATTTGAGCTAGTTATAATGTTGGTGACCCCTAAAATTCAGATGGGGAAGCCTAATGCCCAATGTGCTGGAGGTAGGGCCCTTGGGAGGTGGTTAGCTCAGGAGGAGGGAGCCCCACATGCTGGCTTAAACCCTTATAAAGAGAAGACAAGAGAGGAGGTGTCTCCTGAGCAGTGAGGATACCATGAGAAGGGGACTGCAGACATTGGACTTATCAGCACCTCGATCTGGGACTGCCCAGTCTCCCCAACTTTGAGAAATAAATATCTATTGCTTAAGCCACCGTGTCTGGGTATTTTTGTTAGAGCAGCCCAAACTGACTAAGACATAGCACTGAAACAGTTTTTATTTATCAACCCCTGCTTGTCAGGAGCAGTTGGGAAACTCACCCATAGTTTCAAATTTTTCAAAAATTCTTCTGTCTTTACTGTATTCTAAGAATAATTTTTGTTCCTGGCTTATCTTCTAACCTAGTGTCCAGTGCCTTTCTGAATTTACAATTCAGAGCTTTTTTCCCTCCACTCTGGCTTTACCTTGTATAAATAAATAATTCCAAAAAAGATAAGGCAGATGACAAAATAAAATATTAGGAGAGTGCAGAATTTCACAAATAAAAAGACAAAAATATTGTAGTCTGATGTTGGTCAAAGAGTATAAGCTTTCAGATCTACAAAGAACTCAATAAAAGAAAATAAACAACCCAATAAAAAGAAGTGGGCAAAAGAACTAAATAGATACCTCTCCAAAGAAGATATTCAAATGGCCTACAGGCAAATGAAAAAAAAAAAGTGCAACAGCACTTGTTATCAGGGATCTGCAAGTCAAATCACAATGAAATACCACCTTATACCTGTGAGAATGACCCATATCAAACAAACAACTCCCCCCCCCCATCCCCCCCAACAAATGTTGGTGAGGATGTGGAGAAAGGGAGCCCTTGTGCACAGATGGTAGGAATGTAGACTGGTCCAGCCCTCATGGAAAACAGTATAGAGGTTTCTCAAAATACTAAAAATAAATCTACCATATGATCCAGCAATTCCACCCTTTGATAGCTCCCCAAAGAATGCACAGTCACTAATTTAAAAGATATATGCACACGTTTATTCAATGCAACACCATTTACAATAGCTGACTTACGGAAACAACCTATGTGCCCAGTGACATATGAGTAGATAAAGAAGATGTGAAATACTATTCAGTTCTTGCCATTTGTGATAACATGGATGGAACTGGAGGGAATTAGGCTAAGTGAAATAAAATAGACAAAGACAGACAAATACCAGGTGATTTCATTCATGTGGAATATAGAGAAACAAAACGAAGGAACTGACCGAAGGAGAGCAAACAAAACCTAGAAATATGACTGTATAACAGGTTACTAGTGGCAGAGGGAAGGTGAGGGTATGAGAGCAACTGGGGGAGGGAACCCAGTGATATAGTAAAGGGACTTGGGTGCTCTAGAGTGGGTGTGGCATGGTGGTGTACATCTGAGGAGGCATGAACCTATTCCCTGAATCATATACAGTGCTGCAAACCAATGCACCCCCCAAAAAAAAAAAAGTGCAAACACTCAGTTATGAGTAAGTTCTTAGAGGCCTAAGTGTGGTGACTCTAGTTAATAATTATATAATATATACTTGAGTTTTGCTAAGAGCAGATCTCAGGTGTTCTTATCATATATACACAGAATAGTAACTAGGTGAGGTGATGGATAATGTTAACTAGCTTGATTTTGGTAATCATTTCGCAGTGTGTGTGTGTATACATACATACATATGTATATCAAAACATCACATTGTCTACTTTAAATATATACAGTTATTTGTCAAACCTCAATAAAGTTGGAAAGAACACACAAATAAGAACTTAATGTGTACAGCCTTTACATTATATCATTGATGGTAATAAATGAGTAGAAACAACATATATATGTATTAATAGGGGAACATTTAATAAATTGGGATGTATATAATGATATGTGTGATATATGTGATACATAATGATATGATATAATGTGGGATATATATAATGATATATATATATATGTAATGGTGTGTGTGTGTGTGTGTGTGTGTGTGTGTGTATAATATGGTTGAAGAAGTCCTTTGTAAGCAGATCTGAAAAATCTCCATGGCAAATTGCTGAGTTAAAACAAAGTGTTGCAATCTGGGTGGGGCAGGGCCTTGGAGGGGAGTGTGGGTATGCAGCAAAATATTATGAAAGAATTTCAGGAAATGATTGGGAAAGCGGACAGCGCCGAAGGTTAGACCAGGGTTCTCCTTGTTGCCTGTGGCTGGGTGGTGCCCTTGGGCCCATTAATGGCAGGATCTATAAACAGTCTCTATCTTGGTTGCTGCAGTCACAGGTGCTAAGCTGGTGTTCAGTGGGTAGGTTTGTAAATTCAGGATTAAGCGATTAATGCAACATTAATATTATTATGCAAGGTATGGGTCTGCAGGTGTAGATGATGTCGTAAATTTTCTCATTAGCATGCTACTTTGAGTATGTTTTATCTAATTTTCAGATATGTGAGATTAGAATTATTGCTTTACTATATGGTAAAGTTTATTTGAGTCACAACATTTGATTAAATGTACTTATTAAAGATGTAAAATTTATTTGACAGGCATTTGATAAGATACATTAAGTCTCACTGTCCTAGATACCTAAGTGTAAATGTTGAAGTAAATTTTGCTGTCTTTTGAAGAGAGAATAATTTAGTTCTTTAATTTATGAGTTAAATTTAAACATTAATCAAAGAAAGGAAAATAGTCTTTATTTTTGGAAAACTATTGTACTTCTAAATGTAAAAGAAGCAAGATTGGCAAGGGGAATTTGAACATTTATAGAAATTGAGATTCTTTATTTAAAGCTTTAATAAATTGAACACTAATTTTAAGCCCTACAGTAAGCCTTTCTTTCAGGACACAGAAATTCTGACTTTCAAAGTTCAACTGATCATTCCCACTGTAATCTCTGAGGTAGAAAAGCTTATGTGCTTGAGATGGAAAAAGTTTAGAGAAAACATGAATGTAGTTACCTTTGACTTTTGAATTCCCTCTTCATCATCCAGGTTATCATACTCTTCCTTTTGTCTTTGTCATCTACCTTTTTTTTAAAGATTTATTTATTTATGCATGTAAGCGCTGGGGTGTAGGCTAGAGATGTGGGGGTGGTAAGAGGATTCACCAGAGACAGAGTGGGGAGCAGAACAGGCAGATCTACTGAAATACACTGCTGAGGGGAGCAGTGGGTGAAGCAGGAGAGGTCTGCTGCGCCATGTGGGAAACTGCCTCACAGGGTTGGAACTCAAGCTGCAGTGGCTGCGGATAGCTCCATAGTGCTTACACTTAACTCCTTGTGCCACCAGGGAGGCCCTGTCATCTCCATTTTGAAGCATTCCTTTCACCCAGCTTTGCTCTCTTCCTCCTCAGGGATGCCCATGGAGGACAGCCATATGCACAAAATTTGATTTTCTCCACTGGCTAACTAAGAGGAATTAATTATAAGCATCTCTATTCTTTTCCCAACTGCTTCACCTCTTCTATTATCTTTCTAACCTCACTCTTCTCCTTCTGCAATTATTCCCAAGAAGCAATTCATTTCTACAGAATTCCTCATACACCATAGGAAGGTATCAAAAGAGAATTCACATATGCCAGAGCTCCACATTAGGGAAACACATGATGGGGGTGGGCATTTGTGGTTCTTAAATGGGTCATCCTGTTCCTTGTCTCTGTGACTGGAATGTTCTTTCCTCACTTTTCAAAAATCTTGTCTTTTCATGACGGCTTGAATATATTTTTTCAGGGACTTACTTCCCCCAGCCCTCAATGTTATTGAGACTCAGTCTTGCTGCTGCTTGTGGTTATTTGGTATTCCATTCTGTGAATACATCACATTTTACTTATTCATTTTAATATGGAGGCAAATTTCAGGTTGCTTTCAGTCTGTTAATTTATTATGGGCAGTGCTGTTAGAATCTTTTACTCCTTGTAAGGTGTACATGTGCAAGAATTGGCCAATGTCTATGAAAAGGTGTTACTGAAGATCGTACTGATTTCTACCGTCCGGCAGTATATGAGACTGTATCTCATGCAAACATTTTTGTGAAACATAACAAAACAAAACAAAACCCTTTTTATTTTGAAATTGTATCAAGCTTGCAGATAAGTCGAAAAGATAAAATAGTATAAAGGATAACAGTATACCCTATACCAAGATTCACATATTGTTTACATTGGATCTCCATTTCCTTTTGCATTCTCTCACTTTTGTCCCTTTTTCTCTTGAAACATTTAAAGGTAAGATAAATAAATCCTGACCCGTCCTTCTGAGCATCTTCTTCGGCTTTCAGTGGACTCTTCCAGAGTTGGTTCCGACCTTTTAGACTTCACATACAGATTTTTCCTCTGGTTCTGGCTCAGGATCAGCAAGGAGTTCCTATAACTATTCCTCCACAGCACTGCCGGCAGTCTGGCGGTTAAAAGTTCCAGATTCATCCGGTCCTATGTCAGGTGACTGTGGTCTTTCTTAAGATTCCTCTACGGTTCCCTCAGATTTGTCCTAAGACCTCTTGTTGGTATCTGAAGCTATCGGGGGACATAGAACTAACTTGCAACAGAGTCCTCAGGAGCAAGGACGGAAGTCTGACGATTCTCCTTAGAGTCTGGTGTTGTCAGAAGACGAAACTATCACTTGGACCGTCTGCCATCATTCACAGTAGCATGAGCGTCAATGTGGCAAATCTTAGCAGGGCAGTTGGTCAAGTTCTCTGGCAACACTTTCTGATGGATTTATTTCTGTCTGTGGAACACATCTGCTAGCGTATCGTTTGAGTCTCCTGTCACATAAGAAGAGTTCTTTTCATAAAATCTGTGTAGCATGCCTGGGCCTTAGTCAGCAGTTTGTAAAATCCCTCCCTGACTCTTGCTTTGGTCATTTTAACCTGCTTTGCTGAAGTGGGCCAATCTGAGCTGGGTCCCACCATAGCAGAAGGTGACAAACCCTCAGCCACTATGTCCTCACACCGAGGATAGACTTTTTAACTTTGCAACATTCAAGAAAATACTATTATTTTCCTGGGGCTTTCAATCAGATTAAGGAGGTTTAGTAGGCCGAACCTACTAAAATAATCATATCCTCTCCCCACTTTAATCTGTTATGTAATTATATTAATAGGTTTTCTGAGTTTGTACTAACCTTGCATTCCTAGAATAAACCTAACTTGATTATAATGTAATATGTGTTATATAGAATTCAGTTTACCAATATTTTGTTTAGGAGTTTTGGCTTTATTTTCACATTTGAGGGGCTTTTTCTTCTGGTTTTGGAAAAAGAATTATACTAATTTACAAAGATAAGTTGATGCAGTATTTCCTCTTTTTCTGTATTCTGAAAGAGTTCAGTAAGATTGAAAGTATCTGTTCCTGAATTTTGAGAGAACTCACCTGTAAAACTAGCTAGGTTTAGAGTTTCACTGAGAGAAGATTTTAAGCTACTGATTTAATTTTGTTTGTACTTATCAAACTATTCTATTATTGCTCTAGTCACTTTTGGTAGTTCATATTTTTCTAGGAGTTTGTCCATTTCATCAAAGTTTTCAGTTTATTTTTATAAACATGTTTATACTTTTTTATGTTTATAATCTCTGTTATATCTGAGGTTTGGTCCCTTTCCCCCTTAGCTCAACATGGTTTATACTTCTCTCTTTTTTTGTGATCAGTTTGACTAGACAAGTGTTTGTTTATATATCTTTTTGAAGATCCAACTTTTGGCATCTTCAGTTTCCTTATTGCTTTTATTTTTCCTATTTTTTCATTAATTTCTGTACTTTTGTTTATCCTTTCCTTTTTCCAAATTTCTTGAGATAGATTATTCTATGTTTTTCATCATTAATTTCTCATATTGAATGCTTTGTTCAGTACTTTTCAATTCTTTCTTTTTTTAATATAAGCAATAGAAACAGAGAAAACATGTAAAATAAATAAAACATAAAATAAACATATAAACATATAAAATAAATTTCCTTCTTTTTACTGCTTTCTCTCCCCTCTACTAGTTTGGAAATTATAGACTAGCACTAGTCTTTTCGTGGCTCCCCTAAAAATGTTTATTATGATTATCTAATTAACAAGTCTAATGTTCCTGTTTTCTCCTTTGGATAATACAAGTATGTCCCTATGTTTTACTTCCAGTTACTTCTCAATCAATTTCTATGTTATTATTGTCATGTATTTAATCCTGTCTTGTTTTTATTTTCTAGTCCCCACAAATTAGATTTTATTGTCTCTACATTATTTCTCACCACTTTAGGTCCCAAGTTGATTATTTCAGGTCCTAAGACCAGACTAATGCTACTAAGACTACCGACTAATGCTGACTTTCATAGACCTTAGTCCAGGCCTGACTTGGAGGATAACACAACCATTTAAAAAATCAAATTCATGAAATGGTTGCTACTTCTGAGAACTGTTTACCTCAGAGAAATTTCCCCTTGATTGAGATGATCAAACAACGGCTATCCTCTCACCCCTTTCCTGTTTTCTTCCCCTGACACATACCCTGTTTTATTTCTAATGAAACAACTTTAGGGGAATTTCTAGTACTCTGGTAAGCCTGCTTTACAAAATGAAATTAATAAAATATTTCCCTTTTTACTGGGTTTTCACTAATTTCAAAGAGTTCCTTTTCCCTTTCCCTGTGGTTAATCTTGAGTCTATATTGGCAAATAAAGTATTTGGGTAAGGCAGGAGATATTCGATATGCAAAAACAAAGAGCTTCAGTAAATAGTGGAGACTTGGGTTTTACTTTCAGAGTGCATTCCATGCGTTACCTGAGAAAACATTTTAGAAAAACCCTTTAAGAGAGCAGACTCTATTTGGGCCAGCACAGCACAAAAAGGGCCATGTAAGCTTAAGATAAGAGAAAATTAAAGAGTATTCTCTCTAAAAAGAAAGTAGTATTCCCGAAATGACCTCGATTGCGTCAGAGCAATGTAATTCTTTGTTCTTACTGCCCTGCCGTGTAAGTGAAAACCATTTAGTTTCAGGGGCGCCAGGAGCGGGGACTTGGCCTCAGCCTGTCCCACTCTTAAACTTATGGCCATGCTCAGGTGACCCTCTCCTCATGGATTCCCCAATAAACCACACTAGGCTCTTTTGATTTCAGTCTATCCCAGATCTTATCACACATCATAAAAACAGTTGAAAAGAAAAAGCAATACCACTTGCAGAAGTTCCAGAAAAGAAGAGACAGAACTCTGGGTGATGTCTCTGCTAATTTAAGCCATGAAGTGACAAAGAAAGTGACTGGACAAAGAAAACTGGACAGAGAAAGTGCTATGTAGACAAGGAATTCCCTTTGCAAAATCTACACTAAAAATGGTATTTTTGGCTTTATAGAATCCTTAAAATAAGCTTTTCTACGATAATGTTCAATCTCTGTTCAATAATGGAGACATTTCTTCCACAAAATATGTAACAATAGAAAATTGTTTTCCCTTCTCTTTGAGAGTTTACGGCTTACACTATTTCCAAATCTGAACCTCGAACATTAGTAATATTGAGATATTTTGCTTCATCACTGTTTTAAGTTTTACTTTTCACTTCTTAGATGGGGCCAGCTTTATTCACCCTTCTGGTTGTGAAGTCTGTCAATTGGTGATTTGGGGTATAGCTTTTATAAACCTTCCCAGAATCTTTTTAGATCTCATGTTATCTTAAGACTGAATTGCTGTAGTGTTTAAGATACTTTTCTTTCTATTTTCTATGTCTAAAATAGGAAATTCATGTTTAATTTCTAAATGAATAGAATAAGGTATTCTTTTGGAGAGTAGACATTTTTGCTTTTCTTGGAATAGTCTATTCTCAGTGCTGACGTTTTTGGTGAGCATATAAACTTTATAATTATACATTTAAACATAGATTCATAGATCTATCCTTTATCTTCAATTATATTAATATTTGTACAGTGCTGATTACATGCCAGATATTGTTGTATTTTACATGTATTAACTTTTCTGGTCCTCCCAGTGGCCCTTTGAAGATGCACTGTCATTATTTCCATATTTGAAGCCCAGGCACAGCATTTAAGTGATTTGACCCAAATCACACAGCTCATAATGCTGAACGCAGGCTGCGAACCTAGTGCTCAGCTGCTCACCCCATCACGCTCTGTCGTGATACTCCTCTGGCTGGACCTGCTCTGTATTGAACCAGCATCCCATGCTCAGACACATGTGGAAGCTACACTAACTTCTAAAAACCACTAGAACATCATGCTATGTAAGGTGAGCCAGACACACTTACACCAGGTGCCTAGAATAGTCCACCCCAAAGAACAGACTCACTGGACCGTGGAGCAGCTGGAATGTAGCCAGTTTCAGTTTTGCAAGATGAAAGAAGTTCTGGAGATGGTGGTGATAATTGTACAACAATGTGAATGTCCTCAATGCCACTCAACTTTACACTTAAAAACGGGTAAACTTAAATTTTATGTTATGTATATTTTGCCACAATAAAAAAAAAAATTCCCCTGACAAAAAAGAAACCAACCCAGTTCACTGGCGCTCTTTTCAAACAGCCAGTGATTCAGTGAACACAGAATATCCGCTTGTCACTAGGAGCCACCAGGCCATGGAAAAATTGTAATCAATTACTTTGAACCTCCAGGAGTTGGGGATATACCTACGAGAGTTACAATTTGGAAAAGTATGGGTCATACCTATTATGCTGTTGTGTTTCAAGATGGCCTTATGGGTGGAAAAAAGTGAGCAGAGCAACGTCTAGCCTGGAAGTGCAGAGATCTGGGCAGTGCCAGCCTCCTCCTCGCATTAGGAGCTCAGAAACCGGATTCCTCTTGGTGGTTCTGAGCTTAGTTCTCCTGGTGAGTCTTGGGCTCCATTGCTGCAGCCCGTACTGCCTTTGCTCCCAGCCCTGTCTGCGGCAGCTGCGTTCTCCCAGGAGGCCCAGCCCCCCTCCTGTTCAAGAGAGAAGCTACTGGCATCCGATGTCTTCCTCCTCTGCCCCTAACCCAAGGGATGAGATACTTCTTGGATGTTCCACCTCCCCCACAACAGCATAATAACAACACGCTGTGGCACATGCATGGCGTGACCCATCCATCCATCCATCCATCCAGCTCAGGGCCGACCTCTGGTAACAGATGGACGCTGCCTCGTTCTCCAAATGCACTCCCTCATCGTGCCCTTTATAATCGATTCAGTGCTTTTCTCAGTTACAGAGGTGTGGGCTTTATTTGAATGCCTAGCTCTCCTTAAGCTTTTTTGACTGCCTTGGTTCTCTTGGGTCTGCCTCTTGGAATCGGACCTTTCTTCTAAACACAGTCAAAGGAACTATTATGTGTATCTTTTCCCAGTCCCTCACCTAGGGGTGAACCCTTCCCACACCCAGGTCTCTATCCTCCTTCCTTGTTCTGCACACCAATTTTGCATTAAAGTTACTTGACTTACATCCTCATTACATCTTAAATCCTTGGGGACAAGTTATATACGTAGTTTTGAAGAGTTCAGCAGGATAGCTTGCATAAATCAGGTGCTCTGAAAACTCATTTATTCCTCTGAGATATAAAAGGCTATTACATTCATGTGTGGTCAGTACATTTGTCCATAGCTATTTAGCTCAATTGATAACATTGTGTGTTGAAATGTATACCAGACAACCATTTAAGCAGCAGTGTTATCTGATAGGAATAAAACATCCAGCCAGTAACTCCTTCTTGTGTGGATTGATGTGAGTAACCCTTCCCTGGGTTGGTCCTAAGGAACCAGAATCCAGCAAGGGTGTCAGGGAAGGGCCAGTTGATGACATTTAGTTCTTTGTGGGAAGCAGGAAGAGTCAGCTATGTCCTAAGATAAAACTGAGAATTTTCTAGAAAAAGGAGTGCACAGAGAGAAAGGGACAGGTAGAAAAAATAATGAAAAGACCATTCCTCTTAATGAAGAATTTTGCCTTGACTCAGCATGCCAAGTCACAGGGTCAAAACTGAATGAAGAGATTTATGAAAAAAAGGATTCCTATCACACTTCACATGTATTTGTTCAAATACAAATTGTCTCATTTGAACAGTTCAGTGATTGTTGCTTCTGTGTCCACTGTTATTAAAATGCTACTCCTCTGTGAACACCACATCAGCTGTATATAAGCTATCAAGGCTTAGGTGCTCTTAAGAGGGAAATATCTCTCCAAGTGAAAAAATATTATTATTGCTACTTTATTTCTTTCAAATTCAGCGGAAGTTTTGTGCTGGGGCCACGGGGACATCTTACATGCATTACTTTGATCTTTACGTTATTTATTTCCGTATCAGCATGAGTTTTTTTCCCGGGAAATCTCCAATTTCTGGCTCAGGGATTCTTTGGCAGAGCAGATGCTGTGTCAGTGAGTAGCGCCCTGGGATTTGCCATTTTGGTTCAACTTGTAGATTTACCTTTGAAAGTTTCAAGACTATCCAAAGGGGAAAGGGGGATGGGGGAGGAAAAGAGTTATTTTTTTCCTTCCTACCTCTGAGTCCAATTACCGAATAAAGATTCATCATTCCTTTTGTCCTAGGAGCTCTGTGACCCGATTTTGCTCCTTGCTTGTTTCAGATATCACAACCCATTTTTATGCATTCGACTTTCCTAATGAAATCCACATGTCTTAAATCAATAAAGCTATTGTTTAGCTTTCCTTCTCTTTTCCTCTAGTGCCTTTCGCTTGGTGGATTTTGTTTGCATACTTGTTTGTAGGCAATGTGGTTCTTTATCTAGATTCTCTTCCTCCCCAACCCCCTTTGGGGTTATTTTTCTTCTCTTTGTTTTTAATAATTATTAGTTTGTTAGTGTGGAGCTATTAATGTACCATTCTTTTGTTAACAGCCTCGTCTAAGAGAGATTTTGTTTATGCAGTTTTTCTTTTTTCGTGAATTGTTTTAGAGAAGTTTAGAAATTAACAGTGGAAAACTCAATGTCTTTGTTCAATATGTTTGTGTACATGTAAGACATAAAAGTCCCTGTGTAACTTCAGAAACTCAGTTTTTATGGCCTGTCAGTGTTCTCTTTCCCCCAGTCTGTGCTTCTTCCATTCAAGAGCCAAGCATTACTGAGTATGCAGATCTTTTACAATCTTCAGGTCCCCAGAGCATGGCAAAGACCTTCTGCAGTGGCTTTCTACTCCTAATGAACTGCAAACCCATGACAATCGGGTTTCATGGGTGATGGATAGTCAGGCTGCTTTTGTAAGGAACATTTTACTTATCTGAAAATCCAGGACTTCAAAATAAAACCCTACCCACAAGTCTCAGAGGTAATACCAAAGGGTATTTTCTTCTTGAGTAGCTCTCTCTCAGTCTCCCCATGAATTCTAAGTAGTTCTCCATCCCCTCACCGGCCCTCAACAGTCAGGCAAGGCCCAGCCCCACAGCATGTCTTATCATTTCTGCAGCTATTAGCCTCCAGGGGGTACTCCAGGACCCCTATAATTGCATGCTCTAAAGGGATTAGGTCATCCATGTGCACAAAGACAAAGGAGATGCTTAGTGTGAAAAAACTTTAATAGAACAAGTATGCATGGAGAGAGAAAAGAAAAAAATATATTTTGAATAAAACCCCAAATTATCCATCCCCTTATGGGTAGATGTCCATCAAACAGGCTAGGCCTGAGGTGGGGCCAATGAGGCCTGAAAATTTTCACACATCTGAGGCACCCTTTGGCAGAGAACAACAGGAAGGGGTTCTGGAGTAGAGCCCAGAAAGCTGGGACCAAAGGAGCAATATCAAAGTACAAACCAAGATAACAGCTGCCATTTTTTAAAAGATTTATTTATTTTTGCATACAAACTGGGGTGCAGGCCAGAGGGGTGGGGCGGTGAGTGGGTTCACCAGAGACAGAGTGGGGAGCAGAATAGGTAGATCGACTGAAATACACTGCTGAGGGGAGCAGCAGGCCAGGCAGGAGAGGTCTGCTGCGCCATGTGGGACTCTCCCCGGCGGGGCGTCGAACTCACGTTGCAGCTGCCAGCAGCTCCACAGCGGTGCGCTCAACCCATTGCCCCCCCCCACGGAGGCCCAACAGCTGCCATTTTTAATCTACCCTGGTATCTCTCAAAGGTCTCTTTCAAGTGTCTCTACATGTCTCTCCTCCATATGTCTCCTTCCAAATCCCCTAAGTCCCTGGTGCAAGACCAAAGTCGAGAAGCAAGTGTGCCTGTCTCCACTGAGCCCACCTGCCCTCTGTGTCACAGAGCTTCCCCTGCCTGCTCAGCTGGGTCCGTTGTTAGGTGGGGCAGGGGACATGGAACTTCCCCCTTTTGTGGAGCTGCCTCTGTAACAACTCACTTTCCTTCTCTCATCTCTCCAAGATACCATGCAGAAAACAGGCTGTGCGGGCAAGTGGTTGCTTGAATATAAAAGATGATGATGGGACACCAGCTCCACTTGTAGTTGAAATATTAGTGTTTCACCATTTGATTCACCCAGTTCTCATGGCTACAGCCTGGTCTCATGGGAGAACTAGAAGGAAAAATAACTGGCAGACCCAGGTCCTGTTCCTTTGTCTTCTTTTGAGATCTTTCTTGACATATTTGTGGATTCCTACTCCTGTCTTCTTTTTCTCATCTTCTCAGAATCACAGTGACTCTTCTTTTCCCACATCATCATCTTTTTCCTCAGTTTTATTTCAGTCATCTAAGGGTGAAAAATCACCTTTTCTTTTTCTGAAAAGTTCTGTTGTGACCATTCTGGACTTCGCAGGGAAGGAGAGTTTGAAGTCAAACCCCTATATATAGCACATGCCCCTAGCTGGTTACTTTAAAAAAACAAAAGGAAAAACTCAAACCCACCCAAAATTGTTTTCTTAACATCTTTTGAAGGGGAAATAGTTGGAAGCCAAAGCAATGAACATAACTGTTCTTTGTCCACCTGAATGCCATCAGCTTCCGGGACACTTCCGTTTCCTTGGAGGAGGACAGAGAAAGAGAGGATCTTGCTTGATCTGCCATGACCAAGAGCTGTTGCCAAACCTTTTCTGTCTTCTACATTCCTCCCTCTAGACTCTTCATTCTTTGGAAACATTTCCTCTTCAGCGTTAAGAATTACTTCTCGTCACTTCTGCAACTCATTCTGCAGACCCATTTCGAGTCCTTTTGATATGCAAACATTTCCTGTGGGGGGGTTGTTCTTTGGCTCTTCAGACTAATTTTCCTAAGGAGGGAAAAGGAAAATAGTAAAGGAGCTAAAAAGCCCAGCTTGGCTTCGCTGGGGCTCAGTGTCCTTTAAAAAGGGAAACAGCATGCGTGAACAGTTGGGGACATTCCGTGGAGAAGGGTCGCAGGCATTCTGCCTCTGGTTGGTGACAAGGTCCCGTGGCTGGTTGCGGACTGGAGAGAAAACTCCATGCAGAGATTCTCCTCCTCCTCAGTCTTGAGGCAAGATCCCCGGCCTCCTCTCCAGCACCCTCTTCTCTTCTCTTTACATAGCTGTGAACCTTTATCATTAATTGGCCCAGGAAGCAAAAGGAGTGCTCTTTGGAAAATAATTCTGAGCATTAACAGGAGATGCATTGCTAACAATAATATTCAGAACCCTATTCATATGAGAGCAGGGTGCTAAATCATCAAAGGACCTGACTTGCCTTGCATCACCCCAAATTCCCCCTTCTGGGGCAACGGAGGGGGTGATCCCCCAGAGGTTATATGGGGGACTCCTCAGACTTTTAACTGGGGAAGAGCAGAAGGTGCCCACCATGAAGGCATCCTCCAGCCTGCCCTTCTTTCTGCTGTCATGTTTCCAGACAAACTGCTGTCAAAATAGTAATTGCTCTTGTTTGAGGTTGACAGCGATGAAGACTGAAGTGGTGGGAGGCTCCACAGAGCTGGGTGTGACCGTCTAGTCACACCATTGTCATTGCTGTGAGCCACTGATTGGGCAGTTCTGCTGTGGTGACTGTCAGGCCTGAGTGACAATGGGTTTGAGATGCCTTAAAAGAAAAACTGCAAGGACAGAAATTGCAAAAAAGTTTCACTTTCTTGTCTGGTTCCAGTCCATGTTTACATGGATTTTGAGACTTTGTTCTGGCTCAGAGGGTGGGTAGGCGGTGAGGGGTTGGCCCTTTGGTTCTAACTCCTTCACCTCCCAGGGGGCGGAGTGATGGGAAAGCCCAGGACAGAGCTGTCTCTCCTGACTCCCGGAGCTGAGCTGGTCCAGGCTGTCCCTCTTCACTGTCTTTCCTGGGACTTTACCTCCCAAACTGACATTTCCAGTCTCACCCCACAAGCTCACTGGAAAAGGTGAACAAAGAGTGAACCGATGGAGAAGTGACCCAAGAAAGAGAAAGGAGCTCATGGGCTACACCCCCAGGGAGTACAGTGGTTGCGTGCCCAGCTCTCCCCCTTACCAGCTGGGAGACTGGAAGGATCCCCAAACTCTTGATGAAACCCTCCTCAGATGATTTCCTGGAATGTGGGTCATGAGCATTGTGGTGAGGATTACATGAGATAACATATGAAAAAAAGCTTGGAATATTTTCCTGGCACATATTAAGTTCTCCATAAATGTCAGCTGTTGTTAGTAAACTGTATAAATTCTCTTGATTTTCCTGTTAAAGGTTTTGCTCTTTCTCTGATGCCTCAGTAGCAGGTGATCCTCTGTGACTCCATTTTGTCCTTGTCTGTGTCATGGTTCCTTCCCTTTGGGACTCTCTGAGCTTCTCGTGAAGACAGAATGTGTGGCTTTTTGGGAAACAGAGGCGTTTGCATTCCAGAGAATAAGAGGTCTAGAAGGAATTTCAGTAGTTTTCTAATTTTCACCTTAGAAATTCATACATTGGAGGCAGCAAGAGGCAAGAGAAGATTTTCAGCATCAGAAAACTTTGATAAAACCGTGAGGATGGTGAGTGGTTTAAGTGTCTTCCTACTTCCCTTCCATCCCCTCTGACTCCATCAGCTCCCTTTCTGGCACCCAAGGGTGCACCACTGCCTCAGCTGAGGATGAACTTAGACTTGTTACCTGAGTGCTGAAAAAAGCGGTGGAATGGTTGCCTGCTCTGGTGGGCATGGCTGAAATATGTGACCAATAATGTGCTGTTTTAACCAAGATGAGTGGCACGTGTGAGACTCTTTTTTGTCTCTGGGGCCTTTCATTCTCTACCAGTATTCAAGAATATTGGGAGCTAGTAAATAGGTGCCCCCCTCGTTTTGGAATGTTGGCTGCAACCACTGACGGAGAGGGGAGCTTCTCGTTAGCCCATGCTGAGGGTTTTTTAAAAGGTACTCAGAGAAGAGAGTTATAGGTTATAGGTTTCCCACAGAGCTCTCCCTGCCTAGTCAATAATTCTCACTGGCAGGACATTTGCTTTTGTATCTAAGCTAAATCCTGTCTGTGCTGTTTGATCCATTTTATTTCCTTTGTCCTGCCCTCCTTGGAAACAGAAAACAGCTGGGGACTGTTTTGCACACAACAAAGGATTCTGGCTTCTACAGATGTTTGATTAAAAGGTAACTCACTGGAGCAGCCACCCCAGAACAGACCTCTTGGGCCTTAACTTGGAGGTTGGGCTAGGGTCTTGCACTTCAGAAAAACAAGGGGCACCACCACACATCAGTTTAATGTCATTGCCATCTGTGTGACAAATCCTATGTTTAACTTGGGCGAGCTTCAGAAGGTTCTCGTTGCACCACATTCCAGCTAAGAGCCTGCCACGGAAGGCCCGTGTTTGAACTCTGTTAACATTCTCCACAGTCTTCCAGACTTCCCGAATGTAGCCAACAAAGTAGCCGCCGTGGAGAACCTGGATAGTGTCACCATTGTGGAAATGTAGTATTTACCCATTTATTGAGAAGGCTGAGCCTGCATGGTGTTGAGACACAAGCCGGCAAGGCCCCAGGCTCTGAGCATTCTTACTGAGGCAATGAGTGCTCCGGGGAGCCGAAATCCTTTGCTAGCTCCGGGAAGAAAGGGGGACAGGTTGAAATGCTGGATGGAGACAGAACTCTCACTTTCAAGCAGTCTTAGGCCCAGTCTAGCCCACATTCTTGCCCACACAAAACATATTGCTGTTTCTCTAAATGTGCCTCCGGGAGCTGGCATCATCTCGTGGGGCATTTACTCTGCTGCGTTATCTGCTGCTTTGCAGGTGGGCTCTATGCGCTGGTGTGGAATCATGGAGAGTAACTCCCAGTGATAAGAGTGAACGTTTATTGAGAGGGTGTGCCGAGTCCTGGGTGCACTTTAACGCTTCTTGTCCTCCCTGTGCCCTCCGCTATGAAGTAGGTGCTAGTCGCCCTCTCTCCTTAGGTGACCACATGGGCACTTGGGCCAGGCCGTCAAGTAAGCAAGAGGCACAGGCATGACTTGATTCCAGGCGGTTTGGTTCCAGAGCCTGGACCCTCAGCCAGACTGCAGCACCTCTGCACTCAAACCCACCAGCAGAGTGTGGTCGTGTCTCGGGAAGGTCAGCTGGCTCGATAGTGCTGCAGCAGCTAGGGTAGGGGTCTGATGCAAGCGTGCAATCTAAGGACGTTTTGGGACATTTCCCTTCCTCCTGATATAGTGGGTGGTCCCCAGCAGCACCATGGGATCCCCTAAGGGTAGGTACTTCCTCTCCTCCTGCTCTAGGGCGCCACTTGGTGACAGGGGTGCTATGGGGGACTGCCCTTGTTCCTGGTTTCAGTTCTCCTGGACTGAAGCCCTATGTCAGAGGGGAGCTGTCAGGTACTGATAATAGCATCGCTCCCCATTTTTCTCAGCTTTTTGCTCTATCTCTATGTCTGTCCCTGTTGACAGTGTCAAGGCCAGGGAAGGGGGAGATGTAGGTGATGTCAGGGTCCTTACCTGCAGGACAAGAAACGAGCATTTCTTTTAAAGTTGGGACCAATATTCCAGGAGGGGCTGTGTGCACTGGCCAGTCACCACCCCCTCTGCCATCCCCAGGGTGATGCCCTCTTGACAGCCCACTCCTCTGTGGGCTGCACTTCCTCCGAGGTGCTCTGGGCAGGAAGGAGGACTTATTCTGCCCAGGTGCTTCTCTCTGCCTCCTCTGTCTGCTGATAATCTAGGGAACAGGACAGAAGTCAAATGAGAAGTTCCTGCCATTATATAAAGAAGCAAAGACGGACCCAATGTTTGACTGAAGGAGTCTTTTCAGATTCTGAGATTCCCTCCTTTCTGGGAATAATGAGCACAGGGCCCAGACAAGCAGGACTTTTATCAGCTTTTCCTCCATTGCATGTTTACAAGAAGCCCACACACAGCTGGGAGGACCTCTCTGGGCGGACCCTGAGCCCGACGGCTGCACCCCATTTCTCCTCGAAGGGTCAATTGCTGGTGAGCAGCAAGTTTACGTTAGCAAAGCAACTTCACTCTGTTGATCTCGTTTTATTCCTTTCCCTTCCATACTGGGTTGTTATAAATGCAATTCGAAGAAAATCGTGTTCATAAGATGCACCAGGATCACAAATAGTATACTGAACCAGAATCTGTTTTGAGCTTTCTCCTTATACTGTTGGCATGAACTTTGCTCTTGTTTTTAAAACATTTAAGATTTTTGTTTACATGCAGTTGTAAGAAGCAGTACAGAGAGCTCTCATGTGCCCTTTACCCAGTTTCCCCCAAGGTCACGTTATACAAAGCTATAGTACAGTCTCATAACTGGGGTATTGGAATTGATAATATTGATACAGTCGAGATAGAGAACATTCCATCATCACAAGGATCCTGCCTGTTGGCCTTTCATAGTCAAATTTACTTCCCTTCCTCCCGATAGAGCCAGCCATTAATCTAGTCTCCATTTTTATACTTTCGCCATTTCAATAATGAAACACACAGGATTCAAATGTAGAATTGACCTTTTCCAGTTAGTATCATTCTGTAGCAATTCATCCAGGCTGTTATATGTCTCAATAATTCCCTTTTATTGCTGAGAAGTATCCCCTGGTAAGAAAGTTACATACTTTAACTGTTCACCCATTGAAGTACATCTAAGTTGTTTCTGATTTTTAGATATTATGAATAAAACTGCTATAAAGACTTGGGGCCAGGTTTTTGTGTGAACATAGTTTCATTTCTCTGGGATAAATGCCCAGGAGTAAAATTGCTGAGTCATATAGTAGTTGCAAGTTTATTTTTTAAAGAAACTGCAAACTGTTTTCCAAAGTGCACATTCTCAGGGGGTGGGGGCCCTGATAAGTGTGTCGGGATATCTCACTGTGGTTTTAATTTGCATTCCCTTGAAAGCTAAAGATGGTGACGATCTTTGTGGTTATTTGTCATTTATATATCTTGTAAAATATCTTCATGTCTTATGTCCATTTTCTAATGAAAATTTTTTTAACTGTTGAAATTGGACAGTCTTTCTATATTCTAGAGTCTAATCCTTTGTTGGATGTGTGTTTTTTTTTTAAAGATTTATTTACTTATGCATACAAGAACTGGGGTGCAGGCCAGAGGTGTGGGGTGGTGAGAGGATTCACCAGAGACAGAGTGAGGAGCAGAACAGGACGATCCACTGAAATACACTGCTGAGGGGAGCAGCAGGCTAGACAGGAGAGGGCTGCTGTGCCATGTGGGAATCTCCCTAGCTGGGGATAGAACTCAGTGCTGCAGTGGCTGTGGGTAGCTTCAACTGAGACTTAACTGGTTGTGCCACCAGGGAGACTCTGGATATGTGGTTTTCAAGTATTTTCTCACTACATGTAACTTGTCTTTTCATCCCCCTAACTTGGTCTCTTCTAGTATGATAGTTTTACGTTTTGATGAAACACAATTTATCAGTTCTTTTATGGACTGTGATTTGGTGTCAAATCAAGATACCAAAGATTATTTTCCAAAATCTTTTATATTTTTACATTAAGGTCCATTTTGAGTAAACTTTTGTAGAACATATGGACTGGGATCTAGTTCTATTTAAGAAAAATTATTGATATAATATTGGTTTATAACACTGTATAGAGTTCAAGTGTCCATTATAAATCAGAATCGTTACTAGGTTTATTTTTGTCTGTGGATGTGGTTACCTTTGCGCCAGTGAACTGCTTTGACATCATTATCAAAGTGAGTTAGACATATTTGTATGAGTCTATTTCTTTATTCCATTCCATTGATCTATGTGTCTATTCTTCTGCCAATACCACATAGATTACTTAATATAAAATATTATTTATTAAATAACACATCTTGAAATCAGATAGACATTTATTCTTCTTTTAAAATTTTTAAGAGGTTACCTTATCGCATCTACAAAAATCTTGCTGGGATTTTGATGAATATTTTACTAGAGTCTGGATATCAATTTGGGGAGAATTGATAGCCTTACTATGTTGAGTCTTCCAATTCATGAACAACCTATGTCTCTCCAGTTTTTAAGGTTCTCTTTGATTTCTCTCATCAACATTTTATAATTTTTGGTGTATAGATCCTACACATGGTTTGCTAGGTTTACACCTAAACATTTCATATGTTTTTAGCAATTGTCAACAGTATCGTTGCCATCTCTTATTTTTTGCATCTTTGCTTTTATTTTTTTGCTTTTTACTAAAAATTTTTTAAAAATTTATATATTTTTTACATCATTGTTCATTCTCCTCTCAGGTGTAATCCACACAAAATTCCCACCACCAAGACACCTGTGAACCGTCACCATAGTCTCTCGTGCTCTTCCTGCCCTTGTTTTTGAGCCCTCTCCCTCCCTCCCCTGCTGGATGTCTCAGATTTATAGTTTGTCTGCTAGGTTTTTCTTTCCCCTTCCCCCATCCTGTGTGTGCTGTATGAAAGGAGAGAAGGTTAACCATTGCTGTTTTTAAATTGAGGTACCATTGTATAAGTTTCAGGTGAGAAATACCCACCTCAGGAGTTGATACCAAGTGATTACTAGTGATGAGACACTATTTACTAGCGTATGTATCCAGAGCTCCCCAGGGAGTGTCCAGACTTTGAACCCTCAGTTCTCAGGGTGGTGGGTGGAGTCAGGCACTCCCTGCACCATCGTGGCCACACCTCTTCTCATGGCCCTAGGTGTGTGCTCCAGAGAGGGTCACATTCTCTGTGTACCGTGACAGGATGGGAGCCACATTCCCTCCAGCGAAGTTGTATAACCCTCTCCAAAACTCTTCTGGAAGAGATAGCCTTTCACTGACTACTTTTTAGAGGCTCAGTGCACCAGACTTTGCCTTCTATTATGTCTTCTCTACGGTTCCTCTCATCCGATCATTTTTGTAAGTAGGTGAGGTAGTGATAATCCTCAAGCATGTGAACTGTGCCGCTTAGGTTACTCATGGCGGGCCAGTTGACCTGGAGGACATGAAAGAACTGGACACTCGGTAGCTGCTGGCCAAGAAATTACAAAGACCACTGTATGGACACAGCAGTCCTGCAGGCTGATGAAATGACCCCAGGTCATAACACAGAGTGTTGACCACGTCACACTTCTGATGCTGCTCGGGAGCGGGGATGGGCAAGGAGGCCTGAGCCCACAGGACCAGCAGCTGCCCATTTGCCTTTACTCGGGACAGACCGCTGGGACCACACTGGGCATTTTGTGTGTCGGGGGGCAGTTGGGAGGGCAGCCTAAAGCCCTCTCTGTCCCAGGCACTGACGTGTTCACTTTTCTGTTTTAAATGCTTCCTTTGATTAGTTTCTGATGTCTAGGTCTGTCATTTGGGGATGGGAGGGAAGAAAAGAGATATAACTACTGATGGTAGCTTTTGGTGAGCATGAGATGTAGGTGGCAGATACCTGGAGATGATGGGATTCCCACCAGGAGCAATACAGTTCAACATTTTTACCTTATCTGCCTGACCTCAGGGCTGACAAGGTAAGGGCTCTCTGACCTCCTATCTAATATCTAAACTAGCAAAGGGATCAGTGCTTCTGCCACTGTGGAGACTAGCCCCGGGGTGGTGAGGGGGAGGGCAGAGCTGTTGCATAACCACCAGTAACCCCTGTCTGTGTCACTAACAGGCTCCAGGAAAATTCTTTTCAGTTGCACCTGATCCTGTGTCTTGGCTTGCTCCCAGGTGCCCTGAGATGTGGCTCCTGTCCTGTCCTCTCTGCTCCTGCCATCCTTGATGGGGGGATCTGGGGATTTTAGGACAGTTTGGACCTTCCAGGGCTCAGCGCCCTGTGACTGGAAAGAACACAGGCGTGGGACCCACAAAATCTAACTGACCAGTTAACTAGTTACCTTCACAGAACTGGTTTTCTCAGCTACTAAATGGAAATATAATAAGATCCACTTTCTAGGTGTTTATGAGGCTCTGAAGGGAAGCACCTAGCACAGAGCCTGGCTCACAGTAGGCCCTCAACAGTGTCCATTCTCATGGTTTCTCTGTGCCCTTAGCAGAGCTTGGGGCATGAGGAGAAGAAAGAACCAAAGAGTGGGCATGAGGGCTCTGCTTAAGCACCTCAAAAGTGAGGGGCGTTCAGAACTGACTCAGAGCCCACTGGCAAATGTTTTCCAGGGAAGCTCTAGGTTGACCCAGGAATGGCCTGAATCCCGTGGGGTTAGAGTGGAGCCAGACCAGCAGCGGGGGGCATGGACTATAAATAGTCAGCAGACATCACGGAAATGAAATGGATCGGGACAGCGAGTAATGGCCTCGAGCCTGGGCAGCATGAAATACCCCCTGTCGAAGGAAGCAATTTTCTCCCTGATGGGAGAACATTTTCACTTGAAAATCCTTCCAGCTGCTTGGAAATGATCACTTCAGTAGTATTACATTTGGATAATGCAGCCACCCCCTTATCCATTGTTTCAGTTTGAGGCTTCAGTCACCCAGAGTCGACAATGGTCTGAAAATATTACATATAATAAGATATTTTGAGGTAGAGACCCCCTTCACTTTGGTTACAGTATATTGTTACAGTATATTGTTGTAATTGTTCTATTTTATTGTTACTTATTGCTGTTAATCTCTTACTGGACCTAACTTACAATCATAGGTGTATATGTACAGGGTGTATATGTACATGGTGTTGATCGGGCTTCGTACTGTTGGTGGTTTCAGGCATTCTCTGGGGATCTCAGGACATGTCTCCTGAGATAAGGAAGGACTACTGTATTGCGGCATTTTAATCCTTTTGGTTAAATATTAAAGCAAGACATTTTACAGCATGAAGTAACCAACTAGTGATAGGCCCACTATCACTAAGAGAGTCTACCCAGAGAACTCCAGGACCTCTGGCAGTGGACGTGTTCTTTATCTCCTTAGGAAGCCTCCCAGTTGGACAGGGGGCCCCGGATGATGGTGGCTGCTTGTTGCAAGCAGGGGAAGCTAGAAAAGGGGATAGTGACCAGCAGCAAGGAGGGGGGATGGGGAATCCTTGAGGAACCTGCGCTTTGAAACTGAGGGGGAACCAAAGCCTGGGGGCTCTGAATTCTGTCCTGAGAATGTTTCCTGGGGCCCTCGCCAGCCCCCGTCTGTTTTTTTTTTTTTAAAGATTTATTTATTTATGCATACAAGCTGGGGTACAGGCCAGAGGCAGGGGGCGGCGAGAGGGTTCACCAGAGACAGTGGGGAGCAGAATAGGTAGATCAACAGAAATACACTGCTGAGGAGAGCAGTGCACGAGGCAGGAGAGGTCTGCCGTGCCATGTGGGAATCTCCCCGGCTGGGTGTCAAACTCGCATCGCCGCTGCCAACAGCTCCGCAGCACAGCGCCTAACCGCCGCGCCACCAGGAAGGCCCCAGCCCCCTGTCTGTTCGTGTGCCAGGGCAGGGCTGTGGGAAGGGCCTCTGTCTGGCTGCAGGGGGTGACTACAGAGAGGAAACCAGAAATGCATTTGCTTTTCAACCACTTCTTATACCATAGCTCCATCCTATGTGAAAATCATTTGAAATACTGAGGATAATAGGAAAAGAAATCGGCAGTGAAGTCTTCTAAAGTCAACATGGTCAAAAACAATAAAAATGCCAAATTCTAATTTCAAATCACGGCGGACAAGCCAGACAGAAAACTGTTTTCAAATGTTTTGCATTAAGAACCCCACGACTGACAGAAATGCTGTTCAGGAACTCTTGATAATGAGTGGAAGTCATTTCATAGAGGAGGAAAAAACAGCCTCCACTTCAGGCGGAAAGTGGCACCCCGTACGATTGCCCCGACTGCCCGCCCTGGGGGAGGCTCAGCAGGCCACCATCTGAACTGCCCGCGCGAACAGTCTGCTCAGAGTGGACACGCTTGTCCCGGGAAGGCATGTTTCCTTGAGGCCGGCCTACTCCCCTGTCTCCATGAAGGGGGCTTTGCTGTCTGGTCTCTAGGATGGGTGGGCCGTAGGCGGTGGGGGGGGGGGTTCTAAGTAAGGGAGTTCACATCCCTCAAGTGTCAGTTAGATGTCACCTCTCCCAAGGGCCTTTGTCGGTCCTCACAGACAGAATGCACTGCCTGTGGGTTCCTTGCTCACTGTTATTCCTACGGAGACAGCTCCCCATGAGTCCCCCCTTTTTGGGGATAAAATATATAGAGTAAAAATTTTAAATAAACAGACACGGGAGTGCCCACACCCACGCCCACACCCGCGCCCACATTAAGGGCTCTTTGATTGAAGCTGCCTGGCAAAGGGCTCGTGGTCTCTTCCTCGCTGCCTGGTGCAGGCTGACCAGGCCGCCTGGAGAGGGGCATGCCTCTGGGGCAGGGGCGTCTCCCGACCCGGACACACTCAGGGCTTCTTGTGACAGTGTCACTGGCCTGACCGGTGTTCTGTGAATGCACATTTTTTGAGAGTTTTCACATTTTTGAGTGAACGCATAACCAGAAAATGCCAATGCGTGGGCACGCAGGGCTCCCAGGCTAGATGGCATGTGCATTTTGGAAGCAGAGGTTTGATGAATATCCAGAGCTTGTTTCCCTAGGCCCCTGGGCGGACTTGGGCATCTCAGGTGAGAGAAGTCACAAGTTGTCTGATGGACTGGGCTGTTCTGTTTCCCTAAGTGAATGAGCACTTTGTCTTTAGGCTTTTTGGCCACCGCTAATGACTTTAATTGGCCCGAACTGTCATCCAGGCTGGATCACACCTAGGGACCCCTCACACAGCCAGTTTCCCAATATCATCTAGCATGAAACATCACCACCACTCTGAATGTAACAATATGGTCTTAGTTTTTCTTCCACAATGTCCTGGCTGGGCTCCATTCGTCTTCCTGGAACTGAGCCCCAGTTGGGTTGTGGAAAAACTGAGACTCGGAGCCACACCCACCTTCTTAACCCAGCTCCATACCTAAGCAGCTGGAGACCTTGACCAAGCCGCTGAAACACTCAACTGTAGGTTCCTCATTGTCAGAAGACAACACTGACCCTGCCTTCACTGCAGTGCCACGAGAACTCGCCCACCAAGCACGTGGCAGGTGCTGGGCCTGGAGTCAGTAAAGACCCTGAGTCTCAGTATCCCCTGCCTGGACCAACGCCCCTTTCTCCCCAGGACAAGTTAACTTTGAACTTTTCTCTTTCCAATCTGATGTGAAATTGACAGTTGTCCACTTTGAAACTGGCTGTGTCAGAAGCTGAGACTGACTGACTTTCCGTGGGTTGAGGGGCTGGGTTTGTTGCCCCTTCTCTGCACACATAACCTCCCCCAGCAACACCTTTCTAGCCTCTTCTGATGATGGTCTGCAGCCCCCCTAGTCTGAGAGGGAGGCTCCTGAGCTTAAGATCTATTATATCTGCTCTCCTCTCCCCAGTCCCTAGAACAGTTCGTAGGCCCTCATAAGTGCTCACAGATTTGTGGAATGAAGGAAGAAATGAATGAATGAATGAATGAACTTGAATTATGTACTCATGGCAACACAGAAAGGTTCTGGCTAAGTGTTTTGTGCCAGCAAATGCTTAGAGACATTTGTGGAATGAAAACTTTCTGCCCTGACTTCCCAGCTTTGAGGACTCTCTTATTGCTGTCAACTTATCACTTCCTTCTCTCAGGGTTTTGTAACCAGGGCTGCCCAGAAACCCCCAAGAGCGATAGAAGCCTGTAACTAGGTTTTAGAATAGCTCTGTTCTTCTACATAACTTCTCTCCCTAGCTGGCTCAAGGGAGGGAAACTGGGACCCTTTTCAAAACAGCACTGGTTTGTCTCTGAAGAAAACAATTTGCTCAGGCTCATCAGATGAACAAAACAAGTGGCACTCGAGGGGATTACAGTACAGTGTGCCATTGGAGTCTCCAGTGCAAGTGAGGGCACGAGCAAACACTTCACGTGCCAGTAACATGCCAGGCACACCACACATCAACTCTTTCAACAACTCATGAGGTAGGCAATAGAATGATCTCGATTTACAGATGAGGAAACTGAGATGCAAAAAAGCGGTGAAGAAACTAGGGGTAACTGGTGAAGCTAGGATTTGAATCAAGGCCATTTGTTTCGGAAATGGAACTGGAACTACTGAACTATACGAACATTTTTTACTATTTTGGCCAAAGAATTTGGTGACGTTGATCCAATCAAAGAACTCCCAGTTTTGATATATTGAATGAAATTTCTGAAAGTACAATTTCATGAATGTGTTACTCCTCCCCTCCCACACACAGTGGATCTCAAAAGTGCTATCAAAGCGAGGTTCCACATAGTCTTGGCTAGTCAATGTTTTTCTGTTTGACTTAGAACTACCTGTAATCTAGTTCTCACCTCCTTTCTCTGCATGTTTCATGGGATGCATCTTGCAGAGAAAGAAAACCAAGCCAGTCACGAACCCACGGTGCTGTGTGCCCAGTCAAGCCAGGAATGAAAACAACTCCACCAGAGTACAATCCGTCATTCTGTCCATCTGCTGCTCTAGAGGGAGCTTAAAATAGTTTCAATTCACCTTTAAAATCTCTTCTCTATGGAGGGCTTGTAACACTTGGCAGCCCTGGAAGGCTGCCTGAGAAACAGGACCGCCATTCGGACTACTGGTGTCCAGCTGTAGCCTCTTTGGAGGGAAACAAGCCATCTATTCATCATGCTGCTGCAAAATTTCCCTTCCCCACCAGCGCTTCCTGCCAAGGAGAATACCTGGAGGAATGGCATTCTGGATTTTTGTTCTTCCTAATGTGGGGCTTGTTATTTTTCTATTAATCGTCTACTCACCCCCACCTCACTTAACTCTCCTTGGCTCCAATTCTTGAACCTTACAATTCTCTCCTTTTAGCTTTTCTTTCTTCAGCCCTAAAGCTGGGGGATTGAGGATGAGTTGATATATATAATGTAGAATTTTCAATCAGTTAGTGGGGTGACAATATATCACCCAAGTCAGGACATTTTTGAGAAAGAAAAGAAGTACTATTAATAATCAGGGTAGGGGGGACCTCCCTGGTGGCACAATGGCTTAAGTCTCAGCCTATGAAGCTATCCAGAACCACTGCAGCACGAGTTCGATCCCTAGCCAGAGAGCCTCCCACATGGCACGGCAGACCTGTTTTGCCTGCTGCTCCCCTCAACAGTGTATTTCAGTTGATTTGCCTGTTCTGCTCCCCACTCTGTCTTTGGTGAATCCTCTCACCACTCCACAACTGTGGCCTACACCCCAGCTCTTGTATGCATAAATAAATAAATCTTAAAAAAAATGACCAGGGCAGGAGTAACAGGAGAACACTGGCACCTACTCAGGCAAGGTCCTTCTTCCCTCTCCCCACTTCGCCACTGGCTCCGTGGTGAAGCATCCAAGACTCACCGTGTAGAGCTGGTGATACCAGCTTCGCCTTCACCAGATTCTTGTTCTAGTGCCTAATTATGTCAAGGTTTAAGAACGAACTCAGGACAGCATTCTCCATTTTGCTTACTGCACGTTTAGTCTATAATGACTCTTTCTTGTTCTATTCTTTTTTTTTTCAAAAAGATCACATTCTCAATATTCAAGTAGCTGAGCTTATGAGATATCTAGTTTGAATTTGGAAATTGCTTTGCAAAATTTCAATCTCATGCAAATTCTTCCCTTTCCTTCACCTTTGAAATCCCATTTAGTCCGTGAAACCTAGTTTTAAATAAACTTACTTAGATGACTTACTTAGACTCCAGACCGTGACGGAGCGGCTGGAGCACCGCGCCTATGCGGGAGCACCAGCACCAGAACAGCTGGCACACGCAGGCGGAGGGGAGACACTGTGCAGGAGACGCCAATGCCACCGGCAGGGTAGACGCTGGTATTGTGATTTTTCAAAAGGTGAATAATTCCTGGTAAAGTTCCAAACCAAACAACTTGCAATCTGCCCTTGATTTAAGTGGAAGCTGCATTCTTAGAAAATTCAGGGTCTATTAAAACCATGCAAAAATTACTTTGTGATGATATGTAATACAGAGCCAGGATCTAGGATCACAGAATTATAAACCTGTTCTCACCTACACGGATACCTGATGGCACATTTAGAGGTCACAGGGGACTTTGGACAATTCTTGCTATGCAGAAATTGCCTGCGCGTTGCCAAATGTCTGACGTCTCGCCCAATATTCGCTGCTGGTGATCCCTAGTTACTGGGACATCTGGAGGCCCTCAAACATTTGCGAAACCTCCCTTTGGGGCAGTGTGGTCTGGGGCAGGTGCCCCTGGGTGGCTCACTCTGCAGGAGCACTCCTGCTCCCCTTTCTGTGGGTGGTAGCTGTGCTTCCATTTTGAAGTGGTGTGGATGGGTGGAGAGAAGGCAGATGGAGTGTGTGGGTGTGAGGGGCTGCTAGGAATAAATCTTGCTGAATCTCCAGAGTCCACTTTTCACCCTTACTGAGTATCTGTGCATTTTTTTTTCACTGAACATTTATTGAACTCCCACTATATGAAAGGAACTGTGGTCAACTCTGGCAGACTCAGGGTTGACCAAGATTTTTCTTCCTGCCTTTAGGAAAGTAGAAGTCTGTAGTAGAAATGGAGAAAAGTATCCAATTAACATGGAGAGAGGTCTTAGCCTGGGCCCCTAGCAATGAGTTTTGATGATCCTTAATCTCTTGAAATTGCAGGCAAGGTTGCAGGCATATCTGGGATCAGTGTGTGTGTGCGCGCGTGTGTGTTGCAGAATTAATCATATTCCCCAGGATACTGTAAAGGTCACAGATTACACTGGTCAACAAATTTTTATAAAACTCATATCACTGAAATAAAATTAGTCATTTCCTATCAATTTGTATGTGCTCAACATGAATATGACAGTCAAATTCTAATTTTGGCTCTAGTTTTTTTTGTAATCTGCAATAAATTGATGTTTACGTCATGAAATTCATGCCAATCACTGGTCAACAAATTTTTACAAAAGTCATGTTACTGAAATAAAATCAGTCATTTCCTATCAATTTATATGTGCTCACATATGAATGATAGTCAAATTCTAATTTTGGCTCTAATGTTTTTGTAATCTGCAATAAATGGATGTTTACATCATGAAACGCATGCCAATAGTAATAGGCCTACGGTTAATACCTGTAAAAAATCAAGTCATAGACTACTTCTTAGATTTCTTCGCTTGTCTCTTGTACAGCTGTTCAGGAGCATCTCTGGGGAGTGTCCAGCAGTAGTCAGCCAGCATTGTAGTGGACCATTTTCCCTGGTATCTTTGTTCCATTGATGCAATATCTTGATGAAAACGTTAACCATGTTCCTCACTAACCATACCACAGTTTTCAGGGAAGAAATCCAGATGGGAATGAAGGAAGTGGATATTTAGAGACATATTGCAGCCAAGTTTCTGATACTGCATCAGCATGTCTTCTACTAGTTCCTTGTAGTTTTCTGCCCTAACATTCCCAAGAAAGTTTATAGACAGTAGGCAAAAAGTGTTCCATGCTTGTTTTGCATCACCCTGCAGCAAGTTGTTGAACTGGTCATCTCAATGCAGACGGAATGTTTGGGTAGACTATTCTCGACTTCTCTTGCTTTATTATTCCACCAGAAAGAGGAAGAACCAAGCAAAAGTAACAGTCTTTTATGTGGTTGCTTGTCTCTTTCCACACCATGGGGACTGCAAACGGCATTGATGGTCTTTTGCCATTTAACCACTGTGAAAGCTGTGTTGTACATGTAGCACAGCATATATGCGGGGCCCAAGGCTTGTCTTGGTCACCAACCTTGCATCCGAAGTAAAGATGATAAGCCTTCCTCACTTGAGAAGTGATACTTTTCTTCTGATTGGCAAATGTCACTTCCCCACAAATAGAGCAGAAATTGTCCATGCTATTAATGCACTTTCGAGGCATGACTGTTCTGTATTGTGCCTAAATGGATAAAATAATAACAGTTTTGTCGAACAGTAGCTTAAACTGTCTCACACAAAGTCTGAAATATTTTCGATGCTCAATCTAGTGCACTGCTGACGTCAGCTTACTTCAGCAGCCGCCTGGCAGTAGTATTGCATTGCATCAGAAAATAATGCAGTCAACTCTGGATGATGTGTGCATGATGGTATTATGCAATGCGATGCAGTATTACATCATTCTAGGCTGATTTAGGATGTTGTTGCAGTCCTGCTGGATAAATTTACACGGTGAAACATATAAAATGAATTATATGAAATATCTTCAAAAGGAGAGCTAGTAAAAAATTTTCAGGGTTATATTCATGTTCAGTACACCAAGATACTACAGATTAGGGCCTTTTAAAGTCAGTAACATCTCACTGTGGACCAATGTTATGTACAGGGCAGGCCTGATAAATAGGTGGTAAATTATTTGATGGGTTTTCACAAGTTGTCTCTGCTCTAAATCTCTCTCTTACTTTTTTAGTGCCCTCAGTGAAACTCTACCAGTAGAGAATCATTTCTAAAGAATGGTAGGTTAGCCCGGTCTCTGTGCACATCAGCTGCCCATGAGCTTCTGCTGGGTGCCTGGCACTTTTCTGAGGATGAGGGACCAACAGGGCTGAGGGCGGATTTGTGGAGAACATGAAGTGGAAGAAGAATGTTAGGCCGGGGGAGGAACGGAGCTTTGGGGAACACAGTGGAGTAACCTAACCCACTCCAGAGCAGCGAGAAGTTTGCAGGGGAGATACGGGTCAGCCTGGGCTGCTGAGCCCCTGCAGGTGTGGGCGTGGGTGTATGTGTATGCATCAGCCACGAAGCCTGTGGACAGAGGAGCTGGTCAGTGTGGACTCTGCCCTGGGTGTCCAGACAGGGGAGGCAGGGGAAGGGGAAGGCTGAGGCTGGCAGTGCGCAGACTCCTCAGCTATCTCTGGTTTTGCTTGGCTCGGTGTCTGACTGCTCAGATAGGGGCCTGGTAGGATGACTCTGATAACACAACTGGCATTTTGATGCATATTTAAAATTCCAACTTGTATGGGCTTTTGCTGTTTGTGTTTGGAAAGCAGACTGTGGACTCTCTGGGATTGGAAGATGAGGGGGAGGGTGGGTTATAGCGGGGAAACTATGTGCTGACTGCAACCACGTTGAGAAGCAATGTGGTTTCTAACCGGGTGCCTTCTGAAGCAAGTACATTTTGGTTTCCAACACCTTGGCCAAAAAGAAGACGTACCTTGGGCCTGAAAATGCACAAACCTTCTCTCTCTGTAGCTCCAAGCACTTTTGTACAGCGAGAGTTAACTTGTCAGGCTGTCTTGTCTTTGGAAACCCCAAAGTAGCAAAACACAGATCTTTTTCTGCCTTCCCCTCCTTTACTAAAAAGGAACAGGAATAATTGCCAATTCAGTAGGCTCCTTGCTCTTTTGTGCATTTTAAAGGCTTTTGCTGTTTGGGATTTGGAAGAAAATCATGAGAAATGAGAATCTTTCGCTGCCTTGGCTGGAAGCAGGCTCATTGTTTGCAGAGAGAGCTGGTTTCCATGGCTTTGGACTATAGACAGCTGCGTTTTTTTTTTTTTTTTCCTAAGAGTAATTTCTTCTTGCAATTGGATCGAATAAATATCCAGGTAGGCTTCCAACAGCGAAAGGTCCTACAGTGTTTAAAAGCACCCTGGTATGTTACCACGCACAACCCGTCGTCCATGTTTTTTGCTTATTAAAAGTCACACATTTCTCTCTGGATAGGCCCTGCTTGGCCCAATTTCTGCCGTAGAGAGGGCAGCCAATTCTGTTTCAGGCCCAGAGTCCTCAGCTTTAAAGTAAACACATTCCTCTCCCCTAAACTACGGGAGACTCAGGGGAGGGTCTGGGAGAGGAGAGCCGGCAGCAACCTGCAGCACTGAGACCTGAGCAGCCCTCTGGAGCACGGCCTGCTCGGGGAGACCGCCGGGGTCCCCCAGTCCACACGCCTCCCCTGGCCCTGGCCGGGGTGAGGCAGCACAGGGCGCTCTTGGACGAACCAATGTGTGGACATTGCCTGCTTTATCTTCTGTCGCTGAAACAGGTTTTTGCTCCTTCTTTCATAAACTATAAAGAATAAATGTGCTAAAATTTAAAAAAATAAAACTTCCTTTTTTGTTTTATCGACCTGTGACTTAGAATTAAGGAGAACCAGGTAATGGATTTAATCATGGATTAGTAGCAGCAGTAGAGTAATACACAGTGGCCCCAACATCTTGAGCAGCAGGCTCAGCTCAGTGGGTTGAACCTAAAGCCGCGTTCTCACATGTCAACAATACATGTCATCCTTACGGACCGTTAGCAAAAACGTTTACTTTTAAATTAATTAATTAATATAATTATTATTATTTATAATTATTTATGCTTATTGAGGCAACATCGATTTACAACACTGTATACGGTATAGGGTCACACCTTTGTGAATGTTTTCATCACACCAAGCCCACCCTTAAGGCCCCATAATCCTCCACCATTGTCCATTGCCCCCCCCACCCCCATTCCCTTTCCTCTCACTCCTACTCCCCACTTCTGCAGTCATATTTCAAGAATTTGTTTTTGTCTATTCTTTTGTTTTTTTTTTTATATTTCACACAAGAGTACAATCACGGTATATGTCTTTCTACTTCATATTTGTTTTGCTTAGCATAATACTCTCCAGTTCCACCCATGTTGTTGCAAATGGTGAGTCCATTTTTTTATAGCTGAGTAGTATTCCTGTGTGTGTGTGTGTATAGCACATCTTCTTAATCCACTTATCTGTCATTGGGCACTTAAGTTGACTTTATAAATTTGCTATTATAAATAGTGCTGCAAAGAATATATGAGTGCATATATCCTTTTGAAATAGTGAAAAACTAATTTTTCTAAATAACTTACACTCTTTTTAAGCAGAGGTCGACCTATGTGACTTTAAACTGTTAATATTGCCATAATTTTTTTTATATCATAGAAATGTCTTTTCTTCATTTACTAACCTATGGCAGTTGAGCTGGATCATTTTTCATTTTGTTGACATTCTTGTTATTTCACACTTATATTTCATTGGAGTTTTTCTTTCATTTCTATCTTGCCATCGCATTTAGGTTATTAGTTCTTTGGGAACAGAAACCACTGAGTCTTTCGGTTTTCCTATGTATTCCGTTTCCCTACCTAGAATAGATTTCTCTGTCTCACACAGGAAATGATCTGGGCCTGTGTTGGACTGTCTTTTGAATGACACTTTAGTCAAATAGGAATACAGATAATCCTTTTCCATAACCCCGCTTCTCCAAACTTCACCCTTGCTGAGTGGGTAAGGGCTTCTGAGTATCATGTAAACACAAATTTACCATCAAATGTATCAAATGCAGAACAGGATCCATTGCATAGATGAGTTAAAATTAGATTAATGAGGATTTAGCATGGAGTTTGGGAAGTTAAAGGACAGGGTTACACTGTAATCTGTGATCTGCCAGAATGTTTGGCAAGAATAAAATTTCTCCCCTATGAGATTTGAGTTTTTCTTATACTCAGCTGAATAACATATAGATCAGGAACTACTGTTTCCTTGGGAACCAGTGTGAGCATAATAATAATAACAACAACAAAACAAATAACAGGGCACTGAACTATTTAGGGCTAGGCAGGCACAGATACGGTCAGAGAAGTTTGACTCATGATTGGAAGATCATTTGTTGGGGGATGAAGAAATTCAAGAATATGTCCTCCTGGGCAAGTACACATGTGTCCAAGTCCACAACACTCTCCAAAATTCTGCAATAACACTTTAAAATGAGTGTGTTTCTAGACTGCTTTACACAAGAAACTTCCATTTATCAGGAATCTAAATAATTGTTATGGTGAGACAGAAAGCTTCCCAGCTGTGGCCTGCTGATACGTTAAGAGAAGCAGGCAGATGGCGAAGGGATTAACTTCATCATTCTAGTAGTGGTGTTTTCTGTTCTTCAGGATGTTAAATGGGAGCAATTGTGGTACATGGGATTTAAAATTAGAAAACCTAGCTGGAATCCAACTCTGCTTCTTTCTAAGAAATAGCAGTTCAGGTAATTTATTCCACCACCTGAGCCTAGATGAGATACAGGTAGAATACATTGCAAACACTGGAAAATGCTAGTTATTATCATGTCTAGATTCAGCATTCTTAAGAGTCTTGTTGCTCTTCAGACACACCACCATCACACAAAAAACTGACATAGAAAAGACACCTTTCAATAATGATTGATTATGTAGGCAAAGTTTAATATCTTGAAATGACTAAGCAAAGACTAAATCATAACATGAATTGTAATTCTGTTGGATGTGAAAAGCATTTAATTTATTCATTCAATACACATTTATTAACTGTCTTTGAATGTCAGGCACTGGCTATCTCTTGGGAAGAACAATGAGGAAATAGCCCTATGGGAACTCATGGGGCAGTTGGGGAAGCTAGACATGAACACAAGTTTTAAGAGCAATTTATCAGTTAGTAGATATCTATTGAAATGGATAGACAATTAGTCAGAACAATTCTTTCCTCAATCATTGGGACCAGTGGGAATTTATTATTTGTGGTTCCTAAGCTCTTTGCACTGAAGACAGACAGACACCTGATAACTGAGAGCCTCGGTTGAAAAGCTGAGTACACAGTGGTCAGAAATCTTCAGGATTGCCTTTGAACTTTCATTTAAATGTGCTAAGTTCCTCAGATCTCAGTGATTAGTGCTTGTGTAATAAGTGAGTGTCTGGTTTGACTGCTCCTTCTCTTGCTTTCTGTGTCACCCTTTGGTGGAATACTGGCGAGAGCTGTGACAGCAGTGAGGGATGGACAGGACGGGCAGTATGGTAAGAGCGTAAGCTCCTGGGTTCTGATGTGCAGGGAGAGAACTGGTGTACTGTCTGAAGGAGAGGGAAAACCACATAGACTTACCCCAGCGTCTTCTGAGACCCTTAATATTGCAAACAGTGTCTCTATTCACCAGCCAGTCTGATCTCACTGCTACACACACACACACGCACACGCACACACACACACACACACACTGGTGTCTACCATTGTTAATTATACCAGCCCTACCTGGGAACTGGGAACAAGAGGAAACCTTTACTATCCCACACAGCATTCCAAACATGTGGTCATGGACACTTGCTCTGTGCTGATTCAGTGCACTTCAGAACAAATTATTTTTTCCTTTGTTGATTTAAAATCCAAATAACTTTTATTAACCTACGACTCAAGCTAAGTCGTACCTGCCTTCCTGTGAAACCTCCCCTTTTTTATATGGTTATATGGTGACTGTGAATGGTAATTAGTGGATTTATTTGATCTCCTTGACTCCAATTCTTCCTCAACTAATGTGGGTATAATACAACTTGGTATCTGTGGAGTTAATGTTCAACTTCCTTTTAAATAAATCTCTAGGTAACTAGTATTGACAGATGAAGCTTGATAAAATGCTTAGATTCTTGCTTGAGGCTATCTACTAATATGCTATTTAAAACATTATTAAAAGGACACACACACACACACACACACACACACACACACACCTTAGTCACCGAGTAGCTGATTTAGCTGTTACTCAAAGGGAGAAATATGCAACTTTGGGGTCTCTGTTCAGGCTGAGAACTAGGCTTCCTGGGCTCTGGGAAGCACTGAGGTTTATTTCAGGTGACTTGAATCAGGGCCTCCAGGGCAGTTCCATTACTGGGGTGTTGACCTCTTTCCAGGAATTGCTCAAAACTAAGGAAAAGGCTGAGTGAGCTGCCCTTAAAACAATTAGATGAAAGAAACAGTGTTTTATGACTTAAGCACAGTGCTGCTTTAGTATCAAGGGCATCTGGATCCGTCATAAAAGGCTCGGAGACCTTCAGCAGTACGCCCTCCCCCCGGTCGCTGCTCCTGTGTTTGCTGCCTGGAATGCTCAGGTATTTACTTGCCTTGTGACCAGCGTGACTGCTGGGGCTTGTTCTGTGGTCTCAACCAGAAAGCTTTTTTCTTCTGTAGAAGTGCTGCCTCTAACTTACTTGATTTTATGTTTCACGTACCACTTCTGCATTCCACCCTACTGCTCTCAACATAAATCTGTGAAGAAGCCATTGATGTTTTTAACAAATATGATAAACTGAAATTCAAGATGATTTGTAGTTAGTCCCAATTTTAGTAAGTCCTTTTCTTTGTGGAATAGTTTATCCTCTGAACAGTATACTTTTTATGCAGCATAAAAACTTAGGATATTTTGCTTTATTTTAACAAAAATTCTAATAAAGCCACTAATTAACAATTAGTTGTTTTCCCTAGAGTTTACCAGACTATAATATAGTTAAAATACTCTTGCATGCGCATTTCATGCTCCAAACTCTTGTTTTGTTTTTTTTTTTTAACTATCAAATTACTTTGGTCTTTTTTTTTTTAAGATTTATTTATTTATACATACAAGCTGGGGTATAGACCAGAGGCGTGGGGTGGCGAGAGGGTTCACCAGAGACAGAGTGGGGAGCAGAACAGGCAGATCAGAAAACTGCTGAGGGGAGCAGCGGGCAAGGCAGGAGAGGTCTGCCGCACCATGTGGGATTCTCCCCGGCTGGGCGTCGAACTTGCATTGCGCGCTGCCGACAGCTCCACAGCGCAGTGCTCAACCGCTGCGCCACCAGGGAGGCCCCTCATACTCTAAACTCTTGAAAAGCTCTTTTCTTCTTTTCATTCATTCATTTACTCATTCATTTATTCATGTGGCGTGCCAGATTTTGCTGCAGGGTTTTTATGATATATGTCCCTTCTAGGCTTCCAATATGTTCTGGATCCAAGGAAATCATTCTTTGCAAAATTAGTGAATTTAGTGTTCTCTTCTTTGTACCTCCTCTGAGCTCCAGCCAACTTTCTTTGAAGGGTTTCACTTGGCTTTTTCACATACCCCCCTCTCCTTCATCCATACCACAAGCCCTCCAAGGTTATGACTGCTTAGAGAAGCTTTAGCTGGCAATGACACAGACACGTGGGTGGGGGAACCTCTAATTCAAAGAAATCATCAGACTTTGTTGTTGCTGCTGAGTTTACCAAGAAGGGTTGGGCAAGAGAAGAGGAGAAATACCCGAGACATTCCCAAGAAGGAAGAAATGAGACAGCCACGAGCAGCATCAAGCTGAAGGGAAGGAGCAGCTCGGCGCCTCCACCCTAGAGGAGCATCAGGCTTTGGGGAGACAGGCACTTTTAGTGCTCAAGAACACACTTCGTTTGAAGCCTGCCTCTCTGCATGGCTCTTTGCATTTACTTTCCTTTTGGGGGACAAATACAATTTATATCTACTAAGTAAAGCTTGTTGTACATTTCCTCTCTGTGCTTTGGAAAATTGCCAAAGCCAGAAAAGCAAATCCCATAAATCTCTGCTCATCCCGATCTTTCTGGATCTGAAGAGAGGAGCCCAGCATGATTCCCCACTAGTGGCATGGCCTTCTCCCACCACCCCAGCCCACACTGAGCTCTGCCTTGGAACCCCTGCAGATTTGAAGCCTGAACCACGAAATATGTTAATCTTCCTTCACCACAGAGGGGAAGCAGAATTGGGAAGTCCCAGGACACCCAGAGACCAGAGTACTGGGGCAGCTGGGTCTGGGGCCAGTTTTGTTCCTTCACACCTGGGTCAAGTGGTTTGGGTTCTGTTTTCTCATCTCATTATTCAGAATAGGCTAAATATCTAAGTTGACTTGTTGCTTCCTCATTGTTGCTGGTTTCAAGTCGTAAGAGCAGAGATTGTATTTTATAGTGTTTTCTTTGAGTCATAGGGCATCAGAGAGCTGGGCACACAGGGCTCCGTCTCCTCACTCACTTAAAGCACATTACTGGAGCTGTGCTGTACCACAGGCCCCTCGTGGGATGCTGAGTCACCGGTAATGAAGTAGAACTGCTGCTCCTCCTTAGGTCCTCCCATGATTCTCTTTCTTTAGTTGCATCTGGATCTCTTGGGGGCTGTTAAAACAGATCGCTGGCTGCACCTTGAGAGTTTTTGACTTCATATTCTGCAGTCCCCCAATTTGTATTACCAACAAGTTGTGGGTAGTGCTGATGCTGCTGGTGGGGGAGTCAGGTTTCGGGAGCATATTTGTGCTCTCTGTGGTTAGTGATAGCGCCCATTTAATCAGGAGCTACTACCTTAAATGTGAGCAACCGATGTCCTCTTAAGGAAGGCTTAGGCTTTGTTGAAAAAAATGTACTTATATTGCTTGGATGGAGTAAGACCCTTTGGATGTCAGTCAGTACAGCGCTATCAGGGAAGGGAAGTCAATCCTCAAAAGATGATGGGAGAAATTTGTTGGGTTTGCTCCTGAAAGAAAGGGGGCGATGGGCCTCCCTGCTGGTGCAAGGGGCTAAGTCTCAGCACTATGAAGCTATCCAGAGCCACTGCAGCATGAGTTCGATCCGCAGGCAGGGAGCTTCCCACATGGCATAGCAGACCTCTCCTGTCTCGCCTGCTGCTCCCCTCAGCAGTGTATTTCAGTCAGTCTGCCTGTTCTGCTCCCCACTCTGTCTCTGGTGAGTCCTCTCACCACCACCCCCACACCTGTGGCCTACACCCCAGCTCTTGAATGCATAAATAAATAAATAAATACATAAATAACTGTAAGGGGATGATAAAGAAGAAGGAGAAATGGACCAGGTGAGATATGGGGGCCAGGAGTGCCTCTGAAGGCCTGTGCTGTGAGATGTGAGATGTGTCTGTCCCCTCTCTGTGCCCAAACCAACCCCCTCAAGTCTTCAACACAAAGAAGCAAGAACCTAGTGGAGAAGAGGCCACTGCAAGAGAAGGCTCTTCTAAAAACACAAGAATCCTGCAGAGGGTCCTGAGTCTCCTCGGGCTACGGAAGAGGAATTTGTGGGGCAGTCGGAGCCCATGTTACCAGATTTCCTAGCAGGGAGACCCTCAAGGGCATCTGGGTTACACCCTGATTGAAGGTCAAGTTGTCCATGAAGTTTAGAAGACCTAGACAAACACTTCTTTTAATGAGTATGTTTTTATTTAAAATTCCAGTTCTTTCATGAAAGAACAAAGCTGAATTCCATGATGATTACCATGATCACAATTATCCCAGATTGGATGCTGGCCACTAACTTTTTCAAATTTGTTGGTTCTTTGATCGTTACACCACCATTTTGTTAGAGAAAAAGTGCTGGTACTAGTTTACATTCCTCTGGGGAAACAGGAGCACAGACTGATGAACAATCAGGTCACAGTTTAGGACACAGTCAGTCTAGGGACCTCTCCATAAGTCACCCCAAAAGGCATTTGGTCTTAGTGCTGTTTTCCTCTCTGGTGAGGTGGCTACAGAGTTCAGTTCTAATTTCTAAGCAAATGGGCCCTCAGAACAGCATTTCAGAATACCCCAAGGAGAAGGGTAAATCACTTAACTTCTATCTGACTCTTAAACCCTTCACATTTTCCTTTCAAGTCTGCCTGTCATTTGTCTTCAGGAAGGAGTAGGGAGGAGGGTGCTCACACTTCCCTCTCTACATTTTATGGCCGTATGTTGCAGTCCGACATAAATCTTACAGCTAAAAAAGTCTATAGAATGTAAGACCCAGTCATGTCCAAATCCTCTATTTTTTTTGGCAACACTTACTCTGCTGTCTTTATGGCAGACAAACAAATCAATTTCATTCTAAATCAAAATGATGGTTTTCTTAACAGCCACAGAGGTTTCTAGCACTGACCCAGGCACACTCTGGGATGGGCCACATTTATTTCCTTCTCGGAAGTGTCCACGATGAGAATGGACAGTATTAAAAAATAAAAAACTGGCAACACAAATGCTGGCGAGGATATGGAGAAAAATGAACCCTCCTACACTACTACTGGGAATGCAACCTGGTCCAGCCACTATGAAAAGCTGTGTGCTGCGCCCGTAAAACACTAAAAAATGGATCTACCATATGGGATCTACCCAGGGACTCCACTCCTGGGAATTTACCCAAAGGACACAAAACATTAATTTGAAGGGAAAACAGCACTATCTACAATAGCAAAGATATGGAAGCAACCTAAATGCCCCCAAACAGACAAATGGATAAAGAATGTGTATATGCACAATGGAACACTACTCCATGATGAAAAAAGGTAAACACATGCCATTTGCAACAACATGGATGAAGCTGGAAGGGATCATACTAAGTGAAATAAGTCAGAGGAAAAAAGATAAATATCAGATGGTTTCACTTATAGGGGGAATGTAGGGGAACCAAACAAAGGATCAGGAAAAAGACAAAAGTTGTAGGCAGACCATAGTTCTGAGGTATTCCAGCAGCGGAGGGTGGAGAGGGGTCAGAACAGGGAAGGGAAGAGCTTAAGGGGCTGTGGTGATGGTCACAGGTGCTGGGGTGAGGGGAGAAGTATGGTGACTACACCTGAGGGGAGGAATCAAATATTGTAGAAAAATGAGCAAAGCCGTAAGAAAATAAGCTAAATAAATAAAAGAAGTGTTCATGTGTGAACATCTCTGCTTCACAAAAGAGAGAACTGGGTTTCCAGGACTTAGCTGTCCTGGTTGGTTAGCAGGTGGTAGGGGATTGGAATATGTGTTGCTGCTGAGTTAGGCGATCCATGTGCTATACTGTCCCGTCATTGGGTCTCCAATCCTGGCGGCAAGAAAACAAAAAAGAGCGACTTTTCCATCGATATGGAGCTGAAGATCATGTTCTTATCTGTTTGGTGTTAAGCTGCGTTTTCTCAAAGTCATAGTGATAAGAAATTGTAGTTCTCTCCTCTTCCTCGCCTTCCTACTCCACTTCTTTCTCCTCTTCTTCCTTCTTTTCTCCTGCGTCACCTTCTCCTTGTTTTTTTTGACCAAGGAAAAAAGCCCTGACAATCCTATTTTGGCTCAATATTCCCTTTAAAGTTTTGTCTTGGCCCAATAAAATCCAAAAGTCTGGGACCTGCGCTTCATATGCAGTAACTCATCACAGTTGAAGAAAAGCACAACTCTGGAGTCCAGGGCCACATCTATGTCCCAGCTAATGTGCTGAAAATTTGATTTAGGATTCACCGGCATTACATTGGGTTGAAGTTTGATGATAAATTTTGAAGAGGTCTAGTAGGGCTGCCTTAATGAAAGGCCGTCTCTTTTCAACGGTCAAGCCTATGTTCCCTTAAGATTTCCATTTTCTTTCCTGGATTCTGTTTCTTGACTTCTTCAATTGTAGATTACCCTAGTCAGTTAATCTTCCAAACCACTTTTCTTCTGTTACATGCACAGTAGTTTTCTTCCTACGATGAAGCCTAACCATGTATATTTTTTCTATTTCAAGTATTCTAATGGTCTTCGCAAACAGTATGAAACTCTGTTAGGCTGTAGGAAATACGACAGCCCCCTTACACTTGAAGGAAGGACAAGTCGGGGACCAACGAGAAAAACTTCAGCGTGACCAGCTGACTTCACATTCCGCTGCGTTAATCAGCCGTGGGACTGCGCTGGCGGCAATGCCGTCACCGCAGCGCGGGGCAGCTGGGAGCCACGTCTTCAATCACGGCCTTGTCTGCGCCATCCCAGCTTCAGACCGCTGGGTATCTCTCAGCTCGAAGTCCTTTAATTTCCTTTATGGATGCAGTAAATCATTCCACACACCACGGAGCAGAGGAAAGGATGATTTATTAGACCTACCTGCTTGGTTCTTTCAGAGTGAGATTCCCATATTGAATGATTCTCCCTCTTCACATTTCTCTTCCTGTAATTTTTAAATGCCTAAATAAAATGCCCAGGGAGCATCCCTTAGAAGCTGACCAGGGCAATTGCACCCTGCCAGGCCACAGGTGATGGCTCCCAGGAGGGTGTCAGCTGCTGTCACTTTCTCTCTCTAGAAAGAAAGGCGTTTATGTGCCTTTCTCTTCTCAGTGTGTGTTCCTCTGCTCCCATTGCCCAGTAAAGGAGGAGGAGTCACCTCATCCACCCATGTATTCACTCATGCAGGCAGGCAGGCAGGCAGTCATTCACCCCAAGTGCTGTGTTAGGTACTGCAGGCCCAGAGTAAACCAGAAAGGCGAGGTCCCTGACTCACAGGGGTTGGTTAGAGGGCAAGAGAGTGGCTAAATGGGCGTTCAGAAGCAGGATGTGCTGCCCTAGGGAGAAACACTGAGCAGGGCCCTCGTCCAGCCTTGCAAAGGGTCAGGGAAGGCTTCCAGAAGGTCTCTGCTAAATTGATGGCTGAATCCTGGGCACTGGGAATGAGCCAGACAACTAGGTAAAAGCTGGTTTAGCTGGCCCTCTGGAAATGCCTGGCTTTGCTTTTGGACTATAAGCTTTATATTTGGTGACTTGAAACTGCGGTTATGTGAGATGGTCAGAAACTTGGTGGCCGATGTGGACGTAGATGAAACGATGTCAGAGCAAAAGCCGAGTGACAATCCCTGAAGACGGAGCAGAAACCAGATTTTCATAAAGTTAAAAATCACTTAGAAAACCAGAATTATTTGCTGTCAAATTCCAAAACTAGAATTATCTAGACTAACGAATTCACTAATGACTCATCAAAGTCGACTCTGAATGACTGTAACAAACACCTCAATAATCCACACTGTGAACGGCAATTGAGTGTATTTTCTCTTGTGGGCTCTCGCATGTCCATTGCTGGTTTCTCATAATTAATGAATCCAACTTTCAGCCCAACAAATTAACTACTCTTGTGAATTATAAGCATCACCTAAGACAGAATTTTTCCAAAAACCCAAAAGAAAGTGCTTGATGAAGACTTAAGAATTTAGGATTCTTCAGTTTCCAAATAAAGACCCAAAGTATCTCTTGCTCTTTAGTTTTTCTCTTAAGAAAGAGAGGGAACATTATTTTGATATATTTTTGCCATTCAAGTGTTGATGAACGACGTCTAGAAGTCACCACTGCACTCAGTGAGTTAAGGCACCAATTGTGAGCGACATGCTTTGCTTTCTGCTTGTGCATCCACCTTCACACTGAGGAAACGTGTACCAATTCCCAAGACAGGGAAGGAGACCAGCCCTCCATGTTGGCCGTGCTCTAGGTGTTTCCTCCCCATGATTTGGATTTACTGAGGTGAGGCCATTGTAATGCAGAAAAGTTTTTGGAACTTCACTTTCCTGATTGCTAGTTAGGAGGTGGCCACAAATCCTTCAGAAGCGGGCCTAATTCCTAAGCATCCATGCAATTAAATCCCTAGGTTGTTTTTTTTCCATCTCCAAAATGGAGGATGGCAATCCATTCCTCTAGCTAAATTAAGAAAAGCAACCTCCATTGTTTTTCCATTGTTAGAAATTAGTGAATAAAAATCTAGACTAAGACAGCTTTTTAAAATACTCCTCTTTCTGACTTCTGGAATAGTCTGTATTTGAAATTTATCTTGACACTGTAAGAATTGCCTCGACTAAGGAATTCACTGATGACTCATCAATTTCAGCTCTGAATGATTGTGATGAGCACCTAACAATCCCACAAGGCAGAGAATGGATTTGAAAGAATGGAGACTTTTTTTATTTATTTTTAAAATTTATTTATGCATACAAGAACTGGGGTGTAGGCCAGTGGTGTGGGGGGCGGTGAGATTATTTACCAGAGACAGAGTGGGGAGCAGAACAGGCAGACTGACTGAAATACACTGCTGAGGGGAGCAGCGGGCGAGGCAAGACAGAAGAGGTCTGCCGCGCCGTGTGGGAAGCTCCCTGGCTGGGGATTGAACTTGTGTTGCGGTGGGTGTGGACAGTTTCATCGTGCTGCGACTTAACCCCTTGAGCCACCAGGGAGGCCCCAGTGGAGATACTTTAAATAGCAGACTCAATGACACAGAACAGGTAGTGAGAATCTGACACCAAAATGGCAACTTGGGTTGGTTCATCCCTGCCCTGGGCTCCCCTTGCTAACACCAAAGGCAGACCCAAGGCAAGTCTAAATGGCATCCATAACTCTGGTTAGGGTGGAAGCCTGTCCCGGGAGGATACCACAGTTAAGTTGGAATATGAGTAAAATAGCAGTGTGCACCCCGAAATAGAGACAGTGATTTCTGAGATGGAGAGGAGAAGAGACCGTACACACTGCAAACATAAGAATGCCACTGTCAAATAAGTTTAGCAGTATCAAAGAGAACTCTGACAGCTTAAATCCACTGGAATTTTATCCCAGCCACTCACCATGGAGGAGATACTTGAATAATAGTGTAATTTATATTGGTGAACTTGGTAACTTACCTGGGAAATTAACTTTTGGTTTTGAATGAACTTGCCCTGAAGTTTTTGCTCCGGCTTCTGGGCCTGGGAGCCCTGTGTGTCCAGGCATTGAAAGGTGGAGACTTAACTGGCTCTGTGAGTTCTGTCCATGCACCCTTAATTCACCATCAGTATTCAAAATGCTCAGATGCTATATACCATCCCATAACCTGCTCCTCTCCCCCTACCTGCCTGCCTCCTTCAACTGCTAACTCCCACTGATCATAAAAACAAGCTGTTGTAACCATTTTACAAGCATCAGTCAGGTGAGGATAAGGGAGGCTTATCCAGGCTCACCCACCAGCCAAGGGTGTCTGGCTTAAACATTTGTGATTCAAATTCATGCATTTGCAAGTTACAGTTTGCCAAATATCACGAACTTTTATGTCACTTGAGACTGGTTAAAAGTAAAATATTAAATATGCATAGCTACGAATCTGATGTAATTTAAGTGGAAAGGCTTTGAAAACTTGAAAGCGACGGCTCTTAACCTTTTCTAACAGACCACTTTATGAAGCTGGTGCAAATACAAACCCTCACCCAAGAGAAATCCTCACAAACATGCTTACCCCTATAAGATTTTCATACAAATCCAAGAAGTTCATTGTCTACTATATTTATAAATACAACATGTTACAAAGAAAGAGTATTCTTTTCACATTCAAGTGAACAGCAGAATGTAGGATCATATGTTTAATATGATGTCCATGACATAGCATATATAGAAAAGGAGATATGTATATAGAAAAGACTGGAAGGATAGTCTCTAAAGAGTTATTATGTTTGACTGAAGAGATTATGTGTGATTTTAATTTTCCTCTCTAAATTCCTTTATGTTTTCCCAATTTAAATATAATTTCACTAGTTTAGTTTCACAAAAGTAGGTATTTCTTGTGACTGATTATAGGAATATTGGGCCGAGTTTTCAAAAGCAAATCTAAAAATACACTGTAATGGACACTATTTCGGTGATAGCTATCTCCAAATTATTTATGTCTCTGACCATTGTTCCTGGGAAACTTTTCTGGGCCTCTTGATTGGTTCAAGGGTGAGGGCCTGACTCAGCCAAACCAACCAGTGAGTGTCCTTCCTAAGATTTTTCTGAACTGTAACTAGCAAGGAGTCAATTCCTTTGTGGTGACCCCGGGTGAGTGAGCCGGAGGGGTGTGTTGGGGGTGGAGGGGGGAGAATATTTCCAGCTGTTCTGCAATGAGAGAGAGACAAACGCCAAACACTAGGTAATTCCTGCTTCTGTTGCCCTTGAGCCCAGCCACACCCCATTCCTACCTGCACTTTGGTTTTTCAATTAAAGTTTGTAGATACCTTTCTACTCTTCCAACAAAGTTCCTTTTTAACTGAACTAGTTTGAGTTGGAACAGTGGCACCTGAAACCACCAGGTCTACACAAAAACATACCTATTAGCACTCAAGAAATAAAATTTGATCCATGTTGTAAAATCAATGAAATCAACAATATTTTGTTTTAGGAGAAAGTGCCCAACTTTGGGCGTCTGACTGTGCAGAACACAGGAAGGACAAAAACCAGAGACAAGTTAAGGTTATTGGTTCAGATTCTCAGATCATTTTGTTCTTTTAGGAGGCAGAACTTGTCTTCTTGGCTCTATGTAGAGCCAAGAAGACAATAAAAGTGACAAGTCTCTTCTCTCATTTATGAATGTGATGCTTGGGATAGCAAATATACAAGTGAATGAAAACAAAAATATGTTCTAACTCATTGAGCTAGAAAATAATCTCTGCTTTAATTTTGCAACCTGAACAGCTCTGCTAATGAGAGATCTTAGCAAATTGGAGATACTCCAAGAATAATCCCTTTACATGTGGTTTTGTTCTTTTCATAGCCACCTCCATTTCCACGAATGTTTAACTACAATGAAAGAAGTTAGAAATACTGAAACATGGCATCTTATTTGAGGAATATTTGACATAGTGAAATTTTCAAACAGCCTTCTGACTTAAAATATAATTCATCAAATTTAAAAGCTCTAATTTCAAATCCAGTCCTATCCCTGTTGAATTATATTTGAAAAATTATATATGGAATTTATATTGTATATTGTATTTATATAAATTCCATATATAATTTGGAATTTGGAAAAGTATATTTGGTTTTGTCAAATGTGCGTTTCTACTGAGTTGAGAAATGGCCTCTTTAGGATAGTGATGGAGCCAATCCCACCTCTGAAGGGAGTTTACGTCCAGACTGACTACATGATAATGAGACTAACTTAAAAGAAAAAAACAACACACAAACCTACATACTGTAACCTACATACTCCAATTCAAGTAAAAGCCATGTTCACATTTCTTGGAGGCTGAGAGAGATTGTTATCACAGTTTATAAGACCGAGACTTTGAGTCGTTTGATCTTACAGGCTTGATGTCTTCAGATGATTCTAGATTTTGGATTTGATGCTGTAGCTATGAAATCAGCACTTTTGGCAGCGCTTTCAAACTAGTCAGAATCTCAGTGTTTACTTTATTGTTGGTTTTGATCTGAATGACTAGATGACTTTTCAGAAATGCCCCCACTTTACCCACATCAGCAGCGCGAGCGAGAGTGACTTGACTGTCCCCATCCCCTCTTCTGTCCCAGACACTGACACAGTGAGATGTCAGTCGCCGACATAGCAGCCGCGTTGTCACATTACTCCATTCAAATGTCTAATTACGTGCGAGGATGAATGCTTTGGTCGCCCTGCTTAGATTTTGCAGAGCTAAGTTCTGAGGACTGACATGTTCTGTGCACATGTTTTGTTCTCTTGTGGTCGAAGTCCTTTACATAGTAATTTCAGTCTCTTAGCTGCCATTTCTGCTGCAAATCTTTCCCCCATTTGTTATTTTTGTTATTTTTGGTTGAATCTCAGTGATTCTAATTACTTTTTCTTCGTGATGTCTCCCACTGTGCAGCTCTTCAGTGTCCGTCCCCTTCTCTAATCAGACTGCTGTCTGACCCGAGTTCACTTACAGGATGCGACAGGATCCTGCCCATCAGGGGGCATATTTGGTATAATAAAGTGAAATCATTTTAGTTTTGAATAGTATTTCTTATTTATGCTATTTAAGAAAGCAGCGTAAAAAAAGAAGGCATAATAGGGCCTTCCTGGTGGCCTAGGAGTTACGTCTCAGAGCTATCACCACTGGTCTGAGTTCGATCCCCAGCCAGGGAGCTGACCCACATGGCACAGCAGACCTCTCCTGTCTTGCCTGCTGCTCCCCTCAGCAGTGTACTTCAGCCGATCCGCCTGTTCTGCTCCCCACTCTGTCTCTGGTGAATCCTCTCATCCCCCCACACCTCTGGCCTGCACCACAGTTCTTCTCTGCTAAATGAATAAATAAATAAATAAATCTTAAAAAAAAAGAAAGAAAGAAAAGAAGGCATAATAGAGAAGCAATACCCATAGTAACCTGAGATCTGGGAGTGTTTGTTGGATCTGGGTCTCTGTGTAGAAGAGGAAGTCAGCAGCGACTTGCCTCTGCTCTGCAGAGCTTCTGGGATTCAGGTTAGTGTTTTGGCCAGAGTCAGGAAAATAGCTAGAGGCCTGGATTTGCTAACAACAATCCCAGTGCAAGTTACAACGGAAAAACAGAAATTCTCCTATCTCACCTGACCATCTCAGGGATTAAGTACCTGGAAATCCAGGAATGAAATGAGTATATGGGGGGGTGGGTTGGTTTAGGAAGGGAGTGGGGGGAGGTTGAGAAGCTTGATTCCTGACCTTTTTTTCCTTCAGCTCCCACCCCTCACTCTTACGCCCTGTTTCCAAGACTTGAAAACTAATGGGAAAAGATTTAGGTTTCCTCTCAACCAAGTCTGTCTTACTATTTTGCACATTGCTTATTTCTAAGAAACTAAAAATTGCACTAAAAGCACAGGTAGAATGTAAAGATCAAACAAAATAAAATATAGGTCTTCTGTCAGTAGAATCTACCACGAAAATCTTGTGTCTAGAATTAGAACTTCAAAAACATGCCCCAACTCGGAGCAACTGTTTCCATTATGTTTAATCAAAATCTCAGGCCAAGAGTGCACATGCTGCTTTATGTCAACTTCCAGGGGTACCTTAAGTTATGAGGTGTTAAGCATAGCTAATGAAGAAATATGAAAATAATTTCCTACACATTGACTATGGAGGCACAATTTAGACAAAAACAAAACAACAATAGACAAGGAATCAGAGGGTTCTAGAATCAGTTAAGCTACTATATCAACTCATGTAAGTCAATTAAGCTTTTTAAACTCAGTTTCTTAATCCATGTAGCTGTTACACACAGGATTGATATAATGAATATGGAAGCATCTTAAAACATAATATGGGAATATACAAATGTGTAACACAGTATGTTCAACGAAATAAATTTTACCTCTGACTACTAAACTAGCCAATCAAATAAACCATTCTTTGTATTTTAAATTATGAATTGTAAACATCTATTTAAAACTATGTTAATTGTGTGTGTGTGTGTGTGTGTGTGTGTGTGTGTATGTATGTATGCTTTCTATATATTTCAATGCCAAGTATTAACTATAATGTACTCTTAGGGGATGAATAGCAAGACAACATTGATCATTAACTGGTCAATACTAAGTAACATAATTATGGAAAACTTTGGTCTTTTAATCACTTTAATGAAAGGGAGAATTTGGATGTACTTCGTGAGAATGGTAAAAGTTGCCTGGCTCCTATTTTTCTTGGGAAATATGGCCAGTTTTTTCGAGGCTGAGTCTCATAAGCTTGAGGTCAGAGATTTGTTTTTAGGTCAATTAATTTTACCATATTCTCTACCCAGTGGGTTTGAATCAGTCTGAAATGGGCAGATTTCCAATTCATTTTTGCTGGCAAAATTATTGATAATGAATCAGTGATCTGATACATGTACCTGCTTACTAGAAGTCAAATAATAATAACTTTAAAAGAAAAGGAATTGCAGGACCTGGGGAAAAAAGACTCATTTGAAAAAAATTCAAAATAAAAACTGAATTTTGGGTAGAGTAGGTTAGAGCTGTGTTTCCTGACCCATGTTCATATCACGGAGTGTGTAGAAAAGGGTTAGATTTGTGTAGCACCCTGGTATTGCCTGCAGGGAATTTGAGACCCAGTCCCAGCTGGTGGTGGCCACACTGGCTGAGCAGATCAGCATCATGTCTGTTACATCCAACTGTGCCCCTGAAGATAATGAGGTAGAGGAAGGGCAAGAAGCACTTTCAGTTCCGCACACCCACAGCCTGAACTCCTGGGCTGGCTAGGTCAGATGTCTCATCCCACCATCCCACTTGTCTCACTTTGGTCCTATCCCGGCTGGGCTAATGACTTAGTGTGGTGTTTTCCCTTAGCTCTTTTTTGGTTCATTTAACTCAACAGGCACGTACTGAGCACCTCTGCGCAGGGCACTGTTTTAACTGATTGAAATCAGTGATGGCGCCACCGTCAAGTGCTGGCTTCTGCCCATGCTGTTCTCCAGTCTCCTCTCCAACACCTCAGCCCAGCCCTTAGGCACATGTGGGGAGGATAAGCAGTGTTGCCTTGCATTTCTTCACCCATTGTATTATCGGAGGAAATTCCATTCACCTGCTCCTCACCAGCACTGGCCACGCTGAGAGCAGCAGGCAGGGAGCTCAGATGACACAACTCACAGATCAGCATCTCAAGAATCAGAGCTTTTGAAAAAGGGTCTGAAAGGAGAGGGGAAGGCGAGGGGAGTAGTTAGCTCCCTTGCTAATTAATTTAGAAAAAGAAAAATGATTTCCTGTTGTTACTTTCCTATTCTGAAATGTCCAAGGGCTCCTCAGTGGCCTTAGAGTAAAAGAAAAATGTCTTCCAAAATCCTTGGCAATCAAGCTCTGTCTTATCTTGCCTTTTACGGACAATGAAAAAGGCAGGGGCTTTAGATTTGGATTTGCATCCTGGCCCTGCCACTTCCAGTACAACCCCGGGCTCATTATTTAATTCAGGGGAATTATATAGCCGAAGGTACAATACCTTTTTTGCACTCTGCTAAAAGGGCAGAGTGATCTTGATGCTTTAGATAGACCTGCCCTGCTATTTTCTGCAAATTCTGCTGTGCTTGGAGATGTGGCTCAAATCCTACATGAAACATTCTTATTCAGTCTTCACCGATCACTCATCTTCTCCATATTTAGCCCCTACATGTGCCAATAAATTTTTGTTTCTTAAAATAATTTGAATTGAGAGCGAGCTGAATCTTCTTCTAGTTTGGACTAACAGCCTTGATGGCAGGCGGTTTGTCTCTTCTAGGTTGTACTGACCTATACAGCTGCACTGGTGGGATTGCACTACCACCAGGGCTTATTGTGACTAAGAAGTATCTCACAAGTCACCTTTGAACTCAGAATTTCAATCACCATGTAATTATATAACACACCTATCAGGAAAGGTGATCTGATACTCATTTTTAAAATACAAAGAAACTTAAAAATAATGAAACTCAATGAAACCAGGTCATGTAGCCTGGGAAAGAAAATAACCTATTGATCAATTGATAGTGTGTACATTGCATTTTAAATATATTAACTATGACTTCCTTCTGAGTGGTACAAAACAATGAAGGAAAATAAGCAGGTATGAGCAAACTAGGTTTGGAAAGATCTTGGGATTTCTTGAGTAAATAATTATGGACACGGCTCCCCCTAGTGTACTGAACACCACAGGTAGCCCAGTGTGCAAAAACTGAGCTCAAGGCTTGCACTGAACATTCTTATCCCCAATTACCAGCCTGTCCTCAACAGCTTGAAATCTGTCTTGCTGCCATTTTCCATCTACCGCATCACTAACTCCAGGCTGAGGGAGAAATGGGGGCAGATATCTTTTATCCAATTTGATGTGAGCACTGATCGTCACGGAAGTAGAGAACTGACTTGAGATACTCACTATTAGGAAGTACCAAAAAGTTTACATTTAAAATGTTTCCACTTTCTCAAGAGGGAGGGGGATGTAATTAGGAGGAATAAGCAAAATGGAAAGAATTTTTGTTAATTTTGTTAATGAGTCTTTGTTAATTTTTTCGCTATTTTTAGTGAAATTGTTTGCCTTCTTTTTCTATGTATCAAATGTAAGAACATGCAAATGTATTTTGCTTAAGCAGGATATAGATTTTACTTAAGCAAGAATCACAGCAGAAGGAATACGACTCTTCCAATGATGGGGGGAAGAGTGTCTTATATTAAAACATTGTTTCCAAAGCATCATCTCTAGATCACTAGTAGGCCACTAGTGCCATAGACCACTCATAGGTCTTAGTAAGGGTTTCATGGCAAATAGTTTTGAGCCCTCAGCATTTTCTTAAAATACCACTGTACTGTGGACACCAGACTTTGACCTACAGTGTATTTCAAATTGTTTAACCCTACAAATTTTTTCATCCCACACAATTGGCTTGTGAATTTTCTTTTGGGAATATCCACCCAATTAGAATGTCATTCATTTTCAATTAAAGGTGAGAATAGGCAAGTGAGCCCAAAGGAGGAAAGAAGACAGGAAGTCTGATGTAAGCAACAAGTAGGGTGGTTTTAAGGAAGTTTTGGGTTAGTATCCTCTCTTTCACATGCCCCAAATTAGTGAAACAATATATTAAAATCTCAACCCACATAGCCCTATAGTGGGTTCAGGACAGAGCATCCTGGAAACTTCACTAACCCACAAAATAATTACTAGATTTCTTCAGCCATGTCCTAGCAGGGATGCCACCGTTGAGAATGAGAAACAAGATCCCCAAAGGGCACCCCATCCTATCAGGGTTTCAGTTTGGATGGAGAAGTTGTGCACATACGTGTTCATTCATGTGGATGTCTCAGGCTCCATATTATCAGCAGGATCACGGAGACACAGAGGGCTTTGAAGAAGTTAGAGGAACCCTGTGTTTAGTAGAAGTGGAGTGAGAGGTGAACCCTGCCCCCGTAAGCAGCGCTAGAGAAGACTGGAAATCCAGCGTGGATCGTCCTGGATAACAGCATCGGGTAGAATGCTGACTCACACCCTCCCGGCTGACTCCACATTTTACAAGTGCTGCTTTCTGTGGACTTATTAGTACGTGGGGCAACAACACTTGCAGACATGAGGCAGGGCATCAATGGAGTGGGGAATCATGGGTAATTCTCTGCTCCCTCTTGCTGGGGGCACAGCATATTGATGGGAAAACCAACGTTCACCGGCCTCAGAGGGTGTGTGGTCTTAGTCTCTTCACATGTGTGGCTGGAGGATGGGACAAGAGGCTTTTGGTTTCCAGTGGGCATCCTATTTTCTTCCTAATGCTTTCCAGCTGGGTTGACTTCAGGCCTGGGGAGGGCAAGTGATTTACTCAAGCACCCTGTGAAATAGACCAGCTGGGACTTGAACTCAGGGACTTAGCTGAGGGCACAGTCCTTGCCCTCGTCTATCAGCTGCTCTGCTCCGGGGTCTGAGCCTCCGCTCCGGTTGTACCACGCGGTCAGCCCGCTGTGTCTGCCGCAGCCCGTCCTCCCGGCTGTCTCGGCTCATGCCTGGAATAAAAGGGGTGTTACAGGTCAAGTCTGAATGTTCTGGCAGTGCACTGAAGGCAGATTGCTCCATGCCTGCTCAAAGTATATAGTGTCTGGTGAAAGCCAGATTGAAGATAGCTGAATGCACACGCCAAGATTCCAAAAGGAAAAACTTAGCTCACATTTTTCCTTTGCATGGTGATTTTTCTTCCTCTCCTCCCTCCCCTGCTCCCCCTTCTTCTTCCTCTTTTTTTTTTTTTTAAGGGTATTCCCATGTTTACAAGTTGGAATCCAAAATGCATAAGTGGTCCGCTCACAAATCTGTGACCCATGAACATCTGTGGGTCTGGGTGCTCCTTGGGGATCGACAGGGCCCGGAGCTGTGGGCCAAACCTACCCCGGGCGGAAAGGGATCCTCAAGTGAGTGAAACAGTCAGAGCAAGGCGGCCTGCACAAGCTCGGGCCTGGTTATCCTCTAGTTCTGGTTTTCCAGGGCATGTCTGTACTGTACTCCAGCTAGTTTTATGAGCTGCATTTGACTTGATTTTGTGAGGTGGGCCCATCTGAAACTCCTCACAGGAAGTTGGGCATGAATCTTCATTTGCCCTAGAGAAAAATAAAACTCCATAACCTGAGATGGGGACACAACTCTTTATCCTGAAATAAGAACCTCTCTGTGTCCTTTGAGTAGGGGGAAAAGTCTAGAATTAGACACATTTATTTTGACGACTGTCTCTGAGGACCTCAGCTGAAAACCAATAGGGCTACCTTCTGTGGAAGGGGCCTCATATGCCCCTCCCAGGACTCGGTGGGACACAGTCCTTAGCTCAGGAGGTGGACTCAGAGTGACCAAATGTCCCTCGGCTCTTCCATTCTGGATTCTAGGTCAGCAGCTGGGCTTTGGCTAGATTATCATTTTAAGGTCTTAATTTGGTTGATCCTCAAAAGTAAACGAACCCTCACTGGAAAAAGCTAGCCCGTGATGGACTTCCGTCTCCTGTCTGCATGTGGGTTTCCTCGTCTGTAAACGGGGTGGACCAGGGAACCGGGAAAGGTCTGCGATTTTCAGCTGGCTGCTCCCTGGGTTGTAGTCAAGCGTCTCTGCTCTAACTTTTCTGCCACAGTCTGGGTGTGTGGGCAGAACTGTACCCCCACAAAACTCACAGGTTTGAACGCCTAGCCCCCAGCATCTCAGAATGACTGTATTTGGAGACAGGAGCTTTGTGGAGGTAATTAAGGTAAAACGAGGTTTCCAAGGTGGGTCTCCATCCAGTGGGACAGGTGTCCTTAAGAAGAGATTAGGGTGCAGGCATGGGCAAGTATGGGGGGAGGCGGCCGTCACCGAGTCAGGAAGTGACTCCGCAATGGAGCCAGCTCTGCCCGCACCTTGGTCTCAGTCATCCAGCCTCCAAAACAGAAATGTTTGTTGTTTCAGCCTCCTTGGCTGAGGGATCCGGCCGTGGCTGCCCTAGCACACAACATGCTGGATTCCACCAAGAGGGCTGCTGAGCTGTGCGAGAAGTTCCCTTTATATTGGTTTTAGCCTAAAATAGGCTTTTCGTTTGCGGCATATTCAGCGTACTTAAAAAAAAATCAGTTTGTCATCAGATGAGAAGTAAGTCATTTTAGTAACATAAATCCTTTATTTAATAAAATATCCACCCCCTGCTTTTTTTTTTTTCCTTGCAGAGAATTTCCTAATTTCAGCCCAGAGACCTGCTTTTCTGCACAGCTCATTTAAAGTGAAAGAGCTCATCGGAGCAACTCCCAGGTAACAACATCTTTATAAAGCAGCTCAGACCAAACAAGCAGCTTCCGATGGGTATAGTCCAGGCTTTGTTTAGTCCTTTGGGCTTTAAAGTTCACGCGGAGCCAGACACCACGTGACCGTGTTCCAGAAGAACAAATGAAAAGCTAAAGGCAGGTAACCACTTACGACTTTGCAGTTTCAGACGCTCAGATTTTTACTTGAAGGAAAGCATGTCATTACCACAACGGATCATTGTTTCATTTAGTAGCACGATTCAAATTCTTTTACTAAATAGCCACATGTTCGAATGTATCGTCCTACATAAGATTGGGGATTCTCTCGTTTTTGCAAGTTTCATTAAATTCAGGTGTGAAATTTCTCATGGAGGGGAGTGTCTTTCTGGATCAAAACCGCACATTTGGGAGGTTGGAATCATGCAGTGCTGGAGATCGTACGTCTGAGAGCGAGACCAAGGAGCTCCCTCAGAGGCATGGAGAACGCAGCCTTCCCTTCCTTCAGCGCATGGAGAGATGCTGTCAGGGGCTCTGATATGGCTGAAATGCATGGACCAAGCCAGTCAGTGGAAATAGCTGCAGTCAGCTTTTTCATGTTCATTACACAATGAGAAGAATGCATGACTGGCTTGTGCCTTTCTGGTTTTATCTCATTACCAGAAGGAGCATTTATAGATTTTTAAAGATACATCTTTCCCAAAATCACATCTCAGTGGAAAGAAAGCTTGGTCCATCCAGAGCCCTGGGGGTGCTGTGAAGAACTGCAGACATTTTTCTCTCCAGTAATCAACAGAATGGAAAAAAATTCAACTTATTTATATTTCTTTATTTATATGGGCAAGGAATAAATTAAGGACCACTTTATTTCAAACACAGATTGCTTTTATTTTAGCTAAGCTAATGTTTCAGTTCCATATATATTTTTGAATTCCTATCAATGTCAAACACCATTTTTTCTTTCTTCTTTAAAAAAAAAAAGATTTACAAGGAAACTCAAGGAAAGTAGGCTGAAGGTTCATAATAACAATTTTCCTTTTAAAAAACATCCATCAGACCAAAATAAAATCATTTTAATTAACTCCTTCCTGAGTAACTAAAACCTTGGAATGTGCTGAAAGGTTATAATAAATAAGGCAGTCAAAGATCAATCAGCTTAAAATGTATTTTTTAAATTAAACTATGTAAAATGTACAATATATTTCATGAAGTACAAACTACGCTGGGCTCAGGGCCAAAGAAATATTGTCACATAGGCCAAATGAACAGGCGAAGCCCCCTGACTTCGGGGCTCACGGACTGTAGTTGGGGCAAAGTGACAGTAAGGCCTGCAAGTAAACGAGGCTGCATCTTTCGTCGTGATGTCTCCGTGAGCACAGCTGGAAAGAAATGCCTTTGAACCCACAGGTGGAAATGCTCTCTTGAACTTGCCCGAGGGGATGCTTTTTTAAAAATGACCGGTGGTCCCGATGTTCGGATAACAGCACAGAGCGACACTGAGCCAGCTCAGCCTAATTTTCAGATAGTGAGATTGCACCGTGTGTGAGCTAATTCTCATTCCTTATATGTTATTTCATAGAAATGACTCACAAGGTCCTAGACTTAGTTCTTGTTCTGGTTTGGAACAGGATCGATGTTCTCGGGGAGGGGGGAGGGGGTATTTTTGAATGGATGCCTGGGGGGGTCTGGTCTCTTCAAACAGGACAAGGCGTACGTCCCCTTCTATGACTATCTCTGCTGGTCGTTTTCCTGCCCAGGTTCTCCAAGGCAGCGAGGAGCCCCACAGGCGGCCGCATGCTGGACACTGCCTGGTGCCGCCAGCCGTCGCTGGACTCCGCAGGGCGGGGCCTTCTGAATACACCTCGTGAGAAAGCAGCTCTAGTGCCCACTCGACAGGTTCCAAAGGGCTTGCTTTAGATCTTGGTAATGGTCCAATTTCAGAGGACGAAGAAAAAATCCTAGAGAGACTTGTTGGTTTCTGAAAAGTAGAAAATGTGTCGCTTGTCTAAAGTCAGAGTTGTACGGACTGCTAAGTATTCCCAACTCACACTTTGCTAGTTCTCTTGAAGGGCTGGCTCTAGGGGAAAACTTGAAGGAGAGAATATTTGTTGCAAGTGTCCTGCCTGGCATGGCCATCTGCCCAATGCTTGCCAGTGGGCTGCTGCTTGCTACCTAGGAATACGTGTTTTTACGGGTAGGTGGCTAAAGATCTCAGAAGCCAAAGCAAGAGGCTTCTGATGATTGAACCAAGGCAACACAGGTTTGGCAGGTTAGGGGAGTGTGTGTGTGTGTGTGTGGGCGGGGGGTGGGGGGAAGAGAGAGTCCAGAGTGACAGGACCGCACAACCTCTACACAGATCACTTGGCGGGCAGTGGCTGCTGCTAGAGCTGGGCAAACCCAGAAGCTCCTGCTGCTTCTCTTCTTGGTGAACAGTTTTCAGGGGTGAGCAGCTTCGGTGAGAGATGGGACTGTGTGTACTTCTACTGTCTCCTGCACAGAATTCCGTTATCCTCCCCCCATTTTTTTTTTTTTTTTTTGTTACCAAGAAAGCTACCTCTTAAGGGACTAGAAGGTTTGATAGCAAGTACCCCAAGTACCATGGGGTCCAGTTTGTCAAGGGGTACACCTGTTGGATTTGTGCATCAACCGTGGTCAGGCTTAGAACTTCTGCCACAGGAGTCTGCCACTACGAGATCTAGGTAGATGCTTGGGTGTCCAGTGACACCCGGTGACAGTGCTAGGGGAGATAAGCTCTGCGCTGGGTGCAGAGGGCAGGACCACAGTGTCCTGATAGCACGTGACTTCCCAAGCGGATCTGTCTTCCCTGCATGCTTCCTCACGTAACAGATTCTTTTTCCTGGAAGGTCAGTTTGCTCTCTGTTGGAATGGTGAATGGAATTGGAATGTCTCTGGAGTTTGTCATGCACTTTGACCTCGAAAGATACTGAAGGCTCTGGACTGGTGGGGCTGTCTCTCAGCAATAATAAGTACACTGCTCAAGGTGCAAATGTCCCCTGAGATGGAGCAGAGCCAGAGCTGTACCCCTTTTGATGTCCTGATCTCTCTTACCTTCTCCACTTAGATCTTCAAGAGTAGATTCCCTGGTTTCTGAAGTGGTTTTGTATTTCTACTGAAATATACAAGTCTGGGTGTCTCCTATCACCGAGGTAACACTTTTACAAGTCATTTTACAACTGATAAATTACTGGGCTGTATTCCTCCTCCTTTTTTCATCAAACGGGGGTGGGGTGGGGTAGGGTAGGCTATTTTATTAGCAGATGCCTTGTAATGGAACCATCTAATGTACCTGGGAAAGACCAAAGAGCCGGAAAAACGAATACAACCTGTAAAACAGGGCATCTCCCGATGACCCCACCTGTGGGCGCGTTTTGTTCTTTTTAATGCAATGAGCATTCATGTAGTCCCTTTGGGATTTTTCTTCCCCAAACAAAAGACTTTCTGGAAAAGGGAGATAAAGCCAATGGCGGCAGCACAGTGCCGGCATCACCTCTTATAAATATCTTCCAGCCACTTCTCGTCATCTTGTTCCTCATCATCAATTGGCTCCTCGGTTTCCAGTGGAGTGGGAATAAAGAACTGGGGTCTCAGAGGGGGCTTGCTGGCGTGCGACTTCAGTCCGAACTTGCGCTTGAGCAGGTGGAACTGCTCTTTGACGTAGTGGTAGAACTCGTACTCATATCTCATCCGCTGGTAGAGAATCTGCACGGCCTCGGGAGACGGGACAGTCTTCTTCACGGTCACAGTCATATTTCCAAGTTTCCTATGCTCTGGAAAAGAACCAGGTTGCACATGAGCAATCGTGTGTACTGCTTCAGCTTAAAAAGGAATTACACTGAAGCCAGTATCACCGGCTTCAGCGGTAGTTTTGTTAAGTACTGGCAGTTCTTAAAGAAAGAAACGCAGGATCTCCCTGCTGCACAAGGGGTTAAGTCTCAGCACTATGAAACTATTGGCAGCCACAACAGCACGAGTTGGAGCCCCAGCCAAGGAGCTAACCCACGTGGTGCAGCAGACCTCTCTTGTCTTCCCCGCTTCTTCCCTCAGCAGTGTACTTCAATCTGCCTGTTCTGCTCTCCACTCTGTCTCTGGTGAATCCTCCCACCCACCTACACCCCCAACTCTTGTATGCATAAGAAAATAAATCTTTTTTAAAAAAAGAAAGAAATTCAACCTCTAAGGAATGGAAGGGAAAAGTGGATCTCAATATTTGGAGAGATTCCATCATTTCTAGTTGTTAATATCAATGTTAGTTGATTAAACATAAACTAACTTCCTTTCATGGGATGTGAACTCTGCAGTCAGACCACAATCCAATTGTTAATCTAAATTATACATCCTACAGCCTATTGAACAACAAAACCTACCTGCTTTTCAGCTGTTCCTTTTTGTTACACATGTAAAGGACTTTGCTTTTAGAAGGAAAAACAGAAACAGCTGTTTCACCACATTGTCTTGAATAATCATCTTGGTCTCTTTATTTTAATTATTGATATGTATTTTTGATAGTTTAATTTGATATAGGATCATTTGCATTTCACTGTTTCAGCAGACATTTGTCAAGAAAAATAAGGAAAGGACTGTTAGATTCCTTATATATATTTAAAATTTGTAAATTGGTGTGTATTTTGAATGATTTTTAAAATTCTGGTAAAATATAGAGCTAAAATCTGCTTTATTTTTATTTATTATTTTATTTATATCTTTTACATTATTGTGTATTCCCCATTTGTATTCATGGTAATGCTTAGTAATGCTATCTCATAGCAAGGAATGTATTTTAAAATGCATTCTTTAGTTATTTAGCCCAACCCATTCCAAAAAGAATGTAAAGAACTTTATCAAAACACATATGCTGCAATTAGCTGAAGAGTTAAGGAAACTGAGCAAAAGGTGAATGAAGGCAGAGAAGAACAATGGAGAAGGGCAGTATGGGAGCAATGGTTTCTCCCACTGCATATGGAAGGAGCTCCCTAGGCCTGGTCTCTTACCCCTCTATCAAGGAAGTAGACCAAAGGCAAGGTCAGAGGGTTTCTGGAATTGTGCATTCTCAGGAATGGGTTAATAAACTCTTCCCACTGGGGAGTGTGTCTGTCTGCACATGTCACTTCCTCTTGCAGAGGAGACAAGGACTTCTAGCCATGCCTTGGACTCCATGGGCAATCTTATCTAACTTGGAGTATCACCAGTCCACTTCTGCTCACATACAATCCACATTTTCCCACCTAGCTGTAATTAGCAATAGACCAACATTTAGATCTCTATCTGTCTTGGGTATATATTTTTCAATCAGTTAAGATTCCAGAAGGGAAAGCATGTTGTTTATTAGTTCCTCAAACCCCAATGGTGAGTAACACAAAACACATGTTATGAAAGACCTAACTATTGATACTTATACAGGAGACAGGTGGAGAGAACTATGGTATAACCTTGCACTAACCTAATGAGGACTATGGTGTAACCATGCACTAACCTAGTACTTATACACAAAATTGTATTTAATCCTCACAATAACCCCTCAGTGAAAGAGTCACATTACAGATGAAGACACTGAGGTTGAACAGGATTCTGACTTGTTCAAAGTCACGCAGCTGGAAAGTGGAAAGTCAACTGCCTACTTTTGTTGTGCTATTTTAGCTGCAGAAAGGTGAGCAACCTTATCACTGCTGCTCACACATCTCTGAACAAGGTGACGGTACCTAATAATGGTCAACAGCTGGGCTGGGAACTCACTGCTCCTCATGCCAACTGGAGAGCCCAGACTTTTAGAAAGCCTTGCAGGAAATAAGCAAATATTTTAGAGGAGATGGCTAGTCAGTAGATAATTTAGAGGAAGAAAAGGTTCATTTAAAGAAGAAAACTGGACTACGCTATGTCTAGGCCCGAAGGAATAGGTCAGTTAGTACCCACAGTGCCCATGTCAAAATTAGCAGAATCATCACTAACAGTTTCTTTGTTACAGGAAATCTTCCTGGGTGTTTTGTTTAGTTTGAAGTTGTGGTTATGTGTTTCTATTAGGAAATGTTATTCAGAATCCCGGTCAGAAACTGACTTGGGAAAAGCCAAACTTCTTGCAATAACCTATGTTTATTGCAGCACTATTTATAACAGCTAAGATATGGAAACAACCTAAATGCCCAAAAATAGATGACTGGATCAAAACAATGTGATATATATACACAAAGGAATACAGTAATCAGAAAAGATAAACTCATGCCATCCGCAGCAACATGGATGGAGCTGGAAGAGATTATCCTCAGTGAATTAAGTCAGAAGGAAAGAGAAAAATATCAGATGGTCTCCCTTACAGGAAGAACATAGAAAAACCAAATGAGATCAGGGGAAAAAAAGACAAAACTAGCAGGCAAACTATAAATCAGACACATTCAACTGGGGAGGGGGCGGGGGAGGGACCAAGACAGGGGCGGGAAGAGCACGAGAGTCTGTGGTGGTGCTTCACAGGGGTCTTGGTGGTAGGAATTTTATGGGGATTACACCTGAGAGGAGAATGAACAATGATGTCAAAAATACATAACTTAGAAAAAATTAAAGAAAAAAAGAAAAAAAATTTACATTAAAATAAAAATATGTTATAGTGAAAAAAAAAAAAAAAGCAAAGCAGTGTTTCAGAGCCAGCTACCACGGATGAGAACATCTGCGATGGCTCTGGATTATTCCCAGTCCTATTTTATGTTCTATCTCCCCAGCCCTGTGAGGTGTGATGACCCTTATTTTACAGGTGGAGAAACAGAAGCACTGGGAGATGAAATGACTTACCCAAGGTCACACAGCTGGTAAAGTAAGTGACAGAGCTGGAATATGAGCCAGAGTCTCCCTTTGTGTTGAGGCTCCCCCTAACTAAGAACAGGGCCTTAACCAGGGAAACTTTTGTGAACCTGCAGATTATCACCTTCGTGTGGAGAGAAGAGGGGGCAGTTGCCTTGCGTAGTTAGTCGAGAATTTTTTAAATCTTATTTCAAGGGTCTATGGACATGTGTCTTACTGTACAATGATCAGTGCTATGGAAAAGCCATTTCATTGCTAAGTCCTCCACATTTTTATAGAATACCAGACTTGCCCTCCAAACAAAAATAACCTACGCGAACTATGGAATCAGTTTTCGTTCCAGATCGCCATAGTAGCAGCTCGAGAAGCGGGTGTTATTTCAACCACAAAACAATCATGCTTTAACAGTCTAGACTTAACATTGGCAGTTTTTGGGTACTGCCGTGCCTGCTTCGGTATGTATGTACCGTAGAGTGTAACCACCAAGAGTGAAGCTCTAAGCCCACCAGCATCCTTTGAAAGGAGCAGGAACTGAGAGACACTTCAAGGGGGCTTTTATGCCTTGTGCCCAGTGATGAACATTTCAAAAGGAAGAGACCGCTCCTTCCATAGAGGCAGGGCTGCCATGCCACAGGCTGGGATCTGCAGGCAAAACCAAGTGTTAACTGGCCTGAGGGGTATTTCTTTCTTTTTTAGATTTTTGACCTAGTTGTTGCAAGATGTGGTTTATTTCACATGGAAATCTGGACTTTTGATGTCTTTCAAAGGGAGGCAATGTTCTCCATCTCATCTCAGACCCTAACTGCCAGTTCATTCTTTATGTTACTGTCTGGCTGCTAGAGAAGTTTTACACTTCTGCTTTAGATTTTGAAATTCTGGGTCCATACACCTAGGAAACAAGTGCTTTGGATCAAAATCAAGCCTTCAAATAGGCCGTATTCAAATGTCTAACATCAGCATCTTTCCTTTTTTCGTACAAGTATTTGTTGAATAAATGTCTGCACTAAGCATGGGAGTTACAAGCAGTGAGTGGGACACTGTCACCACCATCAGCATCATCACATCCCCATCATCAGCATCTCCTCCCCCTCCTCCTCCTCCTCCTCCTCCTCGTGATCACATCAGGCATTTCTAAGAGCTTTCTGCATTCTCAGTGCAGGGACTGCAAGAGATCTAACGTGCGCACAACCCTTACAATCTCTCCCTCCCCCAGAGGCAGGTTCTCTTATTATCACCATTTCACAGATAAGACACTGAAATTTAGTAACTTGCCCAAGTTCAGACAACTGGTAAGTGGAGAAGCCAGAAGTTGGATCACGGACAGTCTGATCACTGAGCCCAAGCTCTTAATCTTCAGGTTGCTTAGAGTGGAGTGAGACTCAGTGCCGAGGACTCTCTCCTCTAAGCCTTGTCCCTTTGGGCAGAAAGAATATTTTACTCTGTTAGTTTAAGAGCATCAACATGTTCCCTTCTGGGTCAGAAATCCCTAGTGGAGTGTCCGAGTTCCATGGGCTTTGTTTAAACACTGCACAGAGTTGGGTCTTTCATAACTACTATCATGAAAATTCGGGATGAATAAGAGAGAGAGAGAGAGAGAGAGAGAGAGAGAGAGAGAGAGAGATATTTTGTGTGTGTGTGTGTGTGTGTGTGTGTGTGTGTGTACACCAAATGCTGGAAAACCTTTAGGAGGCCTCTGAGGTACCTCAACTTTTTGAAAGAAAGCTCCCCTCCGATTGTTTTCCCCACACCCCCATCAGGTTTCACATCCGTTCTACTGAAGGAGCCAGCTAAGCCCTGCGGGTCAGTGGTCCACCCTTTATCTTTGTATTTCCACCGCTCAGCACCTGGGGAAACAGCACCCTCTGTTGAGTGAAGAGGTCACTCAGACCCAAGAAAGAGGGTGTCAGACCCAAAGGAATTTGGCTGTTTGTAAGGTGCAGACATAGCCAAGGGCTGAAAAAGCCAATATTGAATGTGTTTAATAGGGAATTCCCAGGAGACCCATGATGCTGGATCCTTAACGGAAAGCAGTCCACCCCCATGTCTGGGACTTTTAGCTCCCATTGGGGGCTAAACACCAGTGTTTAGCTTCATGGTTCAGTTGTTCTCTGGAATGACAGAGCTGACCATGTTGTCTTCTTCTACCCCCTCCTCAAGTTAATACATACATTGGGCAAAGACAAGCTGTGACTTCAGGATGCTTTTAATTTTCTTTTCATTTTTCTGGGATTCGCTAAAGAAACCTCATCGTTATTTTCATAATAACCGCAGAAAATATCCTCAAAGTAGGCACTGGTTTTGAGCTGTGAAAGACTCAAAGGGGAAACAACTTCTGACCCTTCTAGTTGAGTGGCAAAATAATGAAGATTATTTTTCTTTATACACTTGTCACACTGTGTCCCTAGAGGAAGGGTGGCGGAGACCCCAAGGAAACATCGTGGTTTGTAATGGGGATCTATTTTATACTGCTGCCCCCACCACCCACCCATAACATAAAAGTCTATAGTTGGTTATCCAATGCTAATAGAGTAAAAAAACCAAGATTATTTTGAGGTTAGTAGGGAGCCTGCTGAATTGGGTCTGCTTTCTGCATTGCTTAAGATTTATAGGTGGTAGAATAAACAGCTCAACCACCTCTCCCCCTCCTTCCCAGTCCATCAGAAGAGCATCCCCTTTATTTGCTTTATCATCTTCATTTGCATAGAGCTCTGAGGATTAACTTTTACTTGGCACTCCTGCACCCCATGTAATCTCCTGCACCCCATGTAATCTACTGACACCAAGCGCGGAGAGATCCCAGACTTGCTTGCGGCTGTCTGACTGGTAAGTGACGGTCCTGAGACTAGACAGCCAGTTTTCTGATTTCCAGTCTAACACCTTTTTGCTGCATCACTGGCTGTTAATTTCTAAATTGAATGGAATTCTCTAACCACCGGCTACTCCTTTCCCTGTGTATATTCTGGCAGTAAGGAGATGGGTTGAAAAGAAGTAATTGAGTGTTCGAAGTCAAGGGGAATGCTTCGGTAAGTCTGGAAGGATTTGGTGAAAAACTGCAAGCCAGCAAAAATGTTTTCAGACTGAAAAGGACAGTGTCTGTTTCATTTTTAGCTCTCCAGCACCCACCTCTACACCTGGTATAAAAAGATCCTCAATAAACCTTTGTTGATAAGAAACCTCCATGTTAAATCATGTGGGAGACTGGATTAATCCAAAGGACAACTTTCGGTGTTGACTGTTGTTCTGTTTAATTCTTTACTTGAAGGTCCTTCCTGAACACACTTCCCATTTCCAGAAATCAAATTTCTTTATGCAGGAGTATAGGATTATAGGCCAGTTGGAGAGGTAACTATTTTTGCTTTTCTTAGCCATTTCATTGAAGAACACTAGGCTATGGTGACAGATAGCTCACATGTACTAAGCAAAGCTTGAGACATACCATGATAAGGGACATTTGCCACCAACATAAATCCCTATGTAGAAAGACACAACACATTGCATCCTCTAGTGAGTGAATTTGTCACATATATTAGTTACAATAACCATTAGCTAAAGAAATCCAAACATGGTTGGCACAAAAAGATACCTGTGTGACCTACATTTGCTGTTTTAATATGGTTTGATGACTTAATCTGCCATTGTTTTGGATATATTTTAATGCTATGTCCCCATTAGCCAAAGAAAATGTTTCATTTTGAAGAAAATCATTCAGATCACACGCACTGGACCCCAGCACAGATGGCTCTGCTGTGGATATAATTTAACTGAGACTCTGCCAGTTTCAAACGCTTGATGGTGGAAGTTAAGCCAGGGCATTGGTTTGTATCCTCAGAAAACTGGTTTCTCAGGAATAGGACTGGACAGGAAAAAAAATCCTACTTCATTCTTGGAAAGACACCTCCAGTCAGTGCCCAGCTGCCCAGCTGCATGGAGATCACATGCTGGTGGAAGGTTCTGGGTCCCCAACTCACTGCTCCTTCTAAGACACTCCCAAGCAAACACTGGGAGTCTAACCTTTGAATGTGGACACGTCATTTACCAGCAACCCGTTCGTATGCGGGACTGAGCAGTGACAGACACGAGGCTTCCAACCTGGCAGCCAGCTGAGCTCATTAACAAATTCTGCTTTATTACCCACGATTTGAACGTTTTTGCAAAAGCAGTGGCTCTCTCTCCCTCTGTGCATTGACATGTTTGGATTGCTTCATCATCTTCAGAACTCTTAAAAGTCCCTTTAATGTAAATAAAAAGGAAATCATAGACCTGCCCCATTGAGTCCCCTTCTCCCCTCTCTTCATCTCTCAAATATGCATAATGGAAAAACGATGTGGCCCTGGCTCTGGGCCAAAATAAACATTCTGGAAATACTGTGTAAACCCAGCTGCTGCACGGGAGGACAGAGGCCTTGCTTTATGACCTCCGACATGGTTAACCATATGCAAAATTGCAAAACATCTCCTCTGGCTTCAGTCTGTTCTAAGGCGCTTCGGCATTCGCCCCTGGATCTAAGTGAATACCCAGTCCACCCTAACCCGAGTCCCGTTGTCCCAGTAATCTGGGCTTGTTTGAAACCGGGACAGCAGAGATTACGCACAAGAAAAGAACCAGAAGTAGGGTTCAATTTTACCACTGAAAAAAATAAGCATGGTCAAGAGATAATCCTTCAGCTTCGGAGAAGCTGAGGGGTGATTGGGAGGACCTGCCGTTCTCAGAAATGAAGGAATTCTGTCTAAAACCCTGGGCCTCCTCATCTCAGGCTAGATGACCTCCAGAAATTTCTAGCACAAGGGATGAGGCACGTTTTCCTAGGAGACAGGTGTGGTGAAAGTCAAGGTTAGGGGTGTGAGATTGGGGTGCTCCCGAGGGCGAGGAAAGCCCAATGGAACTTACCCCGCAGTGCCCTGCACCAGACAGGCTGCCCCTGAAGTGTGAACGCCACGCTTGTCTCAGGGAGAGTAAACTCACTTCCTGAGGTATACAGGAGTCCACACATACCAAACACCCTCATCTCCCCAGCGGTGGGCTCCCCCAGAAACGAGTGTGTGTTTCGGGGCTCACAGCGCGGCACGGGGCTGGGAAAGCCAGCACCTGATTTGCCAGTAGGGTGACGGATGGTATGTTAAGACCAGATTCTCGGAGGTGTGGCAATTAAGGGAGAAAAGCATAAAAAGCACTTCATGGCTGGTGGGGTTGGTAAAGTCAACAGATTTTTTTCCCCTTTTTTTCTTTCAATCGTCAGATCTGGAAATACAAATAATTTGAAACTAAATCGAGCTCACTTTGAATTTTGAGAGAAACTTTTCTGTGCAGCCAAGTGAAAGTTACATGATTTACCATTTTTTTTAAAGGTCTCAAAACGCTAGGCTCCTTTGATGAAAGAGAATGCAGTCTTTATTCGGCTCCTAATTTGCTATGGTTTTTGAAGTGGGAACACAGCAAAAAGGAGCCCAGAAGAAGTCACTGGTCCGTGTGTGTGTGTGTGTGTGTGTGTGTGTGTGTGTGTGTGTGTGTGTGTGTGTGTGTTGTTGCCAGGGCCCACAGAGGCCAGGGCATTTGGTCCCCGTGGGAAGAAAGCCAGCAGCCAGCCCATATAGGCACTTCTAGAACCCCTACATGGGTGGGTCCGTGAGTCCCACCCAGTCCGGCCCCATCAAATCTGAAGGCGCAGGTGGCCCACCTGAGGGGCTGCCACATTATCACCAGGGTGCTCCATATTCACACTGCTTATTCTTACAATCTGCCCAAGTCACCAGACAGTGGGGAGGTGCTGGTCACCCCTGATTTTCTTGCCAGACCTCATCCACTCAGTCATCAACTCTGCATTGAGAACCTACTAAGAACAAGGCATGATCCAGGGAATAAAAGAACCATTGAAAGCTGAAAACATAGGCTCACTTCTTACGGAGGAAGAACAAATAAAAAAGAGCAACAAGTTTATATCCTTCTAGGAACCTCCCAGGCTATCTGAAAAATCCCTGCTTCATTGCAGCAGGGAGGGTCCTTTCTAGGAAGATGCACAGAAGAGGGATAAGGAGGGGTGGATCACCAAAGGGTGGGTAGGTATTGAGGGTCACCTTTGTGTCCCTATTTATGGCCAAGTGAATATCTAGCCCAGTAAGCTTAACCTCACTTAATCACCAGGGAGCCTGACCCCCATAGACTGCTGGGGGGTTCTGAGGCAGGGTTCTGAAACTGTTGTTGTTTTTTTTTAAAGATTTATTTATGCATACAAGCTGGGGAGCAGGCCAGAGATGTGGAGGTGGTGAGAGGATTCACCAGAGACAGAGTGGGGAGCAGAACAGGCAGATCTACTGAAGTCCACTGCTGAGGGGAGCAACAGGTGAGGCAGGAGAGGTCTGCTGTGCCATGTGGGAATCTCCCTGGCTGGGGATTGAACTCTTGCTGCAGTGGCCCTGGATAGCTTCATAGTGCTGTGCTTAACCCACTGCACCACCAAGGAGGCCCCCGGAAACTGGTTTTGATGGATAAGTCAGAGGATTTGGATGCAGGAGTGTCAATCACACTCAGGTCAGAAAGCTCAGAAATAAGCCTGCCAGGCCTGGAAGAAGCATCAGTGCTCATCTCTTCCTGCTCAGACACTGCTGGGCTGTGAGTAAGCACCACAGGGCCCAGTAGCCACCCTGCTTGGCTGGTACCAGCTGCCCCACTTGGCTGCTCTGATCACTGGTGTGGGGGAAACTTGCTCCTGTTTCTTTGCTCCCCAGTGTTGGCATCACAAACCACATCATCAAAAAGCTGCTCTATTTCTTTGAAAGTATATGCGACCCTAATTTCACAAGCATGCTGTCCTCTGTGCAGCTTTTTGCCATTAAAATATTGGCTCGGGCATGAGAATGGTACTGAAAGAAGGATTTGTTTTCACAGCAACAACTGAATCAAACATTTTCTAGTTGAAAAGATCTACTTCTGACAAAAAAAAAAAAAAACGTACTGGAAGACTTACTGTGGCATTATTAAAAATATTCTTTTATTGGAAATACATTTTTTAAATTTGAAGTCACTATTGAGAAATGTGTTTGTTACTTTCTGTACTTTTGTTATTTTATTTGGAATCACATCATGGCGGCTCCGATCAATGGCTGGTGAAGGCGTCTTGATCAAATGCATTTTTTTAAAAGGTCAAGAGAAACACTAAGCCAGCAGTTCTGTGCAAATTCCTTGGGCATCTGACACTCTCACAAGCTCAGCTTTTACTTTATATGCAAGATTCTTCTTTCTATTCCTCACATCCAGCCCTGATGATGTCGAAGCCAACTGCTGACACCCCGGGACTCTGGCACCCCGCAGATGCTGACATGTCCAAAAGACAGGTCTCTGTCTCATTTTTTACACAGCCTCTGACACTATCCTGTAATATGGGACTTTTTTTTTAAATATTTATTTTTATTTTTGCATACAAGCTGGGGTGCAGGCCAGAGGTGTGAGGCAGTGAGAGGGTACACCAGAGACAGATTGGGGAGCAGAACAAGCAGATCAACCGAAATACACTGCTGAGGAGAGCAGCGCGAGGCAGGAGAGGTCTGCCCCGCCATGTGGGGTTCTCCATGGCCGGGCGTCGAACTCATACCTCCGCAGCCACCAACAGCTCCACAGTGCTGCGCTTAACCAGTTGCGCCACCAGGGAGGCCCAATATGGGACTTTTGAGATAATCTTAACTCCTGATTTCCAACTCTTCTCCAAAGTAAATGTAGAACACTTCTATTTCTTACTTCAATGTCTAGAATTTTAATAGAATAACTACTATATCATTGCCATATTTTTCTCATCCTCTACTATTTAGAATCCTGATTTTAATCTTTGTCTCATCTTTTAAATGTTGCCCTATCAATTTTTTCTCCAGGGTCTTGTGTAGATCAAGTTACTTATCTAGTTTAATTATTTTAAGGTCAAAATAAAGTTCTTGGGCAGTTTACAAGCTTTTAGTTTCAAATCTTAATGCTTAGAAAAATAATTTACCACTTAAAATTCATGTTTTTCTAATTATAATGCACGTCAATTTAGACATACCATAGAGTCACAATACTTACATATGTTTATGTTTATATGTAGGTTCATATGCAAATAGATAGATGGTAAAGTTTTAGAAAAAGACTAAAATGACTTTAGATCAAGTCACTTTTATTCCTGTAGTAATATATTTCCTTATAGTCTTTTTCCTATTTCTGTATATGAACTGTAAAATAGATCTGTTATACTGGTTATTGGATCTTACATTCTTTTAAAACTTAACTGATCTCAGCATTTGCTGAGTAACAGATTAACTATTCGGATAGTTGACAGATATTTTCAATGTGTTTTTATGCACTCCAACTTATGGGTGTTTCATGGACTGCATAATCAGCCTGCTACTATGAGATGCCTGACCTGTTTTTCAGTTTCTATGACTCTAAATGATAGAAGATAAACATCCTTGTCATAAGTGATTGTGTGTCTTTTTGATTGGCTCCCTAAGATAAATGGTAACTTTAGATGTTGAGTCATGAATTTTCTTTTTTTTTAAAGATTTATTTATTTATGCATACAAAAACTGGAGTGTAGACCAGAGGTGTGGGGTGGTGAGAGAATTCACCAGAGACAGAGTGGGGAGCAGAACAGGAGGGTCTACTGAAACACACTGCTGAGGGGAGCAGTGGACGAGGCAGGAGAGGTCTCTGCACCATGTGGGAAGCTCCCTGGCTGGGGATAGAACTCATGCTGCAGTGGCTGCAGACAGCTTCATAGTGCTGAGACTTAACCTGCTGCGCCAATAGAGGGCCCAAGTCATGAATTTTCTTCTTAAGTCACTAAGGCCTTTAATTCTGCCAGTTTTAAGAGATTGGTAACTTTCTTTTGTCAGAGATCCTGAAATTTATGTAATGTAATTTTCCTAAACTTTAATACATTTTCTTTAATGCTATGTAATATCAAGCTAACTAAATGTTTAAAATGCACAGAACTTTTTGAAGGCCCTACATCTACGACAGCATCACAATAAGGGAACATGGCTGCATATAAAACACTGCGCGAACAAGAAAGTCTTAGGCAATTAAACTATACAAAGACTATAAAGATAGTGATTAAACTCCTCCTTCTGCTTTGATTTTTGAACTGGGAACCCACGCAGTGGGGCCACCACAGCACCCCCAGGTTTTTTATTTTCATCATTCATGCTAAATGCATTTTCTTTAACAGGGTATAGTCTATTTGCTTGTTGCTGCTTTAACATTCTATTTATCACAGTGATCAGCCTTGATGAATCAACGCTGAGCCGCACGGACCAACTATCTCAATGTTCTCACTGGAATGTTAAACATGGTGAGCTTTTGATAAACCCTTGAGGGCTTTGAATGAAGTAGCTGTTCATGGAGACTAAACATGTAGATAAGTGAGATATTTAACCTCTTGCCCAGGCATTAAGGAGTTCAGTTCGTAAGAGGTGCTACTCAAAATAACCATTCCCAAGTCAGGAAAGTGTGAGATGAAGGTCTAAGGATGCTGTCAATTCAGCCATGAGTGTTTGTAATGTTACTTTAAAATTAAATTTACATTATAGTGCCAGGTCTTGAGGGGATGTAATTAACAGTCTGTCTCTTCCTTCTTGTAGCTAGATACCAGATTTTCACCTGCATGCTGTATAAGACAGTGTGTCTACCTAAAAGCTTCAAATTGCCTTTGGCTTAAGCCAAATCCCAAGACAGACAATGAGAGGAAGTTGAAACTTGTCCACTGTAGGGGGGCAGGGGAAGGGGGGGGTGTCCATTTTTTTACTTAAGGAGTTCAGGTCAGTAGCTCCAAGACTGTATGAAGGGGAAATGCTTGGGCACCGTGACAACTACGTTAACTGGTAAATGTTTGATACATACACATTGTAAAGATATTACAGAGAAATTAAAATTCATAAATATAATCTGGGAAGAAAAGATCATTATTCTTCATGTTTTTCACTATGCTTTTGAAAGGTTTGATTGTATAAATTTATGTTTGTGACTGAAACTTGCCTATAAAAAGATGTTAGGCAATAAAAGTGACAGGCTTCTATTGAAATGATTAATTGCCAGTGGGCAGAAGTGTTACTAGAAACAGGTGGTGGGGAAAGGGGTGATATTAGTAAGGTAGAAAAGAAATTTAACCTCTTTCTGATGAGAAAAATTAAGCTCTCCCATTCTTCTGACATATCAAAAAAAGGGGGGGGTAGCGCACTGACCCATATTAGGTGTTAGATTGACAGCTGGCTGTAAGTGACAGCAGTCAGGGGTGGTATTTTGAGCTGAACTTTCATGGCCAATGACTGAGAGGCTGCAGAAAATGGAGATATTAGATGGAAGGGTGAGGACAGATTGCCAGGAACTGTTCTATGAGACACAGCCTGAAATCGCGGAGTTGTGTTCCACCTTTCATCTTAAATAAGGTGGGGGCCAGGGGTGAAACAAAAAGAAACAACGAGATGGTGTTGGAAGGGGCATGCCGTGACAAGCAGCGGCCGAGAGAGATGCTGGGGGAGTTGGGTGGGGACCCCACACTCTGTCCAGATGTCTGAGGCGTGCCTACCTAGCATTTCCAACGTTATGAACCAATGCTATCTCCACTAAAATAAAAAGAGGTGCTTATGCTTTAAAAAATGTTCTCTTAGGAATCCTTAGGTTCTGTCTGGATTAATTCACCTGAGCTATGGCTTTGAAGACAGGTCGGGAGAGGCAGGAAAGAGGCCCATCTGAATGACATTCAAGACTTTCTTCAAAAATCTGTTCAAGGATTCAAATTGGTTCAAAAGCAAAGGTGTCTGAGGGAGGAAAATCCACAAATGAGAAAGCTGTGACCCACTACATTTAAATTTCATTGGGACATGAAATGAAATGCTCTAAAAACAACTTAATTGCATAAAGCCAAATAAGTGAATTGGCTTTAAATCCACACCATATTTTTATCTCATTTTGATATTATAAAAGAAACCAGTTAGTTATGTCGCAGTCTTCTCCTTCAAATTACGTACAGCTAAGGAAACATTAAAGAAATCTGAATTACTCTTACAGTCTAGCAAGATCATACATAGCAACCGAACTGACTGACGGCTTTCCAGTAACCTTTCCTCTCTGCTGGCTTTTACCAAATGATTTATTTACTTGGTCTACGCTGTGGCCACTGCCTGCTGTCCTACGGCTCTGAGTCTCAGGGTTCCTTGTGAACAGATCGCCCGAGTTTCTGCAGAGGCTGTGGGTTCTCAGACAGAGAAATTGGAGTCCTGTGTTCAGTTCTAAAATGTTCCTCCTTCTCTCATTTCTTTTTGAAGAAAAGAGAAAATCATTGACAATTTCTGACATGCTGAATCACGTCAAATGGCAGGGTTCTCTACCTCTGTGAAAGGCGGGTCAATTCCGGTCTCCACCAGCTTGGCTCCGTGCCACCTTTCTCTTGTCTTTCCCATCCAGTTTTCTCTCTTAGATTACAAAATGAATCTGTTAGCCACTATGGAAAGCCATGTGGAGGTTCCTCAAAACACTAAAAATGGATCTACCATAAGATCTAGTGATTCCACTCCTAGAAATCTATCAAAGGACACAAAAACACTAATCCAAAAGGAAACTTGCACTCCTATGTTTATTGCAGCACTAGTATGGAAACAACCCAAGTGCTCCAAAAACAGATGACTGGATCAAGAAGATGTGGTACATATACACGATGGAATACTATTCAGCATGGAAAGAAGATAAACACATGCAATTTGCAGCGACATGGATGGAATTAGAGGGGATCATACTCAGTGAAATAAACCAGAAAGAAAGAGAAAAATATCGAATGGTTTCACTTATAACAGGACTATAGGGAGGCCAGGTGGGAGAGAGACAATCAGTGGGGTGGGGGGGAGGGAGGCGGAGGGAGGGAAGGAAAAGGGCACAAAATGGAATAGAAAAGAACACAAGGGACCATGAAGATGGATCACGGTGAATTGATGGTGGGCTACCCAAGGGGAATACGAAATGTAAAAGACATAAATAACAATAAAAATATATATTTATATAAAAAAAAAGAAGATATGGTACATATACACGATGGAATACTACTCAGCAGTCAAAAAGGATAAACTTCTACCATTTGTGACAATATGTAATGTGCTGGGAGGGATGATGCTAAGCAAAGTAAGAGTGAAAAAGATAGACAGCGGATAATCTCACTTATATGGAATATAAAGAAACAGAACAAAGGGTCAGGAAAAATACAAAACTTGCAAGCTGACCATAGATCTGAGGCATCCAGCAAGGGAAGGAGCTGGAGAAGGGTCAAAACAGGGGAGGGAAGAGCACAAGGGACTGTGGTGATGGCTCACAGGTGCTGTGGTGGGGGGAGAACTTTGGGGACCACACCTGAGAGGAGAAATCAAATATTGTCCAAAAATGAATGCTGTAAGAAAATGAACCAAAAAATTTAATTAAAAAATAAATTAAAAAAACCAAAAACCAAAATGAATTTGTTAAATCTCCCTTAAAATAGCAGAGTTTTCTAATCAGATCTACATGAACTCATTAACTTTCCCATTAAGAGTTGATGTCCTCCCAGCTCCAGCAAGTGGGATATGCAGAATCTCTGGAAGTGGCCATGGTTCTGTCTCAAGTCCAGGGCCGTGAGCATGGTGGGGCTCAGCCCTCCAGTGTCCATGCATGTGTTTCTTTCCTTTTTTTTTTTTTAAAGATTTACTTATTTATGCATACAAGCTGGGGCACAGGCCAGAGGCGTGGGGTGGTGAGAGGGTTCACCAGAGACAGAGTGGGGAGCAGAACAGGCAGATCAATGGAAATACACTGCTGAGGGGAGCAGCGGGCGAGGCAGGAGAGGTCTGCCACGCCATGTGGGTATCTCCCCGGCTGCCGACGGCTCCACAGCGCAGCACTTAACCGCTGCGCCACCAGGGAGGCTTCATGCCTGTGTTTCTGATTCCATGTCCAACTGTCCAAAACTGATATTTCTACATGAGCCCCAACTCTTGCACTGATGATTCCTAAAGACTTTTAGTCCATCATGCCCTTTGTATACTTCCTGAGCTATTTATGTGTAATTCTTTGATAAGTTAATGGTGCCCACTGGGCACAGATTCTTGATATCCACTTAGAATGTTTCGAGGGGACTTGTTCCAGCTCCACCAGGCACCATTAGTTCATTACTTGAACTTCAGGTTCCAGCAGCAGTAAATAAATCATTTCCATAATTGTCAAGGAAAAATCACATACATGAGTTGGGGGGGTCTGCAGACACAAAAGTGAAAGCAGCAGATAGTAGGAATGCTACAACTGTACCAAAAAAAAAAAAATAGGACACTGAATATTAAAATCAAAAATTTTTGAGCTTGTTGATATTCACAAACATGAATGATATCACCTCATCTCAATGATATTCATAAGTAACAAAGGGGTTTGTGAAACATATGGAAGTCAGTAATCATTTTAACAGAGTAACAAGATTGAATTGGTTTCATTACTTGAAACCATATTTATTTCTGGTAGATTGCATGTTTCAATGATAACTAAAAAATAAATGTCACGGAATGTTGACTATAATTTTAACAGTGAATGTATCACAGAAGATTTTTTATCTGAACAACTGGCATGATGGCGATGGGATTCTGAGAGTGTTTCAGGAAGTGCTCGTTACTCACTTCTTTGTTCTGTATGATAAATTATGTACTCTCAGAATTTTTAAGACTCCAACATTTGCAGCAACTAGACTGGAAAGGATTCCCATTTTTGCTCTGCTATTTTAGAAAAATAAGCATTTTCCCTGGATTGTTTGCTTTCTTAAATTCCATTCCCTGATTCATAAAATACTTGTGGAAGCCAAAGTTGTTGACATGACTGAAACAAATGACTTTACTGTTAACCAGATTGAGTCATTGTAAGTGCTTTGTGAAAACAGTCAATTTTCAGTCTTAACTATTGACGCTTTCTCCTAGAAAAATACAGTAGAGGAAACATAGACTATCAATGAACATCATCTCAACAGAATGTCTAAGCTTTCCAGAAACACAGAGTTCTTAAGAATTTAGCAGAAGGAAAGTTCTTACAATCCTAGTTACTATTAACTATGCCATCTCCCTCAGCTTTTCATGTTTTCAAGTTTGCTCTTTACATAAGAGGCAGAAGAGTGACAGAGCACCGGGGCATCAAACATCCTGATTCTGCCAACAGTCAGTTCAGTGGCCGAGGAAGTCATGAGGGATTGAGGGAATAGAATGGAAAGGTGAGTTGGCATGCTTTTTCTCTATGTGATCTGGACTTTTGTATAACTGATTGTTGGACTGTTTCCTCTAAATGTGCTCCCCCTTTATTTAGAGTGTTTGGCAATTTCCTTATCTGCAAAATGGACTAGGTGATGGAATCTACCTTGCACGGTTGTTAACGGGATTAAATAAAATGATAAAGGGCTTAAAAAGTCCCCAAGACACAGTAAATTCCCAGGAAGCATTAACTAGAAGAACAACGGAATGATGATGATCTTTCTCAAAATAGGTCTCTCAGAACACGAATATTCCACCACTAAGACAGGAAAATGCTCACCTTCCCAGATGAAACAGAAGAGTTTAAATTCTTCTGAATGATAGCATCCTAAAAAAGCTTTTAAAGAAGTGCTCATTAATCATCTCTCTGTTCTATATGATAAATCATGTACTTAGAATTTTCAAGACTGCAAACATTTGTGGCAACTGGATTGGAAAGGATTCCAGTCTGAGAGCACATAAATTATAGATGCTGCAATTGCAGACATCAAGACTGCAGACGATCTGCTCTTTCAAAAATTTGAAGAACTGGTGGTTCAGTGAAAGTAAACATTCATATCCTATACAGTACTCGTGTGCATTTATAGATACTTTCCCCACCTACATATTCACTAACAGTACAACATTTAAAGTGCTTCTCACTTATACACAATCTTGAATCTATTACATGATGCTTTAGATCTCAAAATTACATTTTCATGTTCTATGTATTTCTCAAACTTTGGAACCCTAAGTTCCAATTGGGTAGAATTATTACTGTCTGAGCCATTTTATTTTTCATTGCATTTTGTCTGGGTTGGGAAAATAATACCTTTTTCAAAATAATTCATGAATACAGCATCTAAAATATTTTTTAAAAGGAGTAAATTTTTTTAGCCTCCCCCACAAATGCTGCAATAACTAGATAGTATAGGGACAGACTTGCTCTATTATTTAACTAAATAATGAACTACAATGAGGACCATTTTGAAATTGTGGATCAAAGGACTCAACAGTGCCCATAAGTTGGTATTAGGAAGATCCAATCCATCCCTAGGCCCTTTCCTTGTCCGTGGCCTCCCCTTTATTTTTTCTGGAATACTTGCCAGAGCCTTGGTTGAGGCTCCCAAGGGGTGAACAGGGACTGTCTGACCTTCTAGGTTCATTCTGGTCAGGTGAAACCCCCACAGAGTTAACTCCAGAGGGCTGAAAGCATTCTGGAGTTCTCTCTCCATGAAGGAGGGTGGTTTCTCCATGAACACAAAGTGTAAGATCTGTAGTTCAATGTGAGGCTGAGACTTCATGGGTGTTCAAGCAAGACATTTCCTGGCTTCTGAGTGGAACTCACATTGTAGCATGGAGACTGCTGGTGTCCACTGGGCTATATCCCTCACTCTTGCTATCACCCCAAAGCCGTCACCTTTCTGTGGGCTGACTTTGGGACCTGTATCCAAGCTACAGCCACCAAGTATGCCCAGAGCTAGGATTCTTGCATCTTCTGTCCCAGCTGCCTGCCCAGTCCAGCAAAACTACCTGCCCAGCTGGCACCCTGGCTCTGGTTCGTCACTCATCTTGGCAGGTGGGTATTTACAAACACTCTAAATAAAGGGGGAGCACATTTAGAGGAAACAGTCCAACAATCAGTTATACAAAAGTCCAGATCACATAGAGAAAAAGCATGCCAACTCACCTTTCCATTCTATTCCCTCAATCTCCTCAATATTTCTGTATAATTAATCATTATTTTTTAAAAAAAAAAACCCTCAGAATCAATTTATATGCACCAGGGTGTGATGGTTATGGCCAACACATATCCAAAGAAAAGTCCCTGGCTTTTATTTTTGCCCACTTTATTTGGAAGGCATTCAGAAAATACATTTCATTGAAATATAGCAACGAAGTCTAAACTTCACTCCTGAATAGTGCTGTGTTTACCTCAGAAAGGATCTTCATCAGTCAAGAAGAAAAGCAAACAGGCAAATGTCATCTGCACATTCCTTTAGAATTGGGCGATGGAATATGAGGGAGGTTGAGCAGAATTTGAGTGTCCACACCTACCAAACCTAATAAATCAATGACCTCAAGATATCATAGCATAAAGACTTTATTAGGTGCCATCTGTAATCACTCAATTAAAAACAAATAAAGGACACATATTTAAACCTCAGTCCCTGACATAAAAACAGCTGTACAGTCCACATCTGGTTTGACTAAAACTGTGATACTGACATTTAATCTTAATACTATGATGACTTGCGGGGAGGAAGGCGTGTCAGCTATTGCAAAGTCAATTTGTTTTCAGATTAAGTCCAGTCATGCTGCAATAGAAAAGATCTATGAGCTGCCCTCATGTAATTACACCTCCTGAAATAACTGCCTGGTTGCCCCAAATAGTCAAGGATTCAAGCCTCGGAAGCCAGTTCCTGCCCTCCCAGGGCAGGTCCATTTGGCAAGATCAAAATTTCAAGACTATTGGAGAGATTAGTACAGAGTAATGGAATTTTAGTATTTCAGGGTTAAAAATCAATTCCATAGCTCCTACATATACCCAGAAAGGGTTGCATGTGTGTATCTAAAGGGGGATTTTTAAAGGACCACTGGATAAAATATGGCAGGCAGTTTGATGAAATCCAAAGAATTGCAGGTAAGAGACTGGGAGAATAGAGACAAGCTGGCTGGCACAGGTGACGTCAGTTGGTTCTGGATTGCATCTTGCATGAGTCCGTGTGGATCCCTCGAAAATGATGTTCTTACTTGCCCCTTTTTGGTCAATGTTACTGAGAAAAGTACACATGGTGGAGCCAGGGAGTAACAGTGCTGTGTGACCCTAGTCACTCCACAGTGACCTAGTGGACATGCTTCTGCTTCCCTCTTCCACATGGAAGTTTTAGCTGACCATACATTTCCCTAAAATCAATGACCTTTCTCCAAAATGTGAAATTGACATGCTTATTATATAATAGCTGGGAAAAAAATCACTGGTATTCCCACCACCCAGGGAGAATGACTACTCAGCTTGAACACTCTGAGACAGTTCAACTTAATTGCGTCCCTGTGCGTATACAGTTTCTCTAATACAGTTGTTATCATATCATAAAAGCTACTTGCTATCCTTTTCTCCTTCACTTCCCCTCAATTGCCTATGTCATAAATATTCTTGAAAGCACAATTTTAATAGCTGAGTGTGTGAAAGTCTTCAAATGGATGCACCAAAGCTTATTTAACTGTTCTCCTCATTTTAGATACACATGTCCATTTTGGTTTTGCAGTCATAAACTACACTGTGTAAACTACACTCCATCCTTATAATCGTTTTTATGCATTTGTCTGATTTTATTTCCTAGAGTGGGAATGACTGGATCAAAAACTAGACATTTTTTCTTTATCAGAAATCAAGAGATTACTTAGATTTAACAAACTTATCCACACCACTCAAGGAGTTTGGACAATATACTTGTGAAGCTATAACCACAATCAAGATACAGGGGGTTCCTTCCTATCAGCCTTACAGTTATGGACAGTTCGCAAGCTCTTAATATTAAATTGCCTTTAATATTTGTTATTAAGGGCCTCCCTGGTGGCGCAAGGGTTAAGTCTCAGCCTATGAAGCTATTAGCAGCCACTGCAGCATGAGTTCGAACCCTGGCCAGGGAGATTCCCACATGGCACAGCAGACCTCTCCTGCTTCACCTGCTGCTCCCCTTAGCAGTGTATTTCAGTGGATCTGCCTGTTCTGCTCCCCACTCTGTCTTTGGTGAATCCTCTCAGCCCCCCACACCTCTGGCCTACACCCCAGCTCTTGTAGCATAAGTAAATAAATCTTTAAAAAATATATTTGTTATTAAACTACTTTTCACCCCAGGTTGTCCCAAGGTGCCCTCCCTCTTGCATTGTCTAAATAGCCATATCTCTCCATTCTCTCCCCCCGTGGAAACTCTCCTGTTAATATATGGTTATGAGCAGACAATAATAATTTACCAGGAAATGTGGTAAAATAATTTACGAGGTAATGTTCATTTGCCAGATTATTAGTGATGCAGAGCCATTTAAAAAAATTCTATATTGGTCACTGCATTTCTTTTTCTTCATTTTCTCCTATTGGTGTTTTCCTTATGGATTTTTAAAGCCTCTACATTTCAATAAACTATTTATCATAGGCGATCTTATTATTATTGAAAATATTTTTCCAATTTAAGTGTGTCTTCAATATGCTTAAAGTTTTAGTTAGGTCTCTATATTTTTTATTCTCTTTCTATGTGTATATGTGATTTTTTGCTTTGTGTTTATTAAATCCTTAGCAAAACAGCATCATCACAAAATCATTCACTTACGTTCGCTCTTATTTCTTTTGTTTTCATTAAAAAAATAAAAGCACTAGGCCATCTGGAATCGATCAAGGTCCTTAATATAACATGAGAGTCTATTTTTTCTCTAAACATTTGGCCAACTATTTCACACCTTTCTTGACCCTTTCTTCACAGAGCCCTCCACACAGCACATCACTTTTTACACTGGCATCTGTTTCGATCCCATTGACTTGTCTTCTGAGTTTGTCCTTACATCGTTATTTTAAATTTAAGAGCTTTTTAATATTTTAGAATATTGTAGGACAAATCTCCTCTTCTTTCTTCTCTTTTCTCCTCTTTTTAATTCTTGACCATCTCACATATTTATTTTTCCATATAAGCTTGAAAATCATTTTGATTTAAAAATTAATCTTTTTAGTGGTATGCCAATTGGAGCAAAAGGGCATTTTTACAACAATCCAAATTCTCATGCATGAACATAAATTGGCCTCTTGATTTGCATTTCTGTGGTGCCTGTTTTTCCTTAAGTCTAACTTGGTACCCACATTTCATGTAGAAATTCTGGGGTCTCTCGAGGGCTAGAAGGATTGTTGAAAAATTCTGAGCTTATTTAAAGCAAACTACACAAATGTGGCAGAGGGGCGGGAAATAAAATCCAATAAAACACTGAATTTCAGAAAGCCACGAGGACTTTCACATTTTGAAATGCTTGATAAATGGTGATGAGTATGTGTTTCCCCGATTCTACTAGCGAGTCTTGGTGTTAAAAATCCCAGCTCTAGTGCATTAAAGAAATAAACGGTATCTATGATCAGCACACCATTGGGACCAAATTCTTTAGTGTTTCTGGAAAACTCAGGGTTCATTAGGCATCAGCTGTGAGCAGCGGAAGACGCTTCAGTGTCAGCCCTATTTCCATTCCCCTTAGCTTGCTGACTCCATTTCGCAGATACGTGGAAACAAAGCCTAGCTTCAATTTGGGTCTCAGATGGGGTGTGTATGCGCTTTCACTTTTAGTTTATCATAAAAATAAACGCGACGAGTAAGTGGGTGTGCACCACAGGATGTGGTCAGCCAACTTCATGTGACACACTCACATTTGCATTAGAAAACAACTGCAATGCTTGACGACTTCAAAAGTGATTTTCAAAATAACGCAGAAAGAAAATAATTCCTTCCAAGAAGTCAAGCCGCCCAGACCAGTAGGCACTAAACAGGCAGTTCCACAACCACAAGAAAAACTGAAGCCAGCAGAGGCCTCCTGCCACACACAAGTATGCCAGAAAAACCACAACTCAGCGCTGTGACGGACAGACTTTGGGACAATCGTGGGGTCTCTCCTTGGAAACCCAAATCTGGACTCGCTTGAATACTTGTTGAAAACCTGCCCTGTTAGAAACTGAGGAATCACAAGAGATGATTAGGAAAGTGCCTTGGAGCCTGTACATGTGCTTCTGGGTACATCATCACCATTAATACTCAGTACAGCTCTGTGAGTTACCATCCTCTTCTGAACTGAAGTTCAGAGAGGTTAAGGAATTTGCTCAAGGTTCACCAGCTCCTGTGACTGAGAGCAGATTTCCAACCCAAGCCTCTTGGCTCCAAAGTCCATCACTGTGACCTGTGCACGCCTGTCACATTTCAGGAGAGGAAGATCTATGAATACAGGAGGCGTTTTGTGAAAGAGTAGCTGTGAGTTTGCCAATTGATTGTCAAAGACAAAGTCAAGTGAACCAGGCCCCCAGAGGCTCAGCTCACTCCAGGGCTGCTTAATTAAGGGCAGTGGTGGCGGAAGCCCAGTTCCATGGGTCCACTCTAGGATCAACCTGTAACCCTAACTGTTCGTGGCCTGCACCAGGCCAACCAAAAGGTGCTTCTGGGCCTACTTTTGTTTAACTTCTAGCATAGGGCTGAAACCGCTGGTGTTTACCAGTAGATTCCATTTGCCAAATGAAAGCCCAGGCTCCAAAAGAGTGATGCACTCCAGGCACAGACACTGTCAAAGCACATTAAAGCTCAGTATGGCTTTAAGAGGAAAATCCCTTTCCAGTTCTCTACTGTAAGTCCTGACTATGGCCTGCAGGAAACGACAGTTCTTGAGAGACACATGTCTGGCACCCAGAAATCTGGCATCTGTGTTCTCCATGGTGAGTTGGGAAAATTGCCATCACACTCCCAAACAGATTTTCTGGGGGAGAGTTCTTTTTAGTTATACTTGGAAGGACTTCAAGCTTCCAAACTGGGGTGACTGGCAAAATGGTGGAGCTGGAGAGTAAGCTCGCTCTCTTTAAATGAATCAAACATGAAATTCCACAGAGGAGATTAAAGTGAGCGGAGCACTAGAAGAGGTTGCCAGGCTCCTGGACCCCACTGCTTTCTCTCAGAGACTTTTGTTGATGTTAAGCTGAGTCTTTCAATCCGAGGAGAGAGCTGCTCCAGATGGGAGAAGGTGACACAGCGACAGAGTCATTTGGGGCTTTGCAGGCTGGCACCCCAACACCTTCCTGGTGGGTGAGGTCAGCATGTCTACGCATGCTGCTGGGGACCCTCATGTGCATCCAGACACACCTCCTGGTGAGTTCTTCCTGCACAGGGCCACTGGGCACACAGTAGGGACTCAAATTCACGCTCGCTACACTGGAACTGAGTGTCTGACCCAAATAGACCCCCGTATTTCTCTGTAACACTCTGTCTTTAGTAAAAAAATGAAACTTGCTAAAAAAAAGTCAAGGGAGATTGAAAAATTAGAAACAGAGGATCACCCCTTTAAAGAGACCAGTTACATTAAAAAAAAAAAAAAAAGACCTTCAAATACACAGGCTTCTTGAATCCAAGGGAGTTAATGATACCCTCTCATAGCCAGGCTCTCCACACACCACACTTAACCTAAAGACTTTGCCCTGAGACTCAGCCACAGCGTTCCCAAATTCCTCTGAATCAGAAAACAGTACCCAGCGGGTCACACGTGATAAAGAGGCTACTTACCAACCTACAGAATTCGGCACAAAGTTGAGGAGACTCTGACCAGCTCAGCCATGCGCGCTTCCCGAGAGGGAAGAAGATTGTGTAAAACACACCAAACCACTAAGTCTTTGAAGCTGGCATTTGGCCTATTTCTTTTGGGTGGATTCTTTTATGCAAGTGTTTCCTGCCCCCAATTAATCTGATATTCAAGGCACGTGTTGTTGGAAGAGGTTTTAGCTAATTGTGCCCCAAATCTTAGACCACTGGGCACATCATGAAGCAAACTTGAAAATGATTTGGATCTTTGGCAGGAGCTCACCAGATGTGCTACCGCCGTCCAGCAGGACCCAGCATTCTTGTATCTGCGGCGTTAAGCCGAAGCCACAGGCGCGCAGCAGACACCAATAAATCCCATGGTGCAGCGAGACATCGAAGGCACCAATCACAAGTAATAATTGGTTCGACCTGTAGATGCCAATGTCTGAATAACACTCCGACCCTCCTTCATCACCTTTGGAAAGCAAAGTGGAGAGGTGTAGAAGCACGGATATAAATGACGACTGTTTCCTCACGGATACACTTAGGAAAAAGGGCGTGAGCAAAGGGGGAACTCTCACCACAAGACCGTAATTGAGGCCACGAATAAGCTACTGCATGTCAACAGGACTCAGATACTGACAACAGAATTTCTTTCAAATGGAAAAGTATTGCTATTTTAAAAGACTATGCTAGTATTTCTTAAGGATTAGGAACTAGTCGAACTCTTGGGTTGAACAGCGGGAACTGTTTAGCAGAACCCTCATGAAATTGATTTAAGTTTTACGAGGAATTAAGTTACAGTTTTTGACTCTAGACCATTAAAACCAACTATTCAGCCAAAAATGTATTTGGGATTTAACATTTTCTTTTGGAAAAACATCTTAAAAGTGACGTACCCTAGTCACTTAAAGGCTGTGAAACTATTTTAACAATATGATGGGGCCCACTTTCAACCAAAGCAAAGTTAATAATAATATGGTCTAAGATCAAGACTAATAACACATGTGGTTTGGTATCTACTTATAGACACTCTGGGAGTTGTGTGGTCTTTCTTGATAGCCATGGGGGCTGACTTGGGGTTGGTGGAAGTAAGCTAATCTTCCATGGCCGATGCCAGGAACCAACTCACATGCCCTATTATACTTAGGCAAACAATATCCTCTGCTATAATGTGGAAATCTAGAAGCATGGCGGAGCCAAAAACTCACCCTGAACAAACACAAGGCTTCATTACCATTTGGAGCAAGGGCTCCACATTCTGGCTCTAAAGAAGATGGCTGACCATGGTCTATCAGTCCAGTTCTTCTAACTGAAAGTCAGCTTCATAGCCCTACTGGTCGCTTTCCATCAGACCAGGCCTATCTGTGTCAAGGTCCACAGCCAGGAGGCTCACTCTCCTGTGGTAGGGCTCCCAGTCCAGGTTGCTGTCAACAGGCAGCCTCTCCCAGAGACGAGCCACGGCCAGGGAGAGCGGAGCAGCCGGCCTGGGAGGCGCGCAGAGCTGGCCTTCCGCAGAAACAGATTCTTGCTGTGCAGATCTGACAATGCAGGCTCACACAATGCTTTTCATGTCAAGTCTGTGGGGATGGGCAATTGAAGGATTCCCTAAAAACCACGTGGTATGAAGAACTCTTGCTGTGGGCAAAACAGATAGTTGTACAAATGGTATGGCTTACTGGGAGGAGAAATGGGGCTACTGAAAATCCACCCCTCTACAAAAAGCCTTATCCTTAGTAGCATGGCCCATGACTTCCACCATGAGTAATTTCTTTCCTTACAGTGGAGTAGCAGATGTCAAGCAGATCCTGTTAAACAAGCAGCAGGTCAGTGCAGTGGTTACACGTGGATCAATCTGAGTGCTACATGACCCAGGGCAGGCCAGCAGGGTGAGGCCTCTAAGGCTGTACCCAAGGCGACCAAAACTTAACCCCTGTCTTGCCACTAATGCGATGACTGGAAGGACCAGCCAAAGCTGCAACCTAAAGGAAGGCTGAACGGCCAATGGAAGTCACATCGCCTTCCTAGATTTCTAGTGCACGACATTTAAATGAATAAAGCAACCCATTTTATCCTAAAAGTCTCATTAAAATCATTTTCAGTATACATAGAAGAAAATAATTCTTTTCATAAGGAATCTTCTGTTACAACAGTGATGTCATATATCTCTTTTCATTTCCTTTGAGTCATCAGTAAAATGGCAATAATAAAAGAACTCATGTCATTGGGTTGTCCTGAGGATTAAATCAGGAGGTTCATGTTGAGCGCTCATGATGGTACATTCCTTTGATATTGACTCGACACACTTTCACTGAACTCCTGCAGTGTGCAAAGCAATGTTTTAGGTGTCACTATTATTATTATTAAAAATCTCCCTGGCCAGGACAATGTGTTATTGTCCGTTGTTAATACCTTGATATTGCTAGAATTATCTATTAGGTTCCCAAGAGAGTGAGTCACAGGGCAGCTCAATTTTGAGAGAGGAGATTCTGGTGCCAAGGGCAGTGAGCTGAAGAAGGCCAAAGAGGGTGTGGGAAAGTGCAGGGCGGTGCTGGGAATCCAGAGGGAGGCTCGAAGGGGAATTGAGCTGGAAAGACAGAGTAGGAGGGCGCGAGGGGCCACTTACTCGCTGACAACGAGGGGCCACTTCGGCCATGGGTGCAGCACGGCCTAGAGAGGGGCTCGGGTGTCCAGCTCTGGGAACACACAGCTCAGAGCCCTCACTGGAAGACTCACTGTGCAGGCTGTGACTAACCGGAAGGCCCGGCGCCGAGGACTGTGGGACTGCAGAAGGCAAATGAGGCTGTGGGGATGTGCAGGGTGGTGCTGGGAGAGCGGCTCCCTGGAGAGGCAGGAATGCCTTCCAGAAGAGCAGGACGCATGGTCCAGGGGCACGAGGCAGGAACCCCCAGCTCTAGGTCTTTTCCTTGGCTCTGAACCTCCAATGCCAAATGGCCCAGATCTTGCGCCTGTCCCCTCTGCTCTCCTGCAGGACCTTCCAAACCTTCCTCACTAGGCTGGACGGATAAGAGGAAACTTTCTTTGTGCATGTGGAACCAGCACCTCCTGGAGGGAAGCAGAGGGTAAGCCAGGAGCCTGGAGGAAGGAAGAACTCAGCCTAAGAGAGGGGCTCCCCCAGGCAACTGCTTACTGCCTGGAATGTGCTGCGTGCAGGCCGGCCAGGGCAAGCCATCTTAACACGATCACACCTGCAAAGACCCTACTGCGAAGTGAGGTCACATGCGCAAATACAGGGGGTGAGAACTTGAATACATCTTTTTGGGGACACAATTCAACCTACCTCACTCCCTAAGTAAGTGACCTATCAGAAAATTTCCTCTCAAGTGCTAACCTGGGAAGAAGGGGCTTCACTTACGTTTTACTAAAGAAGGGGGCATTTCTGTACAACAGATGAACAGGTTTCTATGGGAAAGCCACAAGACTACAGGTGTATCTCAGAGATGTGGGTTGGGTTCCAGACCAATTTGTTTTATTGCAATAAAACAAATATTGCAATAAAGCCAGTCACATAGTGATTCCGGTTTCCCAGTGTACCTAAGAGCAATGTTTCCACTGTCATCTATTAAGTGTGCAACAGCTTCATGTTCTAGAAAAATGCACATATCTTAACTGAAAGATACTCTATTACTGTAATGGTTGGTGTAAAAAGCATAGTATCTGAGAAGCAACGTAAAATGAAGTGCAATGAAGTGCAAAAACGACGTACGCCTGGGTATCTCAGAGCAAGGAGAAGCACAGACCACTCACAGGGACAGAGTCTGTCTCTTCTATGGTGTATTTGGAAGGTGGCCGAAAAAGCACACTCAGATCATAAAAACAGAATTTGCTAAGAGGCCTTGGGGGTCTTTACCAGGAGCCCTGAGAGAGCCGGGCTGTGGAGTTCATTTCTACTCCAAATGGCGAGTCTGCCATGGCGTGTGCAGGAGGACAGATGGAATCAAAGGCCTCTTACAACTACACTATGTAAAAAATAAGGTTCTGTTTTGACAATGTTTCTCTACTAGTATCTGGAGGTTTTTTTTTTTTTTCAGGGGAAAAATACAAAGAGTACAATGAAAATGAGATTAAAAGAACCGAAATAAAGAAATTGGATGAATGGGAATTAAAATTCTATGATGAAACTATATAGTGTACGAGTAGAATGAAACTAGTTCAGATTTCTATTTATAAGCTACTTAAATTTGTGGTAGCTAAGGTCTGAAATCCTCAAGTTGGAAGGGGCCAGGACCACATGAGAGAGAGAAGAGTGACAAAATGTGGTCATCCTGTAACTAGCCTCATTTTAGCAACTGGAGGATTAGGGCACCTGGTCATGCAGGTGGGCACTTTCAGGCATGGTTCCAGAAACAGTGAGTGACTGTGTTTTACTTGCTGTCCCCAGAACCCTGCAAGGAGGGGACTTGCAAAAGCAGAGAAGGTCGGGAGGAGAGTCAGACCTGCCATCCGAGAGTTACTCCTATAAAGGTGTGGCATCAGAGAGTGGGAGTCGTGGCCCCTTTCTCCAAGAACCCTCTGCAGAGATAATTGCCAAAAAAAGATGACTCTTCTATTTCACACAAGTGAGGCCGAGCAAACCGTGGTGGCGGGTTTTTGTTCCCCACTGCTCAACTGTCACTATCCTATTTTTTTCCTGATCATGAAGAGACCACAAAGCATGATGGAAAGCACACAGGGTGTGGAGCTAGACAGGGTCTGCCCCAGCAGCTGCGAGACCTTGGCTATAGTCTGGGACCAGTTTTCTCGTCTGGAGAACAGGACAGGACACTAGTTTGTGACGATCAGGAATATGCACGGGGAGCACAGAGAGAGCATTGTGCTTGGACACGGCAGGGACATAGCCACCTGCCACACTTGTTTACTAAAATAAAGGCAACAGTACAGAACAATCTGAAAGAGAAAATAAACTAACCAGAATCCACAAGTCCAACTGAAATTGCTGTTCATTTCATGCTTTTTTTGGTTCCAGTTTCTAAGCAAATTGTGTGTGCGCTAGAAACATGTACCGATATAGTATAATATAAAGGTAAATATAATATAGCTTCTGATTTTTCATTTATTGTTTTCCTGAGTATTTTCCAGTGTCATTAAGAATTCTTCAAAATAAAATTCTAAAGGCTTTATAATATTTCATCGTATCATTCACTATGAAGTCACTCATCCCACTTTCGCCAAATGTTAGAGATTTACTTTTTCCTCAATGCCACTGTCCAACAAAGACAGGCAATCTGGTATAGAGGACACTGATCATCTTTATTCAAGTCCAGGCTCTGCTACTTGCTAGCTGACTCAGCATGGGCAGATCTTACTACCACTGAATCTCCAGATCCATCTGTACTAGGGGTAAGGGGAATTTCTACTTGTCTTAGTTTCTTAGGACTGACATTAAATTACCATAAGTTCAGTGATGTCACAGAAATGTATTCTTTCACTGTTCAAGAGGCTCGAAGTCCAAAATCAAGTTATGAGCAGGGCCATACTCCCTCCAAAGGCCTCCGGGAGGACTCCCTCCTGCCTCCTCCTAGTTTCCAGGGATTGCCAGCGATCCTTGACTTGTGGTTGCATAACTCAGTCATATGGTCCATGTCTCCAAATGTCTCTCTCCTTATAAGGATACCAGTCATGGGACTTAGGCCCACCCTAATTCAGAATGACCTCATCTTCACAAGATTTCATCTGCAAAGACCCTATTTATAAATAAGGTCACATTCACAAATACAGGGGTTAGGATTTCAACATCTCTTTTTCGTCACACAATTCAACCTACCTTACTCCTGAGCAGAATTGTGAAGAATGACAGAGTTGACATAAATCTAAGGTACTCTGCTAACTGTAAAAGTGCTATCGTGAAGTGAACCACCACTTCTAAGGTTTTTAGGTTAAAAAAAGGTACCAGTTTTAGAAAGGCAGGATTTCCATGATCACTGCTCTTTAAGTTTGGGTGTTTGGCCATTGCTGCCGAACAGCAGTTGAAGCCTTGAAGCCAAGAAAGCTACACCATGTGGAAGAACAAAGACACCTCGGAAGTCCCAAGAGCCTTATGAGTCACCTCGATAGGATGGGCTTCTGGGTCACTAAGCAGCAGCCCAAGCCAGGAGGACCTAGAGCGGGGCTTCTCAGATGAGCTCTGATATTTCCCCCTACAGTCCATCTCAAGGATATGTGGGTAAACTATAATAAAGATGGTTTCTTAGGGAACCGATCACAGTGGTGCCAAATTACCATCAAAGTTCCTTCAGACTTCTTCCCAGTTCTGCCCTTATCTAAACCTGGGCTGACAGCAAGCCAGTGGCAGCCACCAGCGCACGGACAGTGAGGGGCCAGTCCCTCGACCAGGCTTTGAGAAGTTCAGCTTGGCCACGGGCAGGGCCACTGCAGGCCGAGTCCCCCTGCCCCGCGCCCCCCATTCCCTCCCCCTGCTCCAGAACTCATTCCCACTACCAGGCCCAGAAGAGGGGTGTTAAACAATTCCCAGACCCCAGCCCCACTCTGGTGGGGGTCGGGGGGTGGCCTGGCTGGGGAAAACCAATACACCACCCACACCTGAGTCTCCATGTTTTCTTTAAGTTTGTTTTCCCACTGACTTAGTTTCCTTTCAGTCTGGGTTTTAAAAACTGCTTTCTGAGCGAATGCAGGAGATCCCAACAGCCCCAGCACCAGAGCTCATATGGAATACATTTAGAGAGGGGGAAAAAACTCGAAGGCAGTGGTTATACGATTTTGAACTGGCTTGGACATGGCGTGGTTGGAATTTCAGAGCTGGCTTTTGTTTGCATTCGTCATGAAACATTTGTTATATGAGCTGCTGCTACTGCTACTAAAGCAGCTGCTGCCGAGAAAGCCTCTCCGGGGCTGCTTTTTCTCCTGGACGTTAGCTGACTGACAGCGCTGGCCCCGGCAGCTGGGCTTCCTGGCTCAGGGGTGTTGGTGACTCTCCTCAAGCGAGAGCAAAGGACACAGGACAGCATGAGAGGCGGAGGCGCGCGCTTCCACCAAGTTGCTATCTCCATCACGGCCTCTGCCTCTGGGCACAGAGTGTCCGATCAATACTAGACTTCACATTCTCTCCCTCCAAAGAGAATTCTAGTAGGGCTCAAGAAAAACATAATAATCCGCAGCCTCAGCCTAGCAACATATTCCGCAAAAACCCAACAGGGTGAAAACCCATCTTGGGGTCTGTTTTGGTTTGTTTATTTTGCTTTTGAAATTTCACCAGTGCTTCCATCTCAAGATATGGGAGTCCAACTCACATCATACCAGGCAGACATCACATGAAAGAAGCACACAGAGCAGAGCTTTCTAAAAGTCAAAAGCACAGAATGGGTAAGACTCTCAAAGTGTGGGTAGCTGGGACATTCCCAGCTGTAGGTTGATTACATGCCTTCTACTCCTCTCCTTTAGAAATTTAACATTAAAGGATGAACATTTTGTAAATGATTACAAGACCAAAGAACTGGAGACAGTCAGGGGAAGACAATCCTCCGTTTCTGGAAGATGAAAGCAGGAGGAGAACACTGGATGCGGCTGAGCACAGGACGTGCTGGCAGATGGGGGATATGTACCAGGAGGGCCAGCTCCCTCTGCTGGGCCCCTGAGAGACAAGAATGGTGACACTAGGCATCCTGGGGCGAGTAGAGGAGAGGGGAAAGCTGGACATGAGGCTGGCAGTCTAGGTCTGAAACAGGGGAGCCCCAAATTCCTTCCTCAGCTCTATGTAGCCAGTATTTTGCAACACTTCTCCGCCATTCTCCAGGAGCATTTTCCCATTGCTGAGAGTAGACAGCTGAGGCTTTCTTAAAGTTCTTAAGCAGAAAAGATCCAGACTGATGAGCTAACTCTAAGCACAGAAAGGAGAAGCCTAGGCTAAACAACTATTTGAAAGGTTCAGTGAATGTGGACCTGCAGCTCTTGTCCTCACACCGGCACCCTGAGGTACACTCCACTTTCTACCCCACTTCACCTCTCACCCTCCAAGCAGATGAAAAATTTTCAGTGGGGAAACAGAACAGACAGAAGACTGTTCAAAAGTTATTATATAGACTATACTTTTCCAATAAAACCTCTATTGCTCCTCGGTCATTCTCAGTGGTGCTTCTTGGCTGGGAAGCCTCCTCCATGCACAGCACCTCCAATAAGTTCTTAGTGCCTCACACTTAAATGTGGGTTCTGACAAAGAATACCAGAGAAGTCTCCAGGCTGAATAAGAGAAACCCCATTCAACCAAAGCAGCCTAAGCAGGACCTGGATCAAATAGAGAAATGCAGAGGATAAAAAAAAAATTTTTTTTTAAATTCTATGATTTTTCAGAGATGAAGGTAATACTGCATCCAACAAATAAGAACAAGATATATGAAAAGAAAAAAAAGACAAAAAAAAAGAGTTCTTGGGAAAGAGAAAATTAAATAGAATGATTTGAATACAAACTGAGGGACACTTCCAGAGGGAAAAAGTTGAAGGGATGGAAATTGAGAGGAAATAATAACAAAGCATTTATAAATAATCAATCTGGGGGCTCACATATGTGATCAACAGCATTCCAGAAATGAAATAGAGAAAATGATGGTGATAAAATTAAATTCATGAAAGAAACAAGAAAAAATCTCAGAGATGAAAGATACAAGTTTAAACTTGAAAAAGGACTGAATACTTGGCATACTAAGGTACACTGAATTTCAGAAGAGTAATTAAGGGAAGACTCCAGGGCCTCCCCGGTGGCGCAGCGGTTGAGCGCTGCGCTGTGGAGCTGTCGGCAGCGGCGACGCGAGTTCGACGCCCGGCCGGGGAGAATCCCACATGGTGCGGCAGACCTCTCCTGCCTCGCCCGCTGCTCCCCTCAGCAGTGTATTTCTGATCTGCCTGTTCTGCTCCCTGCTCTGGCTCTGGTGAACCCTCTCGCCGCCCCATGCCTCTGGCCTGTACCCCAGCTTGTATGTATAAATAAAAAATAAATCTTTAAAAAAAAAAAAGTAATTAAGGGAAGACTCCAGAAGAGAGAGGAGAGAGTGAAAAAAGGAGAGAGGAAAGATATAGAAAATGAGAAGGGATGAAAGATCAGAGAAAAAGAAAAGAGAAATGGCAAGTACATAATGTAGATCTCCCTAACTAGCCGAACTGACAAGCAAGCGCAAGAGAAGAATACAGACATTCAGTGACTCAAAGAATTTACCACCTCCCATGTACTTTTTGTCAGTAAACAACTTGGGAATAGCTTGAAGAAAAATGAGTTATTAAATAAAAAAAAAATAGGATTCATAGGATTTAGGAGACCAAGGACCCAACACAAAAAGATGGCAGAGGAAGTCACAGAATACGTGTGCAGGGATCTTCCGTGTAATCAGTCCACATTGAAGCAGTTTAGAGTTCTGGGTACAAAGAGGGAAGGGGCTTTGTGGAGGGGAGAAGAAGAAAAGGAACAGATATGCTTATGCAAAAATAATACTGAAAAAAAACATCAAAAGTAATACTGATACAAATTTCTAATGGCACACAGGAAAATTTTCATAAGGTCTAAAAATAAAAAAAATTAAAACCTGGCCAATAACTAATCCCAGGAAAAACAATAAGCCATTCAAGACATGAAACAAAATAACAATGTAGGACTGGGTAGGGGTGAACAAACTCACATAGTCACAGTAATATAAATAGGAAATATGTATCTAAAATGTGGGTCTAAGCATATTAGGATGACGGAGATGGAGAAGAGGAGGCAGAGGTAAGATGAGGGAATAAGAGAATGAGTGTTTCAAATAAAAAAAACCAAGAAGAAGCATTTGTGCATGCTGGTTACAAAATTATAAATAGTGTAGTGATTATCAGGGCAGCAGCCAACTGTGCTGGAAATGTTTGCCTCTGTCAAATCAGACTTAATGATAAGGGAGGGCTGGACTAGGAAACTGCTGCTTTTCGTTATGTGTCTTTTGGTACAAATTGATTTTTAATTATATACACACATTACTTAAATAAATAAATTATATTAAAAAAAAAGAGGAGGTACAATCCTGGGAGCACATTCTGAAAAGCAGCTCCAGAAAAATCTGGCTAGGACAAGGCAACAGAAGTACCTAGAAGCACACAGTGAAGACATGAAAGTCTTCGCGATGTTTTCTAGTCAGAGTATCTGAAACTGCCACACAACAAGCAAGACTTTCTCTGCTCACCAGTGGGGAGTTGTGCTGGATTCCCCTTGGGTGTGGGGACCATGAAATGCGTGTCTTTAATTAGCCCACAAGGAACCACATGGAACATTCACGTGCTGGGCACAGGTATGTGGGTAGTTTTTTTACCATATTCTTTCCCAGTCAATACCATTTGTGAGATATGAAAAGCTAGGTTATTATATGTTATAAAAAGGTCGGAGTTATTAAAAAAAAAATACAAGCCAGGGAATGATATTTTGATTTGAAAAGATCTAGCTGGACAAAAATAAACGCTTTCATTGTAAAATGCTGAGTCACGTGGAATGGGTAAGGACTGTCCTTCAGCCCAGCTGGGGGCATTTTAGAAGCAAAGAATGTCAGAGAGCAAGGCCCTGAGCCAGGGCACAGAGGCAGCTCTGAAATTCTCTGGGATGCTCTTTATTCCACCTCACTTAGCCCTGGATCTTTGAGGCGCACAGGATCCTGGCGGTTCAGCCATGAAAGAACAAGATCACAGGACCTTTCAGAAAGATCCACTGTTCCCCTGCTTTGGGTTGCTCTTTAATCTGCTTTGCCCAAGCTTTAGAAGCACTTCAGCTTAGTGGAGGTATCAGGAAAGTCTGAAAATTGCAATGTGCGGTGACTCACCACCCCCCTTAGTAATACTCTTACTCAGTGCAAAGCACATTTCTGACAAGCTCCACTAAAAAGCTCTCAAAATGGAAGTGATTAAGTTCTAAAGTAGGAGAACTTCACCTCTAGACACAGCAGAATGCCGGTGCCCCCCCCTCACACCCAGACCTTAGTCGCCAGCTTGGCCTGTGGGGAAATGAATCATAACAGAGAAAACTCGGTTCCGCACGCTGAAGGGGCAGCCGGGGCACGAGGTTGGGACCCGGAAGAGATCAGTTTCCCAGAAAGCCAGGGTGGGATGGGGAGATGGAGGAAGCTCCAGAGGGAGGCCCCCTCCCCGGCCTCTAGGAGGAAGGCAGTGGCAGGGGCACAGCTGGCTCACAGCTGGGCAAGGGGGGTCTAGGCATCAGGAGGGCAGTGGCTGGACTATGGAGGTGTGTGCTGTGTCCACCGTGGCACGGCGGGAGGCACAAGGGGCAGACTAGAGCCAGATGCCCCGGGCTGAGAAGGTGACCCCGTGTGAGGTGGGGAGACTGGGAAGAGAGCAGGGAGGAAGGACCCTATTACTACACAGTTGGGAGCTGACAGCATCCTGACGCACTGTTAGGCAGTGGGGGGCGCTGTGGTGGTCAAGGCTGGCAAGGGCAGAGGAACTGGGGAGGTGACACACGGCCTGCCCGCAACTGTGGCTTGCCCACTGGTTCTGGGGAGGGTCTGAGTGACTCAGTTCCAGGTTGTCCCACGTGAGAGCTGAGACTGCTGATCCGGGGCACGGAGCGGGGAGCAACTGGGGTGCCCAGCTCCAAGGGCAGGCTCAGCAGGCAAAGACTGCTCTTGCTTTCCACGCTTAGCGCACTGTGTGCCCTCACACCACAACACCTATGCTCATCCCTCCTCCATGTCCACCTGGAGAACACCTACGCACCCTTCAAAGCCCGCCCCGGCATCTCCGCTGGGATGTGCCCTCCCACCCCAGGCCAGACAGCTCCCTTTACCCTGTACCGGGTACAGGGTACCCTGTACCCTGCCCTTCCCCAGAAACGGCAGGTCGCAAAGTCTCAAACACCTGCTGAATGCATTTCTTGAATTTTGCTGTTATTTTCAGATCATACCTGCTAGTTAAAATATTAGTTTCCATAGAAGAGAAATATTTTTGGCAAGTTATTATTTTCCGATTTTCCTGTTAATCTCAAATGGTAAAATTAGAGCTGCTTTTCTCTTAGAACAGGGATGATCCCATGATAAGAGCAAACTAGTAAATGAAAATACAGCTCAAAGTAATATAATTCAAGGTAATTATTACTTTAAAAAATGAACAATACTAGTTGAGGTGGGTAAAAGTGGACATATGTAAATATTACATGTTATATGTAATACATCTATTAAATATTACGAGTTAAGCTTCCATAAAGTCAGCTGAACACATCTAGAGGCTGAATAGAGCTACCAGTCAGTGGTTACTCAAGTCCCTGCAGGCAAATGTTTATTGAAGTCCCTAAGGGTTTAGGAGTTAAGTTAGAAAGGTGTTCACATTGTATGTGCATTTTTAATGACTTAACAACTACAGTTGAAATAGCCACATGCTGTCAGTATTAATTTTCAGATGCTATTTTAAAGGTACCCCAGCATTGCTCGTTCCCTATCACCCCAGCCCCCACCAGAAAGGAATTAGGTCTAAGGAATCCATTTCCAACTTTTTTTCTACCTATGGGTTAAAAACCCACCAGGTTAAGATAATATCTTAGTGTTCGATGATGAATTCTGAACTCACAGTTCTTAGTGAAAAGACCATATACAGATCATCTATAGATTTTTTAAAGATTTATTTATTTAGTAGAGGAACTGGGGTGTAGACCAGAGGTGCAGGGGAGGTGGAGAGAGGATTTACCAGAGCGAAAGTAGGGAGCAGAACAGGGAGAGCTAATGAAATTCACTGCTAAGGGGAGCAGCGGGTGAGACAGGAGAAGTCTGCTGCGCCATATATGTAGGTCAGCTCCCTGGCCAGGGATCAAACTCAGGCTGTAGTGGTGACAGCACTGAGACTTAACCCCTAGGCCACAAGGGAGTTCCTATAGAGGTTTAATTTTTAAGCTCTTACCTTTGATTGTAATATATGCTATTATGACTCCTTGCTACCCATTAGCCTCTGAATTAGTAACTGAACTTGAAGATTTAGAGGGTCACAGGTTCATAGTGTTTGTGGTGGATCTGAGGACAGAAACTTAAATGTCAGCTGTTCTTAGGACAAGGTTCGACCTCATTGTATCTCTGCTTCCTTGTTTAGAAAATGAGATGAAGATTATTTCACTCAGAGGATTCATGTAAGAATCAAATGAGACCAACTATATCAAAGTACTTTACAGACTGTAAATTGCTACACCAATTATGATATTGAAACATTACTGGCTTTCTGACCCCAACTATTCACTCTTAGGGTTGCTGCAAGCACAGGGCAGTTGTTTGAACTTGAATGCACATGCACACACGTCGCACTACTGGGAGCTGCCCTGGCTGGTGCTAAGTCCTAGCGAACATTTGTGGGAAACAACTGATAATAGAAAAGAATAGTAAGTGGACCCTTTTTTTAAATGAATAACTAAAGTTATTTCAGCAACTTCACTGCTTTCTGTGGATGGATAGGTCTGAGTTGCTTCTGATCATCAGCTGCATCTTAGTGAAGTTCCAAAACTGTTTTTCTTACAACAAATGGCTCTTGTTGTCGTTCAAAAGCATTAGAAGGGGAACATAAAAACGTAAATGAAAAATAGCATCTGTTTAATGCAGACATTATGGAATAATGGATTATTTTTATAAAACCAGACTGGATGGTGTGTGTGTGTATACATACATATATATGTATGTATGTTTGCAGATACATATGTGTATATATATAAATATATATATATTTTTAATTCACATAAACATTTGACTGCAAAACTCTGTCTATACTTTCCTCCTCCCCCTAGACTCTCACATAATGCAGTTTGTACTATTGTAATCAACTGTATTTGGAATTCTTTTGATAATCAGGATCACATTTTTTAGGTCCCCAAATGGGCATAATTGTACATCTGTGTCCAAGTGTTACGTAAACTCCTGTCTCAGAGGCAAACTCTGGGTAAAGAAACAACACGCCCTTCCTGGAGAATATGGAGAGACACTGCCACCTGCTGGAAAGCGTTCAATTTAGCAACTTGCTTTTTGAAGTAGCATGCAATTCTGCATTTGGAAAACTAAAGTATTTTCCAAGATCAGAATCTCAGAGTCTTACTTAAAACTCCTTTAAACCTCTGGATACCCATTCTATAACTACTATATAAATAAAACATAGTAGTCAGAAAAGCCTGACATTCAGCATGATTTAGTGGTAATGGGGACCAGTCACATCTAAAGTGCAAATCTCAACTCCCTAGTGCTGCTTTTTTTTTTTTTTAGGAATTTATTTATTTATGCATACAAACTGGGGTGTAGGCCAGAGGTGTGGGGTGGTAAAAGGATTCACCAGAGACAGAGTGGGGAGCAGAACAGGCAGATTAACTGAAATAAACTGCTGAGGGGAACAGCAGGTGAGGCAGAAGTCTGCTGCACCATGTGGGAAGCTCCCTGCCCAGGTATTGAATCTTGCTGCAGTGGCTCTGGATAGCTTCATGGTGCTGTGCTTAACCCGTTGAGCCACCAGGGAGGCTCTCACTGGTACTTCTGCTAAGACTTCAGGCATAAAAACAGATGGCTAAAAATATCTCAATGAGTTGGATGATGTGTGTTTTTCAGTTCCTGAGCGCATCATTGTAATAATAGTTTCAGTAAACTAATTCCCTATGATACTTTAGGAACAGTCTTGGCCAGAATATCATTGTTTCCCTTCTCCCAAAGGTACATGGTTTCATAGTCACAGGTCAGGTGTATTAAGTCAAGGTTCAGCATACTCTTTCTTTTTCTCTTTGACCGAGAAGTCACTAACAGAGCCTGAAGTCCCACTTTCTTACAAACATAAGTCCTCTCCGTCTTTCTCCTGTGATACAGTTGGCAAGCAAATAGCTAATTATTGAACACATCATATATTAGAGTGTGGGCACCTCCCTGGTGGTGCAGGGGTTAAGTCTCAGCACTATGAAGCTATCAGCAGTCACTGCCCCACGAGTTCCACGCCCCACCAGGGAGTTCCATGCCCAACCAGGGAGCTAACTCACATGGCGCAGCAGACCTCTCCTGTCTGGCCCGCTGCTCCCCTCAGCAGTGTATTTCAGTAGATCTGCTTGTTCTGCTCCCCACTCTGTCTCTGGTGAATTCTCTTACCCCCTGCACCTCTGGCCTACACCCCAGCTCTTGTATGCAGAAGTAATCTTTTTTTAAACAATAAAGTGTGGGCTTGGAGCTTTATATGGATTCAATAAAGTATGTCTCACAGCAAACCCGTGAAGTAGACAGAGATGTCCATGCATCTTAAACATATGGGGAAACTGAGGCTTGGAGAAGTGACTTCAACACCCAGACTATGTGCTCCAGGGGCTGTGTGTCCTGCATATGGTTTGGAGAAGGATGGACATCATGGCCAGAGAGATTGAGTTAGGATCTCTGCCTTGAGCACTGCTTAATATAGTCAGCTAGAGGGAAGAACAGTTTCTGAACCAACAACCCCCCAGTGAGGAATCTATACCGTCCTGTGGGTGGCGAGAGCTGCTGTAACTGAAGTCAGAAACTATCACAGCAACAGGAACTGCTTAACAGCTTTTATTTTGGAGGAGACAAAGCACATGATGATGTGCTAACGAAGCAAAGGTAGAGTTAGGAACCCTCAAACATTCTACTTGCCTCTTTAGTGTCATCATAATAAAGACCTTAGAGATCAATCACATAAAGCTGCATTGGTCCTGGGTCCTGTGAGCAGAAAGAGGACTAGAAGTCTCTGCTAGCTCCCAATTCAGGGTTTTTACCTTAAGCATTACTATTTTTTATAATAAATAGGCCACACTTTAATTACTGAGTATTTGTTTTAAACTCATTCTGACATGAATTTTTCCTATAGCCAACTAAACTTTCTGTTCAACATATTAGCTATTATTTTCCATGTAAATGTCCTCATATTTGAATATCGCAATGCAAGTAATTCAGAGAGTACACTAATATACTCCTAATGGGAGACCTAATTATCATTTGTACCTAGTAAAAAAATATTTAAACTTGTACTCTATTTTATCATCATTGTTTAGAAAAACATTTAAGTAAAAATAGCTCTTTTTAAAAACAAAACAGCCAATTTTTGAATGAACTTAAATCCTCAAAGTCAATATGTGAGTCATTTGTTTGGAATTATACTTTTCCTTTGTACTAGTTGGTGGCCAGATTCTCAAGGCACGCCAAAAAAGTCTAGTAAATTCCTTATTGTGGCTCCAATGTTTACATTTGTTATGGAAACAAGTTGAAAATGAATACTAATGTAATGCCAGTAATGGAAAGTATGCAAACTACAGAGGAAAAGGATTGGACAAGAGTTTTCAAGTGCCCAGGAAGACCAATATGGGTTAATATTAGGTCATGTAGATCCATGACTGGATGCTAGGTGGCGCTATTCAACTGGAACAGCTCAGTTTTTTGAGGGCTTTTCATTAAAGGACTGTTCCTATCCCAGATATTCTCTGTAATCAATTTGTTAAAATTTATTTTGACCTTCAATGCCACAGTGATTTTAACTCATAAAGAAATTATGAATGTGAGAAATCTTGATAGCTAAGGAAGAAAGCTATTACTGACACATTAACACTCAGAGCACAGAAATGTGCTTTCAGCCCCTTCCACAGTTCACTTGGTGTCTATGGAACTGTCTCTCAACTTCTTTATGCTGGTTTCATTTTAGCATTAAAAAAAAGAAAGAATAAGCAACCTTTGCTTAAAGGTTCTAGAGATTACTCAATACTAACTACCCGGCTGTGCCTCTCATCTGCTCCTTCATTTATAGGTGGAAAGATTGTGGGTGAAGACCGAGGGGCCAATAGTAACTCAATTTTCAGAAATATGTTCTACTTTAATTACAGGCTTACAGATCACGGCACACAGGCCTCACTTACTGAGAAGCCATGTAGGAAATGGAGAAAACAGCTGGGAAGTCAAAATGATTTACCCTGACCACAGCGGATATGTAGGTCAAACTTTTTGCTTGTGAATTGTTTGTATTTAAGAACAACAAAGATAGAAATGTCATCAGGCCCCTGGCCTAATGGTGACCTTCGGTGTGCCAGGCTTTTGGATCCTGCTGCTTCCTGCTTCCTGACTGCAGATGACATGTGTGCTGCGGCCTCCCCGCAACGCCTCCCAAATGCTGAGCCAGAGCACGTGCATCTTATGCGACAACTGTGAGTCTCCAGGACTCAGTCAACCTTATCTCGAGTCTCAGGTATGCACATGCATACACACATACACGCACACAAGTACATATACACACATGCACACACACGTACACACAATACAAGATAAAGCCAAAGGGAGCAATAACAATGAATACTAAAAACCCTTTCCTCAATGGAATCTAACATGGGGTAAAATGCCTCCTTGCACAAAGACCCAAGTTTACTTTGCCTCAAAGAGTTAAAATCTGGTCTCAGTAGGGCTCCTTAAATTCTTTTACTTGACTTCTGAATCATACAGTGCTGCAAACGAATGTTACCTTAATAAAAATTAATTCTTTAAATTACCTATTACTGGAAGGACAAAGGGACGCTTAGTCTCAAAACCCAAGTACTTAGTGTTTATTATGTTTCTAGCTGTTCCACTTCCTCTAGTGGAGACAAACCTGCATGACCTTGAGGTTCTCAGTCATGTTCCTGCATGTGGAAATGTTGGAATTTACCTCTGAGTGAGAGAACTGGGGACTAAGGTCTCCTCCACCAGCCACATTATTCCAGCAAGTCACTGGGCGGAGGGTCGCCTGATGGAACAGGGACTGTTTACCTGGGCACTGGTACCTGCCAATGAGGCAGGTGTGGTTCGATGTCTCTGTGGGCCGTGCAATGAGAGATGGCAGGCTGCATTTGGGGATGGAGGGGGGGGTTTCATCTGTTCCTATTTATACAAGGCAGAGTATCTCCCTTCTCAGGACACAAAGCCGAACAATAAAAGATCAGTGAATAAGTATGCAAGGCTTGTGGCGGCAGTATATTAGGGAGAACAGGGGAGAAACAAACAGTGTTGTCTTTCAGGATAAAATAATAATGAGAAAAGTAAATGATGGGTTTCTGAAAGTAATTATATTTACAGTGATACTATGGGCAAGCCTGGTAATTGCTTTGCAGCATTCTATTTCTTGCTTCTATTTGGAAACCACTCCATTTGTTAGAAGAAAATCATAATTGTATCTTCAATTGGCTTCTCTCTCTATATCATCAGGATTTTGTAAGCCAGAGTGCTTTTGTCCAATGGAGGTAGGGCCAGAGAAGCTGCATCAATGACAGGTCTCCATCAAAGGCTCTGACACACATGTGCCTAGCACTGGGCCACCCCAGCTACTGCTCAGGGCAAGGCCCATCAGACGTGGCCATTTTCACTTTCCAAAGGGAGAAATGGAACCACCACGCCGTAAAACATGGCAAGTCCATGTTAAGACCTGAAGCTCAAGGTCTGCTTCTGGATCTCGTGGTCTGTTCTTCCTTGGCCTGCCAGGAACTCCCCACGATTGAAAGAGAAAGTGATTCCACTCCGTTATTTCCTGATCCCTTTTTAAGGCATGTCACCCACAAAACAGACCTCTAGAGGGGAGGAATTGCTTACAAACAGTTACCTGGGTCTTTGTAGATACTGAGCACACCCTTGAAGTAATGAGGTAAAAATCTTTCCAGTAAAAGCAGCACATCTTCCAGCTCTTCGAGAATCCCCACAAGCAGGAAGTTTTCATTCACGTTCAGTTTTGCCCTTTCGAGCGCCCACTCAGCAGGTTCCCTTTATGGATATAAAAATGATTTTTAAGTCAAAGGCTCATTTTGAAATGCAGCATGACTGAGTCTCCTCTACCCACCACCCTCACTTGCATAAATCTAAATGCTTCTTCCGTCGAGGAGCAGCCCTCAGGTCCCTGATCCGGCAGGCTGGCCCCGACTTCACGCCATCCAACCAGACTTTTACCCCCTCACCTGTGTGCGGTGCTAGCCCAGCGCCTTGACCTTAGTGAGCCCTGCCTGAGCATTTGTTGAGAGACGAATACAGACAGCAAGGGCCCGATACACACCGATCAAGGGGGTCTGATGGCTTTTGAACAGGATGAACTGATAAAGTCAGGCATTTTGAAATGTGAACACTTATTGACATAGCATTTCTAGAAACCAAAATAGGTGTCCTATCTGCTCATCTCTGGACACTTCTGCAGAGTACAAAGACAACTTATTTTTTAACTACAGAAGGAAAACAGCCTAATATCATTGCAGGCAGATCTCCAAGGCAACAACATCTATGTGAGTGGGAAAAGCCCCAGGTGGGAAAAGCCCCCAGTAGGAGCTGGACTCTGGGCTGGGTGGCATTTAGCATTCAGGGGAGTCAGGAAAGTCAGAATTCTCTTCTGAAATATTGTAATAATAAACCTTCCACAGCTCAAATGCTTGTCGTCAAGGTGGACAAAGCGAGATTTTGAGTTCTGAAAACCACGGCAAGGGTGTCCTGTCAAGGCCTAATAAGCATCCCCAAGATTAGGAAACAGATAGTAAAAGAAAAACACTTCAGGGAGTTACAATCTCTTTTCTGGCAATAAATATCTTCAATGGGAGAGACAGTGAGCCATCTGGGGCCCAATATTTTCAGTATATGAAGTACTGACCTTGAATCAGGAGGTATTTATTATGGGGATGATGGTGGATGGGGTAGGGGTGGGGTCCTGAACTCAGGATAATTTATGATGAAGCCAAAGCCAGAAACTTTTAGTCCCAGAATTCTGACCATAAGCAAACTCTAGCATGATGGTGAAGTCCACAAAGCAGCAGTGACAACGCCTGCCCACAATCACTAAGTAATAATCCCAGTGTCGTCAAAAAGTACAATAAATGAGCTGCGTTTAAAAACAGCTGTCTCTGCTTGTCTCTGACCTAGTCTGTTTCCTTTGGAGAAAACTGTCACTTTTGGTAAGAGGGTTTATTTCCCACCAAGCAAAGACAATATTCATTGTTGCTGCCATTCCTTCTTGAGACTATGTATTTGTCCAGTACAGTGAATTTAACTGTAGCTGGCCCAGAGTCAGCTGGGTGGTGGGCACACGTGCCTGAATGCTTGGTATGATGTAGACAAAAGGACTGGTGGGCATAGACTTAGGGGGTGGTCCCAAGATCCCTGCCAGACTTTTATTTGTTAATTACATTAATTATAGGTCATGTGCAATCTTTAAAGAGTATCAGTAAGCAGTAGCTAAATTCCAGAAGGCTGACAGACTTGGGATACAGAAGACTCCCAAGCTACGCCAGTTGTTGGGTTTTCTGCCATTGTTCTGCTCCCACATCACATGCCACAAGCCTTTAGTTTTTACCTGCATCTGGGATGCTGGCCACAAAAATATGGAATGATGTAAAATAATCTAGGATTGGAGCACTCAGGATAGTTTTCAAGAATACACTCATTGATATCCTAGGAGAGAAAACACAGGAATAAAATGTTTTGTAGTCTCTGCAGTGGTTTTTCAAACGATACACAGCATAACTAAAATTGATCCTTAATTATGTGGGTAAGCCTCGAAGAGATGTAGACAATTCATAGATTTCATGAGAAAACTTTCTTTTGACCTCACACAATCCTGCTCAATGACCAGGGGTACACATGGTCTTAATAGCAGTTCTGCTCACTGTGCTTTGCTGTGACCCCAGCAATTTACCAGTCAACTAAGAGGTATACAGTTGGCACTTAACAAATATTTTTCAAATACATTTAGTGTGAATTAATTATTAATTCATTCCAACTTAGCAGAGATTCCTGTATGGTCAGCCCTATGGAAATGTATTTCTGACTCTATGTCTGAAAGTCATTATTAGGTAACCACAATAGTCACAGAGAAGATCTGTCATTTTGGAAGGGCTGTAAAATCACTTTTATTATTTTAATGTACACAGTGACAGGACTTTTGTATATAAGACTATCATCTTGTTTTCAAAGGCAACAGAGGTGATTTCCAGAGCTTCTCTCTCTCTCTTTTTAAAATTTTTATGGTAGAAGTAACATTGCATTGTAACATTATTTAAGTTTCAGGGTGCATCATAACAAATCAATACCAGTAGATACAACATTAATTTCACCACTAAGATCGATTCTCTTCTATGAGGATAGCTATGATCTCCCTGTTAGCGTTACAGAGGCTTACAGTGGTTTCATGGGCATGAAGAGAAAGACAAAAAAATCAACTTAAATCGAAGCAAGTTGCCTTGTATACCCAGAAAAGATGTCCTGGCTTGTGGGTATTTTTCTAAGGAGAAAAATAGTCCAACTCAAAAACAAAGTAAGCAGCTATGAGATGTTTTTCCAGAGATAATAGAGGCCAGGCAGGTTAAGAGTGACTGTAACTTAATGAGTAGACCAAGAAGATGTGATAATATACACAATGGAATACTACTCAGCAATCAGAAATGATGAACTCATGCCATTTGCAGCAACACAGATGGAGTTGGAAGGGATAATGCTAAGCAAAGTAAGTCAGAAGGAGAAAGACAAATACTAGATCATGTCACTTATATGTGGAATATAGAGAACCCAACAAAGGGTCAGATAAAGCCAAACTCAAAAACTATCCCTTGAAAGCTGACTATAGACTGAGACATTCAAAGGGGGAGGAGAACGGGAGGGGTGAGCACACAGTGGGGAGGCAGCACAATGGACTACAGTAGTGGCCCATGGGTGCTTTGGCAGCTGGAGTGCTATGTTAACATCACCGGAAGTGGGGCATCCTATACTTTTAAATTACAAACAACAATGTAAACCAATGTTATCACAATAAAAAAGAAGTGACTATAACTTGCAAAATGGCCATGTGGTTGATGGAGTTTATGAATCAGTTGATGTCACTATATCTGATCAGATTGGGGTAAACTTAATTATTAAAAAAAAATTAGTTCAAGCTAGAAATCAGAAATATACAAACTTTAAAAAAAATAATCCTTTCTTTTCCTCCTCATACTTCTTTGGTTTATAGACCCATTAAATAAATCACAGAGTTACAATAACAAAGTCAACTGGAATAAACAGATAACAGCAACAAACACACTCTAGCTAAGCCCATGAATATACTGCAGGAAGCAGAGGCACACAGTTCTCCAGGGGAACATACCAGAAAAAATGGAGTAGAGTATGTCAGTCCATCCAAACGTGCATTACAGGGTGGTTAAGAGCACCTCGTGCTGCACAAAGCCTGTTAAAATGCACGCTGTTAGCCCCCAGATATTGTTCTAAGAAGAACTGGACACAGAGAGGTATAGGATGCCATCGCTGCAAGATTGACTGTAATGTAGCACGGCATAAATGTTCATGAATGGTGGATTAATGCACAGAAGTTAGGGTACATTCCCACCTGGGAAGGACCTACAAGTACTGTCCTGAAAAGGGTCTGATCAATTTTCAAATGAAAAAAAGTTAATTTTAGGATAATATAAAGAGCAAGACTATATATTTACATAGATACATGTCTATGTTTACACAGACAAATATCTCTGGAATGTAAACACCAAACTGTTAAAAGCAGTTGCTTACGGTGGCAGAAGGGAATGCACTGGACCGCCACTGCATTCATCTGTGTGAGATTTGTATGAATACAGCTTACTCTCATCACCAGAAAACTGTAGGGAGATTCACATGCTGTAAAACAGACCAGAGCTGGGGGATGAGGGGACTGGGGACTGGTGGGTCCCTTCCTCTTGCATACTGCCCCTCCCCCCCCCCCCCAGGGATCTCAGTCCTGGGCTGTCATCAGAGGGCAGGAGCCAGGAGCTGGGGGAGCGGCAGAGCGCAGGAACTCAGGCCAGGGCAGCCGAGGTCAAGGGCAGAGTGTGCTGAGGTTGAGGTTCACTCCAAATGGCAGAGCAAACTAACGAGAGTTCAGGGAGTAGCGAGAGATCTGTCCCTTCTACTCAGACCTCCAGAGACCCGCACTCACGGGGGGTGGGAGAGCAACAGAGCCCACCCATGCCTCCCCCAGAGACTCTATGGCAACTGAGCTTTCCCAAGTTCCCTTCACAATTGTCCTTTATTATGAACATGTATAATTACTTGCTCAGGTTGTAAGTCCATTAGAGCAAAGGCTGTTTATAAACTGTAGCTCCAGCGCCTAGTGCCCTTCCTTGAAAAAGCAGCAGGGGGCATACATATTTAATGAATGAATGAAACATGGCAGAAGGGAAAGGTCACGACACACTGCCATGATTCTATCCCCAGGGTCCTGATCTGGAACTCAGAGAACCTCGGCTTGTGGAGTGGGGAGTGGGGAGGGTACAGGAGGTGTAGACACCTGCCAAGGTCATTTCCTTATTGGAGTCCAGAAATCTCACAAGGTCACTTTACAGGAAGATATAAATCCCTAGTTTGAGAAGTGTCGTGAACAATTCTTTTCTTAGACCGAGGCATGTCCCCAAAGGAGTTTAAAGAGATCTTTGAGCCCATTAGGTTAATGAATGGCCGGTCACAACAGTCCCAAGGAGATGCTTTAGGAAGATTTAAATAAAGGGTGACTCAAGGTAAGATCAAGCAGAAGCTGAGAAGAAGCTGGAAGGAACCACATATCCCACTGCAGCAGCTTAGCCACGGTGGACAGTGCTAGTGTCCCCAGCAGCTCAAGGTCAACTGCTCTGGCCACTGATGCGGTCTGCTCTTCTGGAAACCAGACCTTCAGTCTGTGACCTTGCAGTATCCTGACAAATTGAATAGGACATACAGACACCACTGCTCTGAGTGTCCGTGCTGAGGGGGTCCCACAGCCCCCAGGGACCATTCAGTTTTTTTTTTTTTTTTGAGATCTCTTGATTTTTATTTAAAATTTTGGCCATGTGTACTAATATTAAGAAGTAGTTTTTTTTTATAATATATATTTTTATTGTTATTTATGTCTTTTACATTTTGCATTCCCCTTGGGTAGCCCACCACCAATTCACCCGTGATCCATCTCCATGGTCCCTTGTGTTCTTTTCTATTCCATTTTGTGCCCTTTCCCTTCCCTCCCTCCGGCTCTCTCCTCCCCCCTCTCCCCCCCCACTGATTGTCTCTCTCCCACCAGGCCTCCCTATAGTCCTGTTATGAGTGAAACCATTCGATATTTTTCTCTTTCTTTCTGGCTTATTTCACTGAGTATGATCCCCTCTAATTCCATCCATGTCGCTGCAAATTGCATGTGCTTATCTTCTTTCCATGCAGTTTTATTTTATTTGATTTTATTGTTTTTATTGATTTTATTTGTGTTGTTTTATAGTTACCTTTTATACTAAAGTTCTGTGAGTAGACCTATATTTTTAAATGACTATGCATTTTACTTGCCATGCAGTACTTGTAAGACAAGACTGTTTTAAATCAAATCTTTAATACCTTAAGCTTTTCTCTAAGGTTGTCATGTGATGACTTAGCCAAACCCACCTACTTGACAGCCCTCAATCTAGAACTTGCTCCTTTGATTCCTGGATCTTGGTAGATACCACAGGACCCAGCAACCCTCTCTCCTGCCCAAATCCAGTCCTCTTTTGAGGCTGGGTCTAAACACAAGACCCCACTCTGCTGTTATTGTCCCATCTTTAGGGAAACAAGATCTCCAGAAGCAAGCAAATAAGTATGAAATTCCCTTTCATTCACCAAACAATTAGACCACCTATTGAAATTTACCCCCAAATTTGTAGTTTTATTATAAAATATATAGTGGTAAAAGCATTATAGTAAATGTAATATAACATGTAATCTAAGGCATATTATATTTAATATTCTATTAAATAAGATTAATTCATTTTATTTTTGCCTCTACTTAGAGCCTCTAGGTTTTCTTTGTGGGACCATTCTTCCAGTTTGATTTTATTATGAAATCATCTTTTATTGATCTGTTCCTGTAACATTTTCCAAGAATGGATGGTGAGAAATAATACCTTCTAAGTGTCAAAGGGCCCACTGACCTTAAGGGGGCCATTCCTGTCTGATGCCTCTCTCCCCATCACTCTCCACCTTCACCCAATTGCCTGGCTCTGCAACTTGACCCCCAAATCACTTCTAATCCAAATTCTCTTACCCATTTCACACCACAACCCCTGTTCTGACCCTCTCTAGCTAGTGCTTCTTCCTTCTCTCTCTTCCTCTTGAATGCCTTTCCCCATGCCCCTTAACCCCCCCAATTAGCTGAAATACAAATCCATGCATCTCACCCTCCCTGTCTCAAATTTTTGAAGGGTTGTTACTGATAACACAGTGGATATAACAGGACATTTAAAAATGCTAATTCCCTGGCCCTACTCCCAGAGTCAGGCTGGGAATCTGCATTTTATGGAAGAACTGGGGATTCTGAGATGGCCACTTTTCAGGAGTGGGTCATTGGGTAATTCCCTACCTCTACTCATCTCTCTTCCTTCCCTGAAATTTCCAATATAACTACAACTCCATGTTTTAAAAAAAGTTATATTTAAATAATAAACTATATAAATATAAACCAAAAATTGTAGCAATGGCTGGGTTTGAGATAGAGCTATGGATTTCCCCCCCTCTTTATCTTGTCTAGTGTCGAATTTATTAAAGAATATGTGCCACTTGAAAAACATTTTTTTAAATTTTTGTCAAATACACACACATGACAAAATAAATTATAAAAAGTATTACAACGAAGAGCAGTTATCTCTTATTCTACCTCCTCTATCTCTTAGTTGTGTTCCCCAGAGACAACAATATCATATAACTGGATTTCGTGTGTTACTACAGCTTGGTTTATTTCCTTGTTTTGCTGGAGCACCTCCTACAGTGATTTTTTACTCTGCTGTTCTCTAGCTCACAAAGTTACTGATAAGGAAGAAATTCCTTGCTAAAATCATTCTCAATACTTTGTAGGTACTAGTGTGTGTGTGTGTTTGTCTGTGTGTATTAACATGAGTACAGATAATGTATGTGCTTTAACATTTTTCTTGTTATCCTTGCTACTCTGTAATTTCACTATGAACCCAGCATTGTGCTGAACACTTAGAGGTCCTTTTATCTGCAGTCCCACATCTTTCAGGCTTGAGATATTTTGTACCTTATGTGTATTTAACTTTATCCTCTTTGTTTTCTTTATCTTTTAATTTTAAATTTCTTCATAGTTGGATTTTGGATCTCGATTGATCTTTTGTAACTCTTTTTATCTTTTCCAACTCCTTGTCTTTTTGCTCTCTTTTAAGGAAATTTCCTTTACTTTATCTTCTATGTCCTTCTACTAAATTTTTTATTATATCACATTTTAGTGTCTAAGAACCCTTTTCTGATACACACAGATATCCTTTTTATAGCATCCTTTTCTTTTTATGGATGTACTATTTCCTCAAATCTCTTCAAGGAAACAAATAGAGCTCTCTTTTAAATCTTCTTTTTCTGAAATGTGTTTCCCTTAGGATTCTCATTTATGTTTGCTTATCTTAGCCTCTCTCTTTCAAGGTGTTTTTTTTTTCTCAAATACCTATACGTCTTTGTCTATCATTTATATTTAACACACCAATAAAAACTGATGGAGATTGGAGCTGACGATGGTAGCTTTATCAACAACTGGTTTCAGTCTTTTGCTGGGGATTGCTTAATTGTCAGATTGGGAGGTGTTTTCTCTGGGGTCATTCACATATTTTGGTAAAGAACCAGTTTTTTCTCTTGGAACACAGCCACTGGACTTTCCCAGGTGGGGATGGGTACAGAGCCAGTCTGAAATCCTAGTCAATTGCCCTTTTGTCAGCCTCTTGCCTTATACTTGTCCTCTATTGTGGCTAGCTTTTCTGCACAGGCCAATTTGTGTTCTGGCAGACTGGATTCTTATTCAGCTGTATTTTCTCCTCCAAAGGCAGTCACCAGGCTGTGGCTTCCTTTGGCTCCACATTATCAGTCACCGACATTCTATTCCTTCTCCCAGGTATTTTTTCAAGTGTTTTCTCCATTGGTTTTCTTCATTGAGTGTGACAGACCTTTTAAAAATTCCCTTATCATCTTAATGGGATCCTGGGAGAGAATAAAATGCTGTGGTCCACTTGCCTTCTTGAGCTGAAAACCACCTGCAAGAACTAATTTTCCCAACCCCCAAGTACACACATCACCACTACTATATAGATGAAGATACTGAAATAAAATCAAAGCAAAAGGAAACTCAATAGCAAACATCTGAGAACTCAGAAATATGATTTCAAGTCCCTATTACTTTAAGATATTATGTTTTGATTCAAATGTTAATGCAACATTTTTACATATTAAAACATCTATAAATATTAAACATGCTTCACTTTTGCTATATAAATTCTGCCTTTAGGGGAGATTTCGCTTTACTTCCCTCAAGCCTGTGGCAAACTGACAGAAAAATCTCTCACTAAGTAAGTCAACACATCAACGGCACAGCGAGGTACCTCAACCAGCAGGATAACTTTAATCACAGCAATAGTTTTGTTATCTCTTAGAGAATTCAGAAGGAGAATTTAAACAGAAATTTGTAAGTAAGGGCAACATGGGAAGACAGAGACTCAAAAAATGACCCTTAGCTCTCACTGCACCTTAAAAAAGGAAAGACCATGTAAGAATGTAATAGAGCGTGAAGGAGCGCCTGGCCTTTTGGCCTCCTTTGCTCTTCAGGGCTGGAGTCAGATTGGCATCTCTCTCTGACAGCCAAGAGAAACTTCCATCTGAAATATGGATCACTTTTTGAAATGTTTAAGAAAATACCAGTTGAATGCATGACGTTAATCATGACTCTATGGCAGAACTGCAGGTAGGAGAAATTAATTACTCAGCCTCTCTGCAGGGGCTTGAAGCTCCCAACAATCATTCAGAGAACACTGCAGGGTAATAGTCAAAGGGGACACTTCAGATAAGCCATGTCCAGACAGACGACATGGACTCTAGTTATGGAGTGTGGGAAAGGCCCAGGGTCGGGGCATTATTTATGGAGGAGGATCAGTGCCAGAGAGGCTCCCTGTGGATCGATGGCCCGCGGGGCGCTGAGCAATTGTTTCAGCTGCTCGTGTGGGCCTCACAGGTCACAGAGGGAATCCCAGAGGAGGTCCCCTCAGGTCTGTGGCAACGGTGGCTTCAGCCCGGGAGCCGAGTCGGGCACAACATGACAAGATTGCTGCCCTCCAAAATGGAATAGAAAAGAACACAAGGGACCATGGAGATGGATCACGGGTGAACTGGTGGTGGGCTACCCAACGGGAATACAAAATGTAAAAGACATAAAGAACAATAAAAATATATATTAAGAAAAAAAAAAAAGATTGCTGCCCTCCTCCCTCTTCCACCCTGCACCCTGCTGTGTCCCTGGAAAGTGCACTGCTGTTTCCCCTGTCCTCTTGAGGACCTTTCACCTCCCTACAGGCCCCAGAGTTCTCTCTCTCACACCCTCACCTGACTCCTGCCCATCCAAAATGGCTGTGGGCTTGGTGTCCAGTGGGGATGATTGCAGGGTGAAAGCACACGGGTTCAAAGAGATCATCGAGCTTAATGTGCTTTCCTGAAATGTTTGCATTTTAACATGGGACAATTGTTTAGCCCAAAGCAGTAAGATTTTAATGATGAGGAAAAGAAGAGAGAAGAGGAAAAAAGAGTAGATAGAGAGGAGAGGTTGGAACTAACATTTACTGGCCACTGACCACTTCACTTAACTAAAGGTTTGGGGATGAATGAGGTAGACTGGAGACCTCATTTATGAAGTGAACACATTGAAAAGACCACTGTCAATATGGTGAGAGGTGGGGACCTGGGGACCGGGAATGCTGAGGAGGCACAAACCACATTATGTCGGTGGCATGTACTTTGCTCAGAAGGAGCACCGGAAGCCACCTTGACCTTCTCATTAGATGCATCACCTGATGTTTAGGTCATGAACTTGATGTGAATGATATGCCCTGTCACCAGTGCGAGCTGTGAATAGTGACTTCTCTTGCATTCTGGGCCATTTATTGGGGTCCCACTGGCACTTTATCCTCTCACTGCCTTTTCACCTGCCCACTTCTTGTTCTGCCCGTTGGACTGATCACATTTCAGTGGACATCACCCCACCCCTCACATCGCTGCTCCCCCTGGCCTGTATCAGCAGCTATTCTGACTGTACCGTCTAGAAGTCTGAGCTCGTCAACTGGGTCATGACCTGTGACCTACGATTAAAGGGCATCTTGTAGAGAAATCAAAATACAAGAAAATGTTTCTCTGAGAATTCAGTCTTAGTTCTCTATTCTCCACCCCTGCCCCTTTATCTTCTAAGAAAGAGGGCGCTACCAAATCATGCTACCAGGGGAAGGATAGGTTTGTGACATGTACAAAGCTAGGTAGCATTTACATTCTAAGTGTCAAAATAAATCTTTTAAAACACAGGGCACTTTTATTAAAAAAATCTGATTTATTGTAATTTTGGTCTACAGTGTCTCTATCAAGCATTTCCAGCAAAGCATATCAATTCCTCGGTTATTTTAGTTTTCATTATCCATTGCGAATGAATAGAGGCCCTTTGAGTCTATAAAAAGCTGGGGCAGCAACGTGGCCTTCAGGAAGGCACACTGCACACAGGTGGCAGGCTGGGCAGGCGTCCCGAATTCAGCTCTCCCAACCTTCTCAAAGCCACACCTGCTAGAGCAGTGCTGTTCCAAGGCTCCAGGGTAGGAAGGGCTGCCAAGTACGCAGAGTTTTGCCAGATTGTGTGGTTATTTTATTAGGTGGATAAATGTCTACAGATTCTAGTGTAAAAACACTGAGCCCAACCCAGTTTTGCACAAACATTTTCTAAAGTAAAAGTGGAATACATTATCAGTTACAAGTTTTCATAATTATAGTTTTTTTGGCTAACAATCATTTTCCTTCCGTATGCATATAATGTCTGGAACATTCATACAAAGAATGTCTTTAAGCAGAGGTTAGCACCAGTGGGTGTGACTTAAGAAACCACTTGGTATCCTAATGTGATATTTTAAGAGAGTTCACCTTGACATAAGTTTTATAGAGTCATAAATTATGAGGTGTAACTTTGGTGACTAGTGGAAGGAATACTAAGGCAAAAGAAGTAGAGGAAGAGGGCGATTCCTTAATGCTATTGATTAGAAAGGAAACCCAGGAGAAACTTCAGCCAGTATTCCAATTTTAAATTTTCAACTAGAACCTTCTCATATAGTTCACATCTGCAATATCACAATATGGTTTAATACAATTTTATTTTAGAGACTGTAAATTTGGGATAGCTCAAAATTAGCTGCTCATTGTGTCTATACAGTTCAAGTTAAAATCTTCAACAAACCAATGCCAAGCTTCTTTAAATATATTATGAATTAAGGCTTCGAGTGTACATAAGTTATCATATAAGCACTGTGGCCCCAAGTAATTGACAAAGAATTGTGTCTGTTTTCCTTTACCTATAGCTTGTAATATATAGTCTTACTAACAGTGCCGTGGAAGATTTTCTTGGCAGTTGGTTCATTTCTATGTAGTGTTCCTTTCTTCCAAAGCTTTTGCCATCTATTAACATATGTCTTATAAATTTTTAGTATTTAAGTGGCAGGCTTTCCCCCATCCCATTATTTTCAATAATTGCACCTCCCTGTTTTTAATTGACGAATTTAATTATTTGTCTCTCCTGTGAGTCTTGACATATTTGGACTTATTTCTGTGTCTTTGTGTTTTCTATTTGCTATTCTCTTCCTTTGCTGCTTTTTTCTCTGTTCTTGTGTCTTCTGTTGGTTTAACAAAGTTTAGAATAATAACCCCTCCCTCTCTTTTAGTTTAGAATCTAAGGATTAGATTTCTATTATTTTCATGATTATCCTTACATTTTTCAGCATTCTAATTTTTTTCCATATATGGTTCTTACAATTCGAACAAAATAAATAACAATGCTTTTAAAAGACTTCCATTACCCGGGAGGCTTTGAGGAGGGGTGCAGAATTTTAAAAATTCACTCAAAAGTGGTCAGAAAGATTAGATAGAAAAATTACTTTAAAATTTTTAACATTTAAATTTGGCTAATTTTTTTTCTAATAATGTTGGAAGTAATTGGTTTTTCTATATTTCGCCCATATCTGGAAGCATTTTAGCATTTTTAACTCTCCAGTAAATCACCCTGTTTTATGAATGTTGTCTGATTTTTATTTTATTTTATTTTTTTTTATGTTTTTGCATTTTTTTTTTTTTAACATACAAGCTGGGGTACAGGCCAGAGGCGTGGGGCGGCGAGAGGGCTCACCAGAGACAGAGTGGGGAGCAGAACAGGCAGATCAGAAGTACACTGCTGAGGGGAGCAGCGGGCGAGGCAGGAGAGGTCTGCTGCGCCATGTGGGATTCTCCCCGGCCGGGCGTCGAACTCACGTCACCCCTGCCGACAGCTCCACAGCGCAGCGCTCAACCGCTGCACCACCGGGGAGGCCCCTGATTTTTATTTTTTTTAACACACAAAAATCTTTTTGCTCTCATATTTAACTCATGTTAGCAACATATTCAGTTGATGGCTATGTTCACTGTTGCTTCTTGTGTTCTACACCCTCCATGCTGTTCCTCATAATTGATCTTTTAATAGTGCTCTTAGTGAGGTCAGCAAATGAGAAACTCTTATTCCTTCGACTGAAGACGTCTATAGAGTGATTGCTTAGCTGGACATAAACTTCCAGGTTGACAATTATTTTCCTTCAACACTTGGGGGATATTATCCCGTGTCATCTGTCATTACTTCTGAGGAAAAATCTGCTATCAGCCTAATTAAGGTCCTTCATCAGTCATCTGCTTTTCTTCCTTTTCCTTAGTATCTTGTAGATTCATGTTAAAGTATTTGGCTGTAAATATAACTGTTCAGTGTTCAAGGTCTGAAGAATCATAGCTCTATTTTTACAATATTCTATGCTCTGATTGCTTTCAAATGTTGTTTCACTACCATTTCACGCCTCCCCCCAGGATGCCTATTGTATAACTATCCAAACTGTACAGTTTCTGTTTCATATCTCTCAATTGCTCCATTTATCTATTTATTGATCCATCTACCTGAATTGTATTTTTTGTCAATTCCTCGTAAGTACTTTTAATTTCACAACTCTTTAACTCCATTCAGTGATAGCTTACTTCATTCTTAAATTTTATTTCAATGACTCTATTTTCCATTTTAAAATTTTTTAAATATTCTTTGTTAATGTCATCATGCTAATGTTAGTTTTGTTATAATTTCCTATTTCTTTAATGGAGGTCATTTATGTTTTTCTGTTTTCAAAAACCTTAGGTGTAATTATTTTATGTCTTTTTATGTCGGATTGTTTCTTAAAGTCATGTTCCAGTAGTAGATTTTTCTGCCTTTCCTTCTTACTATTAGATTCTTCTCCTATGATTAGAATGTTTGGTCTATATGCTCATGGTAAATGGGAGATTCATTTTCATTCTCATTCTTTCTTTTGCCTCCTTTCTCTCCTTTCTTCTCTCCCTATCTCTCTCCCTTCTCCCTGCCTTCTCTTCCTCCCTCCTTCCTCCTGAAGTGCCTTTGTCTTTCTCTAGTGGTTCTGTGTTTACTACTGCCTGGAATCCTGGGCACTTTATTCAGAAAGAGGTCTTATTTGTAGTTCCCATTCTATAGGAATGAGAATATTAGAGTTGACCAAACAGCAAGAATTTTGTTTACTTTCTACTTGTGGTTCTGTGGTTTTGTTTTCCCACCTGTCTAGGTCTACACTCTTATAAAGCCAGAGTTTCAGTAACAGGTTGGCAGTTGTTTTTGTTCAGCTTCCTTTCTTGGAGCAAGCCAAGTGTAGCTCTCCATGCCAAACCCAAATTAAAGCACTGAGCCTGACTCTGGCCCCCACCTTTACTGGAAACACTTTCGTGCCCTTTACCATGGGGCAGTCTATACCATCACTCTGGTTTTGTTACAGGCATGGAGATACTTTTCTAGTTTTTAACTTGATCATTCCTGTGTATTTCTTTTTTTTTTTTTTTTTTGTACTTTATTTACCATTGCTATGTGTTGAGAGCCAAGGAAATCACTACACCATCTTGACTGGAGGCCCTATGTGGGTTATTCATGTATTTTTCCTCCAGGAAAGTTTATCCAAAGGAATTCTGAGTGCAGAATTGTGGGTGACTGGAGTAAGGGGAGTGCTATGTCAAAGAAAACTTGTTAAAATACCAAGTCTGAGCCAAAGCAAAATCACATATTTAGTGAAATGTGATAATTTCTGCTTCATGAATATGTCAGAGAGCAAAGGATCAGTGTAGAGCATAAGGCAGACATCAGATATGTGATTTCTGAGACTGAGAAGAGTCTTATAGTTCTTGGAGGTTATTACTACATTGTAGTAGTGACTTTACTATAATAGTATTGCTCTGAATCTTTTAATTGCTTCAGGTGTACTGCCAAAAGTTCCAATATTTTAAGTATGCCTTGGAAACAAACATGACGTAATATTTGCTCTACATAGTCTTTGTTAGTAGTATATACATATTAGAAGAAATGTTTCCTGTCTCCTCTTTGTACTATGGTACCTACCCAGGACCAGGCAGATGATCTCTTATAGGTCAGCAAAGTAACCTTTGAAGATGATGAAACATTAATTTAAATTGTGCTATACTTAGCAAGTCACCATAGGAATCTGATAAAAGTTTTCAGAAGACAGTCCTGTTATTCAATAAACAACATGATAAAAAATTTACCAGCAGAATGAAGTCCAGAATACTGGTACTAAAACATTTTAAACAAAAAGTACTTAAATAATATTGTAGGTGAAGATATATCATTATGGACCCTTTTCCTTTTTTGGTAGACATGTACATGATTGAAATGCCATTAAATAACCTATCAGCCACAACCTGCTAGAAAAGGTACATTTCAGATATGAACTCCACTTAGAGGAATCACAACTTCAAAATTTTGTGATTCTAGTCTCCAAGGCCTATAAAGAGCCATGTGGCTGGACTTCTGCCACTAGAAAATCTGCTGTGAGCTCTGAAAGTGCTGTGTTGGTGAACCAGTCTCTGAGCTCCCAGCTCTCTGCCCAATACATTCAGCCAGGCACATTGATGGAGGCAGTCTTTACAGAAGGAGGTTATACTGATTATATTTAGAAGCATACCATCAATCCTTCTATATCACTAACAATGAGATGTTGATCAAACCCTTATAATAAACAGGTCAAGTTTGTGGAGAAGTATACCTTCCTCCCTCCTACCTAATCATACAAAAAAAAAAAAGGAGAAGACCTCATTCTATGGGCTTTCTGGGGGAATGGTGGTATGACCTCACCTGAGTAGCTTGCCAGTGGATCCAAAGAGGACTACAATACTACCATACTGGATCTTAACAAACCAAGGACATGCACTTTAATTTCTGACTCTTCTCTATTGTAATGCCAGAAGAAGAAAAAAAATGCTGGTAAAATGTGCATGAGATATTTTAGCTTAAAAGTTAAATTATGACATGGAGAGGAATGAATATGCATCTCAAATCTGTCATTTCACCTTTTAAAAACAGCACAAGGGGTAGGCCAAGTTCCAAAACAGTTTAGTAATTCCTGGTGGTAGTAATGAACAGAAAATTCAGGCTCAAACCAATCTTCTAAACCAACGTGAATCTTCATGAGTGTAAGAATGGCAGGAATTCTTGGGAAACCAAGTATATTTTTCAAGAGTTTTATACCATAAAAATTATTTATGGTCCCACTGGACCACACACATTTCTAAAGGGCACAGAAACTGTCCTAGTTTCATGAAATTTAGATGATCTTTTCTGCCTTCCCAGCTGAAGAGGTTTAGAATCTCTTTTCTTTCTTTCACATGCAATAGTCTAATAGTTTTGACTTAAGAGGTCAAAACAAACCACAAAAGTTACACTTTCAACTTTTGGTTATCCATGGTATAAATAGCATGCTTTTAGATTTTTTTAGGCTCAAAGCCTCTCTTTCCTGTGGTCCCAAGTCCCAACTCAGAAGATCACAAAGGATCCACAATAGGTTTAATAAAGAGATGAGACATTGAAACTAAATAGAATTATTTTAGGCAAACTGGGAACTTCAGTTTCTCAAGATACTGCTGGCTTAGGAGACTGAGAATAGTCCATGTGATGGAGATGCACTGGCTTATCCTTGCCTTTATGAATTTTTGAAATCCTCTATAAAGTATAGTAAAAAAGCAAACAAAAATTCTGGAAAAATACTGTGAGTATAGTTGTGTCTGCTTTCTTTTACCCTAGGCTTCTTTGTATGTGTGTGTGTGGGGTGGGGGGGTTCTTCCCTCCCTCCCTTCTTTCCTTTTTTCCTTCCTCGCTTTCTCTCTTCCTTCCTCTCACCACTAGAAAGCATTCTGTTCTGTTTTCCAGAAGGCAGGAGCCTTCACAATCCTCAGACTTTGATAATTTCCCATGTTAAGTTCATCTAGAAACCTCATATCTGACTCTCTTACTGGCCTTGGTCCTTGGGTTCTCTCTGCTCTAAAATGAAATATAACTACATAGAATTCAGGGGGACAAAAGATACAAAAACCAAACCCCTTTATGATGCTGGTTACTAGGGCTTCTCTCACAGATTTATGTAGTTTAAGACACAACATTTTGCAAACAAAGCAATGCAAATCCAATTTCTTATATTTTAAGAGTTGTGGTATAATAATTTTATTGTCTTTTCTTTCTCCTATTGATGTTCTCTCCTTATTTAAAATTAATTATCTGCCCATGGATCAGACTGGATCTATAAATAATAAAAAAGTCAATCATGACAATAATGTCTCTCTCTCTCTCTCTGTTTATACTACTTACTGAAATGAAGAACTATAAAAACTGTTCCAGATAGTCTTTCCTCTACTCTGTCAAAATGAGAATGAAAGACAAAGACAAGCAAATATTTTATGAATTCAATTTAAAATATATGAGAGTTGTACCAATAATGAAGAGGCCTATTCTGTAGACTAACAGTATAAATAGAATTATCAGACTCACATAAGAACCTGTAGAAAGAAAAGGAAAATCTTCCTTGTGAAAGATTAATAAATATCTCTCTCTCTCTCTCTCTCTCTCTCTCTCTCTCTCTCTGCATCTCTTTCTCTGTCTCTCTCTCTCTTCCCCTATGTAAAATCAATTATGCCATAATCAACAAATGTAACTATCATAACTTAGAGGGGAAGAACCAACTCTTTGTAATGACTGAGATAAAGACTTTCACCAGTTAAGGTGTGAGGCTTAGTAAATGTAAAACAATCCACAGAGGTCATTCAGTACTTCCCTAACTGGACTCCCAATATATCCTGGCCACTGTGTTACATGATCCATTCCCTACTCCTTCCCCAGGAATTCATATTCTAGAGCAGGGGCAGCAAACACTAGTGCCCACAAGTGCTATCAGTAAACATGAATGGGGCTGTGAGAACCTGTGCCTGTATCGCCCTGAGTGGAAGAGCCTGGAGCAAACTGGGAAGCCACACTCCCTGCCTCCAGGGGCCAGCACTGCTCACCTCAAGTCTATCCTTGTCACATGGAAATTTGTGCTTGGGCTGCCCAATCTCCTGGTTTTTCAAGAGATGCCAGCCATTTTGATTTTTGTGTGAAATCTCCAAATTCTTAAATGGCAATGCCAAAAGAGAACAAAAATATGAGTGAAACAAAATATATCAACATGTCTCCAGGTTAAATACACACCACAGGTGACCAGCTTCTGTTTCACTGTCTTTAGCTGAAGCGATTTCACCACAAGGCCCTATAATTTCTCTACCATGCACAAGAATAATGTGGGGAGAGAAAGAACAAGTGAGATTTGTCATGAGACTAGACCAGATAACAGCTGGCTCTTGGTTCAGGGAGCGAACGCTGTGCTTGTCATCAAAGGACAAGAAGTGATCAGGGAAATGGGAGAGTCTGCTGATTGGTCTCACTCCTAGAAGGGAAATATGTGGTATGAAGCACACAGAAAGCAGAGCAAAATGTGAAGGAGCCTGCTGGCATGGAGAGGAAGAAGCATTGCAGGGAGACTGGCTCCCTTCACAAGAAAACTTTCTAGGATGACAGAGAGCATAAGGAACCCTTGAGGAACGAAAGGGTCAATGTCCACCTGGTGTATTATTTGTGGCAAATTCGAAATTACAGGTTGTTTTTCTACTCTTGGGATATTTTGAAACCACCAACTTACCTCTCCACCCTAAACAAAGAATGAAAACTCATTTCAAGGTTAGCCCATGAAAAATACATCAGAGTAGATCACAAAGCTGACATAGGTTTATTAATCCCAAGACTAAATATAGGTGGTTTGGGGATTATCAGCTGTTTTCAATCATCAGCACCAACATTCTGTTCTATCAAAGTGGATAAATGCGTTGTTTTTCAATAATTCACAAGGAGAGTAGAACATTTCACTTCGGGATAATTATTGCTTTCACCAGCTAGGTGACCACATGACTAAATTCTTTGCTTCTCAAGTTTTAGCACTAAGGGCCAGATAGTTTCTTAAAGTATAATAAAGATGCTGGCTTGAGCTAAGAAATAGAAGAAGGACGTTTTGCTGCAAAACAATTTTTTTCCAAAAAATTTTACCAAAATTTTAGAAAGTCACAGGGGAGAATTCTCAATAGTCTTAAACCATTAGTCAGGCAGTACCCAAGACCTTCCTACCAGGCAGGGGCATTGTCCTTTAGAAAAAGTCTATATCTATATTTAGCAGATGACATGTGATACGAAGTCTTAAGAGAAGGCAGAGGAGAAATTCACTCTTTTTATTCTACTTCTTGTCTTGGACTTACTAGGTCTATACATTTATCTTGCTGACCGCCAGAATTTGGGGATTTAAGGTGTTAACTGACCTGATAACAAATACATTAAAAAACAAGTGTTACCACTAGGTGTTTCTCCTTGCCAGTTCTGGAGGATTCAGGTGGTTATTAACCTGAGGTACAGAGACCCACCTCATCCCACAAGAGTCTGTATTGTAATATAATGTGCTTTCTTTGTAAGCCTAAGTATTTTGTTCTATGCATTTAAAAACATTCAGATTATGCATTTAAAAAACATTCAGAGAAGAAACCATGCCATAGACTTCACTAGCCTGCTAGAGGGGTTTAAGAATGAACACCTTTTCCTCACTTTTCAACTATTCCCAGTTTCTATAATCAGGATGCTCATATTGTCCCAAGAAGTCTGGGATAGAGGGAGAAGGGAGTTGATTAGTATTATAAGGAGCATCAAAAATTTACTCCCAGGGACTCCCTGGTGGCGTAGTGGGTTAGGTGCAGCACTATGAAGCTATCCAGGGCCACTGCAGCAGGAATTCAATACCCAACAGAGGGGATTCCCACATGGCACAGCAGACCTCTCCTGCCTCGCCGCCCGCTGCTCCCCTCAGCAGGGTACTTCAATCTGTCTGTTCTGCTCCCCACTCTGTCTCTAGTGAATCCTCTCACCACCCCACACCTCCGGTCTACACCCCAGCTTGCATGCATAAATAAATAAATCTTTAAAAAAAATAAAAAGAATGAAAGAGGTGAAGACCCCCTCTGCATTGGGTATTGTTTTCCAGGTGTCTCTGTTGGAAGACGCATTTTCTGACCCGTAATATCGTGTTGGGTCTCTTTTGGGCCACCAAAAAATGTCAACAGGTTATTTTTGACTGAGACTTAAAAAAATTCTCCCTAAAAAGCTTGAATAAAACTTCTGTCTCAAAAAGTTGGATAGCAAACTATAACAACCACTGACAACATTTTTATGCAAAGAGAGTCCCCTGAGTGGCTCAAGTGCCTTAAAGAATTTCTAGACTTGCTATTTAATCCAGCACAATGGTTCTCAATGTGTCAGCATTTGTGCTGATGGCATAAAATTGGTGGCGAAAGAGCTAACTCCTTGATGTGAATGAAGCATTAGACCAAGCTAGATGCCCTGCTCCTCTTCACCCCCAAACCCACTTGCAATAAGACATTTCTCTTGAAAATGTCCTTGATGGAGCAGGAAAATTTACCCACTTTTACTAAACTCAGCCCTTGAATGTACATCTCTTTAAAGTCTGTGAAAAGATGAGGGAAGTTTGCATAAAACTCTTCTACTACTGACCTCTTGAGAATCTGTTAGAGTCTAAGGACCCATTATCAGATGAATGTATAAAATATAATACATATAAGATTAGAAAGGAAATGAAATATATTGAATTGCTTATCAAAACATTGAAAGTTTATAGCAAGTACCAGTGAACTGGCGGTGGGAGATTTATGGGGACTACACCTGAGAGGAGAAAGCAAACATTGCACAAAAACCAACAATGATGTAAGAGATATCTAAATAAATAAATTATATAAAAAAGAAAGTTTATGTCAAATAATATAGGTACCTGCTTAACATATTAAATAACAAGATCTCTCAGTGAGTTAGATATTAGATAATATCAATTTAAGTATTATGGAAATAGGAATTATTATATTGAAATATCTCCAATAATAATAGTTGGTATAAAACATCTGTGAATTCTATTAGTGAAATTATAAGTACTATTAATATTGCTCAACTTGTTTGTTGCCTACATTCAAAAATCAAGGAAATACCAAGCTGGTGAAAATAATGATGCGTTTTCTTCCACTACTGGAGTCACAGAAGCTTTGGAATTTACTGACCAACATTTGGGGGAAATTGTGGATCCCATCTTAAGAACCCTTGCCTCAGAGCCATTGCTGCTCCTCCACAAACAGCATCCACAGAGCCTCACTATTCTTGTTTTGTTTTTTTTCTTGGCTTTATCAGCCCTTGGCATTTATATATTATTTGTGTACTGGTTCACCTTGCCAGGATATCAGTTCTGAGAGATTGGGCTTTGTCTTGTCTGCTGCTGTCAGGACTCAGAAGCAGGAGCAGCCTAGAGCAGAACTCAGCCGGTGCTGCTTGAGTGAATGAGAAGTAAAGTGAGCTTCCAGGTGCCGCTGAATCTGCGTGGCCCACTTCCTCCTCTCTCCACATCTCTCTCATATTCCTAAGAGGCTATCACTGTGGAGTTCAGTATGTACGTCTCTTATAAATAGTGCGGTTTGCAGCTAATCTCATTATCTGAGTTGTTTTAGAAAGGAATCAATGCTTTAAAAGAACGTCTCAATCAATTAATAAGCACCACTTACTCCTGTTCTCTGAGAAGGAACATCAACTACTGTTTTCTCCTGGCTTCCACAGAGAAAAGGCAAATGACTGAAACACAAGGCAGAGTTTTCTGCAAAATTCCTAAAGTAAAGCTTCTGTGGGCTAAAATGGAAACTATGAATCTTGAAAGTTGGAATTTCTGGGATTGTGATTTTATCCATGAAAACACCCGGTGTCGTGTGACAGCGGCCGAACAGCGAGATGGAGACCAACCATCCAGTTAACTTATCACTGGGTGATTTCTTTGGCTTTTGAATCTCCATACATCGATTTGATTAACTATTTGAATTTAAAAGCAAGAAAGACCTCACTGGCGTCAAACCTTCATCTTTCTCCTCAAATATTTTTATTACAAAATCAACCCATGTTTATGGTAAGATTCTATAGTTAAGCAAAAAGAGAATAAAAAACAACTGTAAACCTGCTGCCCCAAGATAAATATTTTAAAATAAAAGATAAAAAGAATATAAAAGCATACCAGATAAAAAGGAGTTTTTCGGCATACAGCCCTTTTCAGTAATTTTTTATAGGAAGGCCTGGATTGTCTTGATTGCAATGCCAAATGCCAAATAAAATATTAAAGAGAACAAAGGAAGCAGAAGTCTTTGAACTTTCTTACTTTCTTACCCTGCACCCTAATTTTAAAAGATACTTAAGTGTGAGATTTTTTTCACGTTTCTTTACTTGGATTGTCATTGACTTAGGTGCTCTTCCATCTGAATTACCAAAGGAGAAGAGTGGAATTAATAAAATTAAATGTATTTGATTACCAAAAGGCTCAGAGAAGTTTACCTTTTGCCACATGAACTGGCAACTTCCTATAAACTCTTCTGTTTGAGGAAGAGATGTGAAGAGTAGACAGGGCCTTCCCCTCTCCTATTAGAGTGGACAGTGGCCTGGGTTGGGCCCGAGTTGGCACCTTTGGGCTGCCTACATCAAGTGAGTTATCGGTTCGCTGGACAGACACGTGATGGAGATGGGGCAGCCATTCTGTCAGTGTAAACCAAGCTGACCCCTTGATCCGAGCAAGGATGTAGGCCAGTCCCTATTGCTTTCCCTTTATTTGGTACCTGTCTCAGTTACTCTTTCCCTTCATTGAGGAGACCCTCATGCGTTGCCTGTTTTCTTTAATATTCTACTCTCCTGTCAAGTCAGCTGGTGGGTTGATGAGATGTTAATGCAGTTTGGAAAAAGCAACAGAGAGGGAGGTGGATTTCTGACAGAGTTTATCTCCTTCAAAGAAGAAAGCCTGTATTTTTAATATTTTGCTCTCAGTTCTTCCCTCCCTTCACTGTCCTAATTCTTTTGGAACTCTTTAAACTATTAAATGAAGGATTTATGTAGCGGGCACTTACAGAGGTCAAAGAACTCTACCAGCATGAAGTGCTCACAAAGCTAGAAATAGCTTCCTCAGCCAACAAGAGGCCTCAAGCGACAGCATCTCAAGTGCTCTGAATTGCACGCTTCTTGTCTCCTTCACGCCTTTGAACATCTACTGCCCCATCTTTACTGGCTGGTGGAAGGCTGATGAGGTTCCCACATTTCTGGGAAGGGCCATTCCAGAGGAAGCAGAGGGGCTGGTACAGCCCATTGCTTGGCTCGCTCCTAGTTGGCCGAGGGGGCTGGAATGCAGAGGGGAGAGAGCCCTGCTGCCCGAGCTGCTGCCCAGCTGCTGCCCAGGAACAGGGCAGTGAGGAGGAGGGGTGAGGCACAGGGCAGTGAGGGGCAGGAGTGCGGAACTGTAAGCGTGGGAACCAGTGGCCGCCCCCTTCGAAGGTGGAGCGGTGAAGCAGCGTGGGCGATGCGCGAGGAAGAGGCAGGGAGCACGAGCAAGGAGGTCTCCTTGTAGGTCTACACCTTCAGGTTAGACTTCTGTCTGTCCTTTGACACCAGCGGAAAGCTGGCTGCAGGAAGTGGGGCTGTTACTGCTTTTCAAACAGATCAAGACAAGGGAATGACACGATGGAGACTGGGTCGACTTGTCCAATCCTGGGTTTCAGTCCTTGCTTCTTCAGTTCTTCTTCTTCTTTATACCCCAGCCTTTAGCTCATCCTGGCACCAAGCTCTTTGAAGTCGTGCCCTCTCTGCCTGGCTATGTTCTATTTATCCCAGGAGACTCAACTTAGGTGTCACCTCCTCTAGAAAGCCTCAGGGACACGACCTCCTCACCTGCCCACCAATGCTTGTGGGTAATACCTGGGTGTCATATACAGGTATACCTATTATAGGCGTGTCTCTCCCCTTAGCCTGAATTGCTGGAGGACAGGTTCTACTTGTTTCTGCAGTCCTAGCTCCCACCATGGCACAGAGTAGGTGCCCAGTGCCTGTTTGGCTGAAGGAATTTGTGTTTGACGAATGAGAAGGTATGTATACCACAAAGATCAAGAGGTTTGGAGCTAGGGATGAACCTTGAAGGTGAACTCCAGACTAAGTAATTTTTTTTCTATCCCTTGATGTTTCCCAGTGTGAGAAAGGGCCTATCACATAGCAAGCACTTAAAAGTCTTTTAAAAAAAAAAATAAAGGAAGACCATTCTTGGAAATGGTGCAGAAGTGATCATTTGCAGATCCTTTTGCAATGTCAGAAGATTCATAGAGCTTTGCTTGAGAGCCAGGGTTGCTTTCACGAGAGAATCTTCTGGAAGCAGTGGCATAACAACTTTATTCCACAGCTTGCTTGTGTTAAGCTAGAAATATTTTTAGTAGGTCACATAGTATGCAGTTGGAAGTGACCCCAAGACCTGAGTCTTCTGACATCTCAGAGCCATTTAGGGCACTTCCCTTTCAACCATGCCTGCAGTCCTTGGGCAGTTTCTTTTCATCCTAACCTTTCTTGGATTGTTCTCTACAGATGCCGAACACTGAGACATCGGAGCACATGAGGCTATGGGAGAAGTGTCCAGGACTCTGAAAACCCCTGCATACCTTTCCACTTTCAGGCAGCTTGTGTATTTTATTTCCTGGTCTAGAGAGGACAGAGCTGAGAGGACAAACAATTTCACAATAAACTTCCAGTAGACAAGGAGGTGGGTAATTAATGTGTTCCCTGGTCTGTGAGTGGGTGAAGGCAGGAAGCATATCTACCACATCACTGGGATATAATGGATGTCACAGTGTTCTTAAAAGGTCATCTTAAGGTTGAAACATGCTTACCAGTAGATCCTGCCTTTTAAACGTAAGAATCAGGGATTGATGAGTGGTCACACATACAACTGAATTGAGCATGACCTTTTATACTATTTCAGAGTATAAAAGTATACTATTCCCTAGTCATCAACAGAGTTGAGTAACATATATCAGCATCACCTCTGATAGCAAATAGTTATTGAGTAGCGTGGTGATGTACAGGATCTGGGAATACAGGGGGATGTAAGACAATTTCTCTCTGTATCCTGGAGGAACTTTCTATGTAGGTAGAGAGCAAGGACACACAAGAGTGATGATGGAAAGCAGGAAAAAACGCAGGTTATGATGGCCCTTGCTAGAGGGACTCGGAAGAAGGGGTGGTGGCTTATAAGGAGTTTTTTTGCATCATAATAAAGAAGATGTGGTACAGATACACAGTGGAGTACTACTCAGCTATGAAAAACGGTGGAATCTTGTGATTTGCAACAACATGGATGGAACTACGGGGTATTCTTAGTGAAATAAGTCAGACAGAGAAAGACAAATTCAATATGTTGCAGTCATGTGACAGAGAAAATAAAAGGATGAACCAAAAAACCTGAACTTTTATAGTCAGACCAATTAGGGGTTACCAAAAGAGAAGGGGGAAGGAAGGTAGATAAATCAGGAAAAAGGGGACAAATGAATGGTGAAGGATAAAACTGAACTTTTAGAGGTGAAGATAAATCCATATATACATGCTGATTTTTAATAATGCACACCTGAAATATGTATGCTACAACACAATGTTATTTCATTTAAAAAAAACAAATTGTACCAGGAAATCATCAAGCCAGTTACATGTAGCGAAGAGATTGGAGGGGCAGCTCTGGAGTCAGATAACCTGGTTTCAAGTCTATTATGCTGACACAGGTAGATACAAAGTCCTGATTTTCAGCATTTGCAGATCGCCAGGGATAAATACTCTTACCCTGGTCATATTCAAGCTACCGTCTGGAAGATTCACTGGCCAGCCCAATTTCAGAAAAGTCAAAAATCACTCAGAACCAGTCCAAACAAGCTCGAGGACACCATTGGTTGAAATCTTACTAATTGGGTGAACACTGACAAATCGCTCACTTTTGTAATGCTTGGTTCTCATCCAATGGGCATAGTGGTACCAGAAACTTCCACAATGATGAACAATTCCCCCTTCTCAAGACATTTTTTTTTTTTTCTGATTTTATGACACCATCTCTCTATACTGTCCTCTTGGGATTCTTGCTCAGTTTCCTTTGCTTCCAACTCCTTGGTAAGTGCTACAGAATGGGTGACCCACAGTCTTTTTTACCCTCATCCTCATAAATGTGTTTCAATCTACCCATGCCTCTCAGTCTCCTCCACCACGGTAACCTAATTCTACATCAAAACAACCATTTTGATCTATTCCAATCATTGTCCCCCCACAAGGCTCTAAATGCAAATCCTGTCATGCCACGCCCCCCCTCACCCTCACCAACTAGCCTATGACTTTTCGTGGCACAAAACCCACATACACAGGATATCTTTTAGGCCTACCATGACCTACCCCAATCACCTTTCCATCTTCACATCATACCCCTATTCTCTGCTTTCTAAACTCCATTCATATGAGATTCCTATAAAACCCGAAACTCTTGCCCTATGTACAAACTGTTCCCACTGCCTGATCACTTCTCCCCATTGTCTAATGTCTGTTTTCCCTGGTAGAATACACACTCACATCTGTGTTTTTCATTAGTGCTTTCTCAGTATCTGCCAAAGTGCTGACGACAGACTAGGTGCTGAGCATTTGTTGAAAGAAAAAATGAATGAATCAACCATATGGGAATATGAATAGTCCAAACATTTATGCACATGATGTACATAACCTATTGCAGATGTGCAGTTTCATTAAAACAGGTTGGTAACAAAATGCCAAATATCCCAGGCTTATTTATAATTAAAGAAAAGAACACAGAAAGAAGGGCTGAAAAACCCATTTTTAAAAATATCCTTAAAAATAAAAGACCTTTATATATCAGTTATACTGTGAGCATGTGACGGGGAGAAGGGGGTGACAGGAGTCCACCCATGGAGGTTTGATCACTTTGAGGTGACTGTCATCCCTTTCTGGGCAAGTGTGACACTGAATGAGGCTTTCATAATACACAGATTAGTAAGCAATTGATTAGAAAAGTTCAGGAGAGACATCACTTCCAGTCTTTATAATTTTGTCTCAGAACTTAATGTACACCTTTTGCTGACCTTCCTGTACTTCCTAAATTTGCTCCTGACATTCTATTTCCTCAATTTGCTTTCTCTGATAAACACTGGATTTGAGCCTTCTAGTCAACAGCTTTGGCTCCAAAGGTTGACTCTGCATGGAGTTTCCAACATTCAAGCTCCAGTCCCAGCTACTGAGTGAGTGGTTGAGAGCTAACTTTTATGTTTTTTTTACCCCTGAAATGAAATGACTAATTGAGGCCTGGTTTTTTTCCTTCCTTTCTCAACTCCCTGGGACCCCGTGTTAAAAAGGCCCGATGACAAGTCCTGCTCTGACATCTGGGCCCCTCCTTGCTGATCATTTTCCTTCCTGCCGTGTATACTTGTACCTTCTTCTCGCCCACCCATGATGGCTGGATCATAAGTGAAGAGCCTACCCAGTATGACTCCGTTTCAGTGAACCCTGGCAAAGAGATTTAATTGCTTCTGGCTACAACTTTGTCATTTGCCAAGTAGAACTAACAAGGCTATCTTGGAGAACAGCACATTTTGGAAGGCTATCGACCTAATGAGGTGCTTTGAACTTCTCAAAAGAAAAGCCCTTTGAAAACGTGGTGTTAATTCAGCCCTTGATGTAGAATCATTTATTTTGACTGAATTTTTAAAATTCTCAATGCTAAATGTGGCTTTGCAAATAAATTAAATGCAGATTGTGCTCTGCAGAAACCTCACTTCCACTAATAATATTTAGAGAGAATCAGATCAGGTATCTTTTACAGAAAACATTAAAATCAACACGGTGAGAAGGGAAGAACAAAGCAGTCTTCAGGCATAGGCACTGAAACAAAAAAAGCCTTCCCGGACTTCAGAAGAGCTTCCTCATGAAGATGAAGCATGTCTGAAAATTAAATTTTGAAGATTTATTGGACCAATGATAACATTTTATTTTCTTATAATATAAATAAGCAAGTGCAATAGACCTCGAGTTTAAAAGGACTCTTTGTTAGGTGGCTAACTCTAACAGAAATGTCTTTTTTTTGCTTTTGATAATAAAATATTGGTTTAATTCAAATGATGTAACTTAATTTCATTATTTCTAATAGAAAGTTGAACTCCAAAAGCCCCTGTGCCCAGGGTGGTGCCCGTAGATCTGTGGGGAACAACAACTAACCTAGTTGAGGACAACTCGGCATCCATTTTACAATCAAGGAAAAAAAATCCTGCTAATCATCAGCAGTGGTCTGGAGGCAATTGAGAGACTTGTACAAAAAATACAGATATGCAAATTTATATGAACAGTGAATACAATGACATGATTGTATATTTGTCTAACTGTGAATCAACCAAATGTACATTTAGTATTTATTCAACAAACACTCTTTTAGTACTATTGTGTCATACCCTGCCTTTTTTTTTTTTCAGTGATGAAGAAATGCTGGTAAATAAGAAAGATAAGTTCCTTGCCCATTTGTAGTGAATTTTTTAAAGATCTTGCGATGTGATGGGCTTCAGGGAAGCAGTGAATGGGATGTATTTAAAGCAGGGAAGACAATACCAGTGAGAAGCTGAGAGTTAGGCTGGGGAAAGACAACGAAGACAATTAGTGAGTCTCACAGGACGAAAAAGAGGCAGTTCTGCAGAGTGGTGAGAACATGACCTACGAAGCCAGAGTGTCTGCATTTGAATCTTGGTTCCATCACTCCATGGATGTAACTTAAATCTGGGCAAGTTACTTAATCTCCATGAGCACTAGGTTTCTCATTGCTAAAATGAGATCATCATAATGTAATAATAATCTCACAAGATGATGCTGTGAGGACCAAATTAAACATTCTAGTGCTAAACTGTACCTGGAACATAGTGTAAACTCAAGGGTGAGATAGAGCAACTGAGATTCTAGAACAGGGACCGGGCCCCAAGGTGAGATCAAGAGAGACTAGAGGTGAGATTTTGAAGGTTGGTTAGGATATGGAGGGAGAAAGAAGATGAAGCTTCCAGTTTTGGGTAATATCAGGGAATGGGAATGAACTTGTTCTGGAAAGAGGATGTCAAATGCATGGTTTGGTTAGCATTTGCTGGGAAAGTAATAACGCTGAGAGGAGAAGACCAGATTATTGAGTTTTGAAAATCAGAGAAAAGACTTTAGAATTCATCACAGTAGGCAGAATTCACCAAGCTTCTTGAGCAAGGAATTAAATGACATGATGGGAAGTGCTGCTTTGGAAAACTAATCTGGCAGTGCCATGAAAGGTGAAAGAGAGGGGCAGTGACTGGAATCAGAGGAGATTACTTAAGAGCCTGTTGCAAAGTTGAAAGACATTAAAGACCGTGGAATTGGCAGCAGCAATACAGAGGAAGAAACAAGACATTCTCAATGAAAAATAAAATGGGTTTCAGTGTATATTAGACAGAATGGAGTCCAGCATAATTCTATGTAGGTGATGTACCTCTATTATTCAAATGTTTTAAATAACATAAATGTGTAGGTTGGGTAGAAAGCAGATAGGGAAGATGTTTGAAACTGACTCTCACAGATTGCTAAGGGAGATTGAACATGTAGTACCCGGTGAAGAGGTGGGGCTTCAGTGTTTATGGAAAAAAGTAAAACCCTGTGAGGTAGGAGGAGCCTATCTGTGATGGGCCCGAAACAAATCAATCTTGACCTAGGAACACTTTATTTTTATACTTGCTCATGATTAAAAGCAAAGCAAAATGTGTACTTAATTCTACCATCATCTGCCAGTTGTTTCTTCTTTCCTTTGTATTGCCAAAGTGATGAATATATTCTGCATTTATTACAATTTATTACACAAGGTCACCAAGAAACTCACTACCAAGAAAACCACACCTAAGGAGAAGTAAAACAATGTCACATCCAGCCTAGAGACCTCCAGAAAAGACCCTAGTATTAAATTTGTCTCTGGCATAATGTCCTTGCTTCACAGTTTGGATGAAGCAGACCACTGAGAATGCAGCCACTCTGGGATTGGTTAGTGACTAATAATGACACGTAAGTTAGAAGCAGGTGGTGTTGGTGGTGGGGTTAATGAATTTAACAGATTTTCTGTCACTAGAAATTGAAATTTATACTATTTATATTAATTTTTACTTCAATTATCTGACTTCTATAGGAATTCATTATATATAATATTTTTCTAGAGATACTAACAAAATAATAAGATTTACAAAAATTGGGGAAAAGAAAGAAAAAATTATTATTATTAGCTGGGGATATAATTTCATCTGGTAAACTGAAAAGAATCTCCTGAAAATTATTGACAAACAGAGAATTTAGTAAGCTGATTGAGTTAAAAAAAATTCAGAAATTCATTACTGTAATGATAAATGCAGTAAGAGCAACTACTGTAGCAACAAGAAAGATAAAATACCTAGAAATCAGCATAACAATAACTGTGCAAGATCTAAATGAAGAAAACTTTAAAATGCTCTCGAGGGACATAACAGAAGTTCTGAACAAATAAAAAGGCCAAACACATTTTAAAATAATAAGGCAACAAAGAAGTTGATTCTTGCTATCTTAACCTTAACTGGATATAAACCCAGTAGAAAAATGACAGTGTTTTCTGGATATATTTATTGGAAATGGGGGAGCTGAACAAGCCAATTTTAAAGTTCCTATGGAAAAAATTGACAAAGATGAAGAGGCACAGCAACTGGGAAAAAAGATTAATGAGAGATTGGACTCTACCACATAATAAAATATATATTATGAATAGCCATTAGTTCACATACACATACATGAGTATTATATATTAATTGTATATAAATAGTAAAAAAGTGCAGATCAATGAAACAAAAAATTCAAAAGATTGATCCCTCCAAGACCAAGAATTTTATTACATGGTAAATGTGTTACTTTAGAGTAGTGTGAAAAAGATGAATTAGCCTATAAATGTTGGGATAACTTGTTAGCCATCTGGGAAAAAGACACTGGACTGAGTTATATCTGACAGTGGGATAAATGGCAGAAGGATCAAAGATTTTAATTTAAACAATATGGATTAAAACCGAGCCCTGGAAGACACACCATGGGAAATATTATTTTTTAATAATTTCAGACGGTCTCTCTATGTAAAACCTACAACTTAGAAGTACCACTTCAATCATGACACTTAATTCTTTGTCCAAGAAGCCTGGTGATTCCTGATTTCAGTGATGAGTTTTAAATTCCTTCTTGTTTTCAAGACTCAATAATCTGGACATCTCCTGCCAGCCCTGACTTAGTGTTTTCCAAACAAATACTAACCAAACCACGCATCTCACTTCCTCTTTCAGAACGCTGCCTTCCCATTGCTATTTCCCCTACATTATTTATGATTAACTTACCCCTTCTCTATTGCTTAGCAATGCTTTTACAATGAAGATTTTCATTGAGATAACTAGACTCAGGTGTAGTTATGATGCTTTTTGATAAAATTATAGTGAAATAACAACAATAAGAATAGAAGGAGGAGGAGGAGAAACAAGTTGAAATAGAGGGAGCAGAAAGACACAGAATAGCTTCAACAGAGGAAGACAATGACAGATTTGCACCCTGGACACTTACTACAGTTTGAAGAAGATAGCTGGAGACAGAATGGTTAACTACAAGGCTTTTGCTGATCAGGTGAAACAAGGAAGAAGAACTAACAAACGTGGCAGTTGGACTGGACAATCTTTCGCCCTGCCTAATGTCCTCTTGGTCATTTTTGCTCTGGCCTTAGCCACAAGATTCATGTGGAAGTAACCTGACAGCAATCTTGTCTTGGTGATCATACCCCTTGCTTTCTGTTCTCAATGTGAGATCTATAAGACATAGCCCAGATATGGGGAACTAAAGCTTTATGGGGCAAACTTGACAATGGAAGGTGAAAGCAGTGGGAAGTGGTCTCCTCTTCCTCTGTGAATTCTACACTGTCTCAAAGATTCCCAACAGGTTGAGCCTTGAATTCCAAGGACTGTCCACCATGAGGGCATTCTCTTGTGTGGGTGTTCCCTCCTTCCCTGTGTGTCTCTCAGCCCTCCATTCCTGTTCCCTGGGCTCACTGTCCAAATTCTAACACCTTACATCCAAATCCTTACCTCAGGCTCAGCTTTCAAGGATTCCAGGCTAAATTGGTGGCTGACTGCCTGTGGGCTGGGGAGTTGTTAAGGGAAAGCAGCAGGGCTGACTCTACTTTCTTGACGAGGGGACTGAGCAGATGGGGTACCACTCACTCATAATGGAGTAGTGGAAGAGATGGACTTCTTTGTGTGTGGCAGAGGCAGGAAGTAGGAACAAATGCCCATCCAGCCACAGCTCGTCTCATCACAGCGCCTGGCACATGACAGGTGTTTAGAATTCAGTGAAGTTTCACGTGCAGAGGAAACCTGATGGTGCTGTGGACACGTGTGGAGCTGTGGCCCTGGCTGGGCAGTGCCCAGAGAGCACTGATAGGGGCTAAGGCTTAAGGAGGAGAGCACGTCTATCCTCTGAGAAAATGACATTTTAGTTAAAAACTGAAGACATATACAAACATGAAATTATTTGAGAGATTTAAGAAGCAACACATTAGCAAGTTAAGAAATATATAATTCACACTGAGTAATCCTTATCTGGAGAAATAAAGAGAAGCTGTAATCAAGTTGGTTGAGGTTAATCTTACAGCCTTTCTTCATTTCACAGGGATTTTATTAACAGTGATCTGAGAGGGAATGCTGCAATTATATTAATTATATAGGAGATTCACTGGCATCAAAGCTTCCTGTCTCTTCTTAAACTTGCTCTCTTTTATACATCGAATGATTCTATCAGTGTCATCTAAAAGACCGTTTGAAAATAATTTCTTTTAAAAACTGGAAGGGAGCCTTTAAAACCCTACAAAGGGGGGCCTCCCTGGTGGTACAATGGGTTAAGTCTCAGCACTATGAAGCTACCAGCAGCCACTGCAGCACAAGTTCGATCCCTGACCAGGGAGCTTCCCACATGGCGCAGCAGACCTCTCCTGCCTCACCTGCTGCTCCCCTCAGCAGTGTATTTCAGTAGATTCGCCTGTTCTGCTCCCCACTCTGTCTCTGGTGAATCCTCTCACCACCCCACACGTCTGACCTACACACCAGCTTGTATGCATAAATAAATAAATCTTAAAAAAAAATAAAACCCTACAGGTGACCCAGGGGCAGCCTTCTCACTAGAAAAGTCACACCAATGTTCCTCCCTCTTTAATGCAGAAGGAAATGAAGAGAGAAAAACTTCGCGGAGTGCCAATATGATGCCGTTGTTCTTACTTTGTAATGTGAAACGCAGAGCAGGTATGCAAAAGCTGTATTTGTCATAAAATCGAGTAGCCCTGGTTAAAATTCTTTCAATCACGATATCTGCATGGGTTTCTGGCCAGAGAAAACGTGGTCTGCATCTGGAGGTGGCCTGGCTTTTCCAGCCAGCGGATCCCCACCTGTTCCACTCATTCCCGCCGCCTTCCTGAGGGATCCATGAAAGTGTCAGGAGGGATAAAGTCAAACTTCCTATTAAGTCCACCCTCAACCACATTCAGGGGTATCTTTTCTACCCTGTGACTCTCATTAGTTAATCACAAAAGGAAATAAAGGGCTTCTTCAATGCAATCTGCAAAACTAGTTGATGATGAGCCAGGAACTTCACGATTTCTGGGCTTGATTATTTATAATCCTTCCTGGCATTTGGTAGTTTAATCATATTATGTGAGCTGGACCTTGCTGTTGCATTTCAGGAGATCAGGCACCTAAGGGCCTGTTTCTATCGAAGGGGTCCCTGAAGTTCCAAGGCACCTGCAGACTCAGGCTCTCAGCCCCCATCTCGATGCCTCCTCTCTAGACGAGGCTCACGCTATCTGACGCCTGCCATGGGGAGGTGGCACCACCACATGAGGTGGTGCCCAATGCTCGGTTTCCGCCTCTTCCTACTTCCTATCCTTGCGGTGACAAGTATCTAGTCTTGTCATAGCAGTTCCCAGTTAAAAGCGGGCCAGGCTGCTGCAGCTAACTGCTTCGGAGACTTGTTTTGAAAGAGCCTGAGCAAGGCAAGCATTTTTCCAATTACACACTATCTAATTCAATTTACATTTATTAGAACAACTGCCAGCTATTTCATGTTAATATTGACATTTTCATAAGTACTTGCAATTAGAATTCAAGCTGCGATTCCAATAAATCTCTTAGATGTTTTACACTTACTTTTCCTGTCTGTCCTCAGGTTCTGCAAAATATTTTTAAGAACACGTTTGGAGGTCATTCTGCCTTTGGGGAATTTAGGCTGTGTATGTAAAACAGTTGGGCAGAGAAAAAAGATTACAATTTGGCAAAGTAAATTGAGGACAACTGCAGGGGTGTGCCAGGTTCTGAAAACCAATGTAGGGTATGAAATTCAAAATATTAACACAGATAAATTAAACCATTAATTTCTTCATCTTATAAAACTTCCCCCCTAAGTTCTTTGAATAGCCAGCTCATTGACAGCATTTAAAGAGCATTATTTTAAAGAGCATTTCCTGGCTGCATTTAAAATATAATTCTATTCACCCATGTCCTTTTATTTAGCATTTATATGCATTGATATGTATTTACACTTGCTGTTAAAATATGGCAAAGGGCTCTAAATTCTCCTAATAAAAAGATGTCCTCGTGCTAAATATTTTATTTATCAAAGTACTCACTGTTTTATTGCCTAAAGCAGTTTCCTAAAGTGAGATCTTAACTGCACATTTCAACATACACTTTGGTTTCTGTATAGTAAATAGCCATTTCAGTTTAGAAGAAAGTCTGACTTGACACACACAAAGTATTCTTAAACACATCAAATCTTGCACTGCACCATCAAGCAAACTTTTAAATGACACTGCTTTGCTCACACCAACGAAAAGCTTAACAGAGACACTTCTGAGGGGAAGGCAAATACAGCTTTTTCCAAATGGAGAGAGGATAGAGAATGCAAGCTTAAAGGAAATACTCAGGAAGAGGTCTCTCTGGGAAAAAAGCTCCTGCTAATAAAGCCAAGATCCTTAGCGACATGTTGGCATTACTTGGGGAGCTGTTTAAAAAAATCCCAAAGCTGGGACTCCCTGGTGGTGCAAGGGGTTAAGTCTCAGCACTACGAAGCCCCTATCAGCAGCCACTGCAGCAGGAGTTTGATCCCCTGCTCCAGGCAGGGAGCTGACCCACATGGCGCGGCAGACCTCTCCTCCCTCGCCCGCTGCTCCCCTCAGCAGTGTATTTCCATCAATCTGCCTGTTCTGCTCCCCACTCTGTCTCTGGTGAATCCTCTCACTACCCCAGCCCCGTGCCACCTCTGGCCTATACCCCAGCTCTTGTATGCATAAATAAATAAATCATGAAAAAAAAAATCCCAAAGCTCAGCTATTCCCTGACCAATTAATCCAGAATCTCTGGGTGTGGAACACAGGTGGCAACAGTGTCTAACACCTGAACCCCAGGCGATTCCAAGGAGCAGCCAGGCTGCAAACCCCGCTTTAAGAAATGGTGCCACCTGCCCCAGCAGGGGTACAGCACTGAGCTCCGCAGAGACAACTGCAGCCCTTACAAACTCGAAGTGGGGGCAGGTCCCCCCCTCAGCTGACAGGTGGCCAGCAGATGCACCTGGTGTGTGTGGCAGCCGGCAGCCCTGGGGTTTGATGCTCCTAAGGGGACCCTCCAGAGACAGCAAGTGAGGCCAGCAGAGCAGTGCAGCGCTGCTCCCCCACTCAGGGACGCCCCAGAAACTACTTCACTCCCCCGGAGCTCCCTGCCATCCTGAGCCCTCTGCTCCAGTCCAAAGGGAGGTTCACGCGAAGGAAGCCCTGGGTTCTCCGGTTTTGTCACACTCTCCTCCTACGGTTCTCCTGACATTTACCCCATCTTAATCTACATCAGTCCCCACCCCAAAGACTCAGCTCTTGCTTCTCCCCCCTCATCTGGGAAGCCCTCCCTGCAAGCCCCTGCTCTCACTGAAAACTCAGCTTGTAAGTGTCCATTCTTTTTTTTTTTTTTAAAGATTGTATTTATGTATGCATACAAGCTGGGGTACAGGCCAGAGGCGTGGGGCGGCGAGAGGGTTCACCAGGGACAGAGCGGGGAGCAGAACAGGAAGATCAGAAACACACTGCTGAGGGGAGCGGCGGGTGAGGCAGGAGAGGTCTGTTTTCGCACCATGTGGGATTCTCCCCGGCCGGGCGTCGAACTCGCGTCGCCGTTGCCGACAGCTCCACAGCACAGAGCTCAACCGCTGCGCCATTGGGGAGGCCAGTGTCCATTCTTGACTGAGTAACGTCTCAGCCCTGGCAATCCCCGTGCTGCTGCAAAGAGCAGGGCAGGGATGTGCCTTAACTGTAAATGCCCCCCCACCGCCCCCCTGCCCCACCTGGAGCTGCTCCTGGCACCCAGGGGTCGTCCAATAAATTCTTGCTCCTTGATTTATCTCATAGGTGATTTATCACACACTGCAGCAGACTTGGATTAACTGATCTATACTCACAGACTTGGAGCACTTCTCTACCGCTATGCTGCAGCCAAAGCAATTTTTATTTTCAAAATGTGTAAATTTCAGGATCCCAGGTAAATAGGTCCCCCTAGTCTTATCCTTTAGAGTCTGCCCAAGGCTCTTTTGTAGGGTCTGGGAGGCTCTCTGCCCGCCCACATAACTGGACTCAGCTCTTTCTTCCTTCCTTGGCTCACCCTGCTCCAGCCTCCCTGGTTCTTCCCACAAGTTCTCTGTGCTCCCTTTGGCCACAGGACTTTTGCATGTGCTCTTCCCCATGCCTGGGTATTTCTCCTTCTTTTCTTTCCCTTCAGATCTTAGTTCAATCATTACTTCTCTGACCTCCATATTTGCCAGCTACCACATTTCCTGCCTGGACAGTGTCACATCTCTCTTTGTCGTAGGATGCATTTGCATTTGCATCTGTGTGGTGTGGGGATTGATGCTTATCTCCCTGCAGGACTTTGAGCTCTTGGAGGACAGGCACAGAGTCTATTTTTTCTCTACTTTATCTCTAGTTCCTTTTACTGTGCCTGTGATAGCTAAATCATTAGCTATCAAATGTATGAGTGATGAGTGAACGGGTGGAATGATGTCATCAGCAGGGAGAGAAACAACAAAAAGTATGGTTGGCCACTTGGTTTTGCAGACCAGGAACAGAACCGAAGCTTGGTGTATGGCAGGTATTGCTCCAGCCCAGAGTGATCCTTAGTTCTGAAAACACCTGTTCTAAAACTACTTGCTCTCAACACACCTCAAACCAGATGGGTCCCTAAGACATTTCTCTTAAGGGATGTTCCTTGTCCGGTGCTAAGCAGGTCAGAACACTGCAGCCCCAGCCCTTTCCCCTTGCCCCTGTCCTTGGTGGGGGGTGACAGTGTGCTGTTTCTGTGACTTACACCCATGTGCCTACACCAGCTTAGGTTTCCAAGTAAATAAATAGGACCAATGTGTGCCAGCAGGCTGGGCTCAAAACTGGTCTCCAGCTGTTGGGAACACAAAGAGAAGCAGTTTCCTTAGAGACAAGTTCCCAGGGGAAGGCGTTACCGCAGCCATTTGGGATCTCAGCAGTGGTGGATCTGAGGGTTCGGGGAACTGGCCGAGCTCAGCCTGAGCCACAAGGGAACAGCAACCCCCACCGGCTCCCCAGAGCAGAGAAACCCCACATCTGTGGGGGAAACTGTCTCTTTAGATCACTGACAGAGCTGGAGGATGAAAGTGTCAGTGCCGAGGTGTGTTTTGGAGAATTTAAGCTTTTAAAGTCCTTCTGTGTAGCATGTTTTATTTCTTCTCCAGACAGCCCTGTGATAGAGGTGTGGTAGGTAAGACGGCCCTGTTGAGCACACGAGAAAAGTAAGGTAGGCAGAGGCTAAACCACCTGCCAAGAATGGAACAACCATGTTGTGGTCACGATCTCGTACTGCAATCAACGGCCAAATTTGAAGGCGCTGGAGCGTTACTGTCTGACCTTCAAAGAGCCGGAAAAGATAGAGAAGTACGGAAACCCTTGCGAAGCAGATCATCCAAATCTCTCATTTGGCGTCTTTCTTCAAGAAACATGATGCTTTAGAGATGGGGAAAAAGCCTGAGGTTCCCTTCACAGGACAGAGTGGAAAATTCCAGAAACAAGTCTTTCATATATACACTTCCAAAATTTTCAAGCAGATTAAAATGCATAGCTTTTGGAAAACCTTTGCCAACACTGGCCAATGTTTGGGTTTCTCCAGAATTCAACTGGTCCAACATGATTCACCGAATTCTTTATGAATTAAGAAGCTGTAAATTACGCATCTTTTCTTCCAACCATGCATTAGTTTCCACACTCTATAGCCAAGCAGAATAAACAGTGTCCCGAAGGGAGCTTCCTCCCTGGGAAAATTTCCTCCTCTCTCCCTGGTTTCAAATGGAAGAACATCCAGTGAAGGCCCAGTTAGTGATCTTACAAAATTAGTTTGGGAAAGGAGCCCAACTTGACATTTTTTTGGGAGTTTGAAAGTGCCAAGGGGCATCTATGCAGAATATTTCACCATGAAACTGGGGCCAGGTTACAGGCAACCAGCAAGCCCAACTGATGAGCTGGAAGTGGCATGAGAAGCCAATTCTTGGGGAGATGGAGCTACTAGAAAGGGAGCCTCGTCTCAGGAACAAGCCGCTCTCCTGCGCTTGCAATCACAGTGGCTGCTTTTTAACAGTCACCGTTCTCCAGGGACCGTGTTCTGAGTGCCAGGTATTATTTCCCTGCCCTTGAATTAAAGGCTCCTGGACTCCTGCCGGAGATGTGGATACATCCCAGGGTTGCTGGGCTTTGGGGTGCCCACCTTAGTATTCTAAAAGCCAAGTAGGGGGCGGCCACCTGTGTCCCCGTTAGTTGAATTCTGGCTCTGGACAAAGAGGAAAGAGCTAAGAGAATGGGCTTTTCACAGTCTGGCTGCTGTAGGTTTAGTTTTATACCCATTCTAGCAATCATTTGTTTTAATGTGATTTTTCTGGTAAATGCAAATGATGAATGGTTTGGAATATAAAGAGACAAAGGTAACAAACGAACAGAGCCCAACAAAAATTCTTAGATTCTAAAAACAAAATGGTGGTGATCAGAGGGGGAGGGGAAGGGATGTGGGAGGAACAGGTGAAGGGGGCCAATTTGATAGTGATGGATGGTAGAGGAACTTCACTGGGTGGGTGCAGTGTGGTATGTACATTCATCGAGTTGTGAAGCTGTATCCCCGCAAATTACATAGTATTTACATTGTATTATAAACCAATGGTAAAGGATTAAAAAAAATCAGTATCCCTTGTATAAAGAAAAATAGAAACTTATAGAAATCTAATTGTTTCCAGAAAATATTGGGGCTAGCTATAAGGTTCTTGAATATTTAAAAAGTCATTCTAACAACCATGTCTTTGTACAACTGTGAAGGTGATGTCAGATAAAATGATTCTGCTCAAAAAGCATAGAACTTGGTCCAGTCCTCTTCTCCCTTTATCAGGCAGGAAGTAAAACGTAAGGCCCAAGTGCTGAAACAATACAGTTGTCTACTCCTGCCTGGGCCCCTAACCTACTCCCACACCCAGGCCTGGGTCCTGCACCTGTGAAACGAGTTTCCTTATGTCCACCAGGGACCCTGAAAATCTTAACATCCCTTGACCCTTTTCCATCACTTTCTAAACCATCCAGCACCCCCAGATGATGTTATTTCACCCAGAGCAGACTCGGAGGCCCTCTCAGCTGTATGCTAAGCAGCTCTGGGGGGCTCCCAGCCAGAAGCAGAACTGCATGATTTTTGGCACCGGATAAAGCATGGGCTTTCGAGCGCTGAGATCTGGAATTATGTGGGTGAATCAGTAGGCCCGTTCCGGCCAGAACCCAAGGCTGTGTTCGTGTCCCGTGCAGGGAGAGGCCTCGGCGCCTGGTACCCTGGGGGGTAGCCTGCATGCTTGCCCCCTTAGACCTCACCCCCGACAGGACCTCAATGAGGGGTCAGTGGGCTCTTCACAGCTGCCCTACACCCCACCAAGTCACGAACAACCCCCTCTTTTGAGTCAAACAACTGACACCCAGGCTTGCCAAAATGAGGACAGGCTCTGAAAGGGGGCAGTTTTATTTCAAGGGCCTAATGGGACCAAAGAGATGGAAGAAAAACATTCAGCTATTTAAAAAAAGGCAATAGACAATCTTCTTCCAAATAAACAAACTATCCTTTGAACAAGAAAACAGCCTTCTCCCGGGTCAGGCTGGGGCCAGACCATGAAGGAGTCACATGTCCCTCACTACCCCCCACACTGCCTGCTCCCCTGATTTCTCCCTCTGCTGCTTTGGGGAGTCCTGTGCTCTCCTGCTGAGGCTTCCTCAAGGGATGATCTGATGAGCTCATCTGACACAAGCTGCTCCCTGAATGCAGTGCCGACATTTGGGGAGAGGGACCCTACAAATCTCTAAGGGCAGAATTCCAGGGAAATCTACCCAGAATCTCTCACATCATACCATAAGTGCAGCTACCAGCTTTTCCAGAATAGAAGAGATGCCTTTATGACCACTATTCAACATCTTAAGAGCTTTTAAAATTTTTTACTTATTTAATCATGATTGTTTCTCTCATGTTTACAACTTTTCTTGCTAATAATAGTGTGTGACAGTATGGTGACAACATTATGTGGAGTGATTTACAGGGTGCTAAAAACTTGACAGGGCAGAAAATCCTAGAGAATTCCCCTCAAGTCATACATAAATACTTTCTTGTTGTTAATTTCATTAAGTAGAGGGCTATTGAGGTTTTCAGTATATTACCCTCTTGTGGATATCAGGGACAGATGGAACTCTGATCCTATCTGTCCTCAAAGAACTTACACAGACTGCTGGAAGATGAGAGAAGTGAAGATACTGTATTACACAGAGGAATGACACAGCTGGCACAGAATGTGAAGCATGTGGAAGGAGCAGAGGAAGAATACCAGGATCTTCATGTACAGTTATGTAGGTTGTACACTGCACAACACCAGGGTCACCATTCCACGTATTCCATTTTCAACAGATCCCTCTGGAAAGTCAGTGTCAGGAATCTTGTGAGACTTCCGGGACAAGCATCCAGGAGTCAATCAGATACACATATAAAGCAGGAGAGATAAGCTCTGACTCATGGGGGCAGCGGGTTGGGGGGAGTTGGTAAGGATGCTTGGAGGTTAATGGGATGATGCAGGCACCCCTTCTTTGAAAGGGGCTCATCTTTCTAGTGGAGAATGAGGAGAAGGGATCACTGATTAAAGTGTGCTTGATTTGGGGTCGTTCAAGTCACTTCTTAATTCACAGTAATTGCAGTGACACCCAGGGTCTTATATGATCTGTTACCTCCAATTCTTACCTCTCTGAATTCACCTTTTGCTAGTTCTTTCTCTCACCCATCACTCCACACCACCACACGGTTCCCCCTGCTAATCTTGGAGTGAGTCACACATACACCCAGTGCAGGTCTTTGCTCCAGCTGAACCCACCCCCCTCAACTTGGAGCTGTGTTCCCCCTGCTGACCACGTGACTAAGTTCTCTCCTTCTAAACGTTGTTCAAATGCCACATCCCCAGTGTCTTCCCTGACCTCCTTATTAACGCTGCAGCCTGTCCCCACTGCCTGGGGCATTCTGGATTCTTGGGACCACTCCTCCGCTCTCTCCTTTTTCCAAATCACTTTTCACCTTCTGGTGGACTATGAATTTACACATTACCTACAGAATACTTGAAAGGCAGGGGTTTCTGCTCCCATCACTCTCTCTCTCTCTCTCTCTCTCTCTCTCTTTTTTGCTACAATTTTAAGTCATTTATTAAAAATGAATAAAACTTTACAAAGGAAAGAAATCCTAAGAATCAAAACTGTGGACCTTGCATTAATAACATTTAGCTCACAAGTTAGCTATATTGGATGAATTTGGAGACATGAAGGTGACATCGCAAAATACTTCAATCCATCAAACACATACTGTCATTACATTTAAAAATTACTTTCATTACATTAAAAAAAAATAAATGACAAAATGGACGTTCTGGCGTTGTTCTGCAACTGTGATTAGTGATCCTTTTTTCTAGCTACAAGAAAGCTGCTGTGGACTCACCAGCAGAGGGCAAAGACTGGCACTTTCCAGTGGTGGGAAGAGATTGGCACTGACCCCTCAATGTGTCCTTCTCTTTCTGCTGGTGCCTGACAGGCTGGGATGGATCTGGGAGAATCCAATGGGCTCTCGCAGACACAGCGCAACCTCCTTAACACCAGGCTCTGCGCTCAGCAAGCTTTTGTCAACCCAGGTCACAAACAGATGAGAGAGGGGCCTGTTATTCTGGCTAAAAGATGCCCATCTCTGCCCTCCTCTGTGGTTATCATCTCTGTGCTGTGGAACAAATACCCGGATCTACATTAAAGCCCTATGGCCTTGAGGGTCCCGAAACAGGGCCCAGAAAAAACAATCCAGTTTTTGCTTGACGTGGCTTGATAATGTTGTGTGGAAAGAACCCAGAAACAGCTAGTCAGAAGATTCAGAAAGAGGATGCCACAAAGGACACCCCAAAATATTTTGTCAGAGGACAGGGAAAGCCAGCTGTGCTTGGGTCAGAACCTTCTGGAACCTCAGGGTCTCCCTTGGCAAACTCCCTCGGCGCACTCTCTCTGGGGCAGGAGTGACATGAGTTTGATTAGGATGAGGCCTGAGACAGCACTATGGGACCCTCTGAGACCACCCAAAACATCTAAAGACAATAGGGCCCATCAGAATTATTTCTCTCCCAAGGCCTAAACTCTAGCACTACAGACAAACTGAGAAAACAAGATTAGAAAGTCACTGGGAAGAACATTCATGAGGAGCTGGGTGAGTGGGAACAAGTTTTCACCGGCCACACTTCCTCCCTGAGCACTCACTCTGTGATGGAGTCGAGAAATTCCCCGAAATGCCCCGAAAGGCCCCAAAATGGCGCAGCAGGGAGCATCCCCAGAGCAGGAGAGGGCCCACCCTGTCAAAGCCACAGCACTCACCAGGTAGCGCTCCTCCTGCCTCATGCTGGGGGTGCGGATCATGTGATTCTGTTCCCCTCTCCAGTCTCCAAATCGACGGAAAAAATAGTTGGATAAAAACCGGCTGACGGGGTCTCTGATGATGTTGATGTAGACGGGCTGGTCCCCTCCGAACCTAACACACACAGACATGGAGCTCATTACAACCCATCCCTTTGGGAGGAAAACAAAGCCCACTTACAGACCCGCGCCCTCATAGGTTAAGATATTCCCATCAGATGCCCCCATCGGCCAAGGTGCCAGCATTTTATTCCCAGAGGAAGTGGCGATGGTGGCACCTGCCCAGGTTCCTGCCGGGAGGCCCTAGGACTGTGTCCCAGAGTGGTTCTAGACAACTCCGGTGTCTGGCAAGGTGAAGGTACAGGTGGACCTGTCTTCTCAGCAGGTTTGAGGGCAGGGCCATGCAGGCTGCTGTGTTCCAGACCTACTGGCATGCGTTGGCCCTCAGGGAATGCTTCAATTGACTGGCAGGTTCTGACAGTCTCACTGGGGAAGTGGCACTTATTCCACATTCGAATTCAAACAGTCTCTGTTTGACTGGACAGGGAGGTTCTCTCTGCAGTGACTGGATAATACAAGACAACAGTCACTAAGTGCTCAGTGTTCACCTCCTTGTAAAGATTTTATGTGTCAGAATTGACTCACTGAAGCCTTACACCCCTTCGATGTGTTCAATGGCATTGAAGCCATAATTACCCCTATAGACACCTGGAGAAAGGTGAGGGGAAACTGAGGCAGGAAGAGAGTAACTTGTGGTTGAGCCAGGATATGAACCCAGGTGGTCCAGCTTCAGAATCTGTGCTTTGAACCATGTAAAGAAGATTCCAGAGTTGAGAAAAGTAATAACGTGAAGGTATCATGAACACAACAAAACCAAGGTTATTATCTTTGAGCGACAGCAGGTGGTTTGAGACAAAAATCAAACAAATATCGTGGTATTCCCCTTTCATTCTTCCACAAAGGGGTTAAGGAAAGTGCTGACTGCTGGTCCAAGTCTATGCCCTTCCCAAGGAAGGATGATGAATTGGTTGGATTTTTCTTAAGGATTCCTCCCCTTTCTCTTTAACTGTTTGAAAGCAATGAGTATAGGGAGCCTGGGCAAACACTCTGGACTCCAGGCAGGGATCTTACTCATCTTCTCATAAAGATGCCCAGACTTTCTTCCAGAAAGAGGTCAAAGAAACAAACTGACACTTCCACCTCTCTCCAGTTGGTGGACCCCATTCACTGACACATTTCAGTGATGGACCCTCATCCCGATGCCAGCCCATGCCTCCTGCCCCCACCCCCACACTCTCTCTTCAGTAGCGTGTGTGTGTGTGTGTGTGTGTGTGTGTGTGTGTGTGTGTAACTGCCTCTTCTATCAGATTGAGGCCTTCTGCAGCCAGGAACTGAGCCATTTAGCCCAGGGCATGGCACACAGGAAGTACTCAACCCAAGAAGACTTGCGGGCCTGAGTGTATGCGTCTGTGTTCAGAGGAAATAGACATAAACAGCCACTAATCCTTTCTTGTATATTAGTTTTAGAGTTTTGTCCCCAGTCTACTTGCATTTTAAAAGAGACTCTTCAGAAAGAAGAATCCAAAGGAACAAAAAGGAATTTCAGTGGTGGAATTTCAGGCACTAAAACATGTGAATGATATTCTGGATTCCTCGACTCTATTTCGTAGGAACTATTCTGCTCATGAGCAAGGTTAGCCTTGTCAAGAGGATGAACAGTTAAATAGTCCCACAAGTCAACTCACCATCATCCTAGATGTATCTTTTTCTTTTTATTTAAATTGGGTTTCATAGCTCTGATAAATAGCAACTAAAGTAAAAATGCTAGGGATTAGGAAGACAAAACATGCACAGCAGCTGTGAATGCAATTAAACCCTAAGAAACTGCATCATGCCTTTAAAGACCTCAACTTTATTTCAATCATCATGTGAGTCAATACACAAGTTTCCCATTTGGAAGTGGACCCAGTTTGACAACAGCCATCTTTCACTGGAGGATATGGGCATGAGCACTGACAAGATTTGTTGAAAATGGATGATTCATTCCAGTATGCATATTTTGCCCCAATACAAGAGGACCAGGATAATTCCCAAAGCAGAAGGCTTAGGTGGCTTAAGAACTGATTGCCAAGTGTTGGATACTATAATAGCCTCTCTCTAGAAATTTCTAACTATGAGAGAAAATAGTAATAATGATTTCAGGCTGCCAACCTTAATCCTTTTTCTAGAACATGCAGCTCTGTCCCAAATTGGCAAAATCTAGGGGGACATGTGAGTTATACCAAAGAAGTCTGAATAGACACAGGTGTCTCCATGCCTGAGAAAGAAAACAAATTTTGCATCTTTGCTCCATCCTCTCGGAGTTAGTTTCTCCTCTCGCAGTAACTTCTAAGTTCTAGTCAGAATTTTTGGTGAACCTTAGAAGGTCTCTGGGTCATCTGAATCTAAAGTCTACCGCTGATTCTACTCTAGAGCAAGAAGGCTTTGTAATCCACCTTCCACCCACAGCCCCCTGCAGGACAATACCGTCCTACTCTTTAAACCTGTGAACAAGATTCTACATGTGAAGTCCATCCTACTGACAACTGAGGACACTTTGGTGTACCCCAAAATTCTTTTTATACACACTTTCTATAGTTTGAGCCACTCCAGACAAAGAATGAGCTTTTCTTCATATGCTTTTACAACTTTTAGTTTTTTCAGCTTCATTTCTTTAATTTCTTTAACTTTTTTGCATTTTCCTTTTTGAATTTCCTTTAGTATTTGTTTTGAGACATAGTCCCCTTCCTTTCATATGCTCAATCTCTAATTTGCTCATTATTAAGCTCTAAATCTTGTGGCAACCACACCTGACTCTAGGTTCTATGTTGTGCCTACAAGAGTCTGTTCATCTGTTGTTCACTAAACAACACACCCTCTGGCCTTCAGTCACGGTCATCTTTGCTTTTGTGAGGCTTTTTTTTAAGTCAGCTTAAAATAACAGCTATTTCCAATTTCACTGACATTTGTTCAAAGGTCATATACACTAATTCTTGAATCACTACTGTGGGTTTCCTTCTGACTGTCCGCAAATTTATCATGTTCTTTTTTTTTTTTTTATAAGAAGATAAGGATCCAAAGCAGGGCATACTCTTCTAGAGATAACAACTACCTGATTCTCATGTTTTTTCATGAATTTCTAAATATCTCCTTCTGTGCATTTTCTTCCCTGTCTCTCCCACATTACTACCTCAATCTATCAAACCAGCAATATTAGTTACCTCTCCAGCAGCTACACAAATCACTGTGGTAGGGATTTTAGGGATACTTTGATCATAATGCTGAAGATCTCAACCTGAAATATTAATGCATGTATTTAAACAATAAGATTTTTAGTTTTGAGACCAGAACTATTCTGGAGAAAATAAGACTGCTTGATCTTCCTTCTACAGGAGAGTTTTCTATGACTGGAGACAATTCTTCAAAGTATATCTTTTTAAAAATTGTGGCAAAATATACACAATATAAAATGTACCCTTCTCATAAATTTTTAAGTGTACAAATCAGGTGCATTCAGTACATTCACAGTGTTGTGCAGCCATCACCGCCATTAACTCCAGAACTTTCTCATCATCCTAAACTGAAACTATGTTTGGTAAACAATAAAATCCTTTCCCCACTCTCCTCTCCCTTCCCTTCCCCACTTTCCTCTCCTTCCCCTCCCCTCTCAGTCCAGCCAACCTACTCTCTACTGAAAGTATATTTTCTTTCTAATATTCTGGCCTGAAATTAGAAGTTATCGGTGTGCTGTTACCCATGTTAAAAGGTGAGAAGTACCGTGAGCCTAGATGCCCAGTTTTGAGCCCCATTTAGTGAGGAAAGAGAAACTCTGAAGTAAGAGAAAGGCCCTCATGGAAAAGGATGTAATTGCTAGGGGGGCAGAGGGAGGAGCTGCCTGCAGAGGGGGCAGAGGTGGTGACCTGGCAGTTCTTTGCCAGAAGCTAACCCCAGTAACAGGCCAGGCTATGGTGGGAGGTCATCTCCATCCTCACAACCTCCTATAGTGGGCACTGGGGCCCATGGCTGCCTGGACCAGGACCTCCTATCTCTGTAGACTATGAGAAAGAGTGCGCCAATTTAGAAAGACGAGTCCAGCAGTGTTCCACTCTCATTTGCTAACTCAACTTCTGGGCAGTGTTAAGTAGCTAAAAAAAAAGAAAAGTGTTCAGTGACCAGTAAAAACCATTTTTAAAAAGATTTATTTTTATTTATTTATATAGACAAGAACTGGGGTGCAGGCCAGAGGTGCAGGGGATGAAAGGATTCACCAAAGACAGAGCGGGGAGCAGAACAGGTAGATCTACCGAAAAACACTGCTGAGGGGAGCAGCGGGCAAGACCGGAGAGGTCTGCTGTGCCATGTGGGTCAGCTCCCTGCCTGGGATCGAACTCATGCAGCAGTGGCCAGCAAGAGCTTGATAGCACTGAAACTTTAACTTGAGTCACCAGGGAGGCCCCTAAAAACCAATTTTGATCTGTGTTCTCTTCAAAGTTTAAGGTTTCTGTCACCATTATGAAAGATCTTCAGGGCACTGTTAAAACAGATGACTTTGCTAAGGAGAATAAAAACAAAGCCAATATTTGGATGACGAGGTTAGAAGATCTGATTTGTTTTGTTAAATCATGCCATCAGAGGGTAGACTTGGTTCACATCAATAATCAAGCTTTTGTTTTTATTAAATTAAATTTTTAAGAATTTATTAAGAATTCTTAAGAATTTTGCCAAACATTCATAAATGAGCTACTGCCTGTCTTACACAAACTCTTTCAAAACATTGAAAAGGAAGGAATACTACCAAATATGTTCTACGAAGCCAACATTACTCTAATACCAAAACCCAACAAGGACAACACAAAAAAAGAAAACTACAGGCCAATCTCTCTAATGAACACTGATGCAAAAATGCTCAATAAAATTTTAGCTAATAGAATCCAACAATGCATTAAGTATGAATTTTTTTAAGAGTAAGTCCCTATTAAAATCAGGAAAGAGCAGGCCCAAAGTGTCCAAAAGGCTTTCCTCTGGGCCTCCCAGCCCACTTACTTCTCAAGTGAGTGTTTTATGTTTAGATGTTTTGTTTCTGCATGTTCATTCTGGCATCAGAGCTCCCATTTGAGATAAATGAGGAAATAGACATGGAAGCAAATAGACATGGAAGCAAAAGAGGGTGAGGCGGAGCTGGCTGAACAAGAAAGTTGAAATCAAGAAAGATTAAGAGAAGTGGGAGCTGGACAGTTAGCACACTGATCTCTCTAATAATTTGCTTGGATTATTTCCACAGCATTGAGCTCTGATACAAAACTTCATGTTTTCCTAGCAAAACCCACAATGGGATTTTGAAGGGAATTACTTAGAAAACAAAGCAGAAGTGGAGGCAAGAGGAAGCAAAATTGCATTGTCTGAAATGGTCTCTACAATGTATGAGTCTAAGACATACTGTTGATGCTGGGAAGTTGACATTTTCAAAAACAGTAACTCTTCAGGTTACTTAAAAAACTAGGCATGGAAAATGTGAAACCACAGCATGCAAATACTAAAAATCCTACTTAAACATCAGTGGAGAGTAGCATCCTTTAGCTCAAGCTAGTTTTGACTCCATTTTCCAGGTAGCCCAGGTGAAACATCTGTCTGGCCTGAATTTTCAGGCAGGCAAACACTGCAGAAAACCTCAGGAATACAAACTGAAGTCTGAGACTTGTATGGAGCTGAGAGTTTTGATCTCCTCTGGCAGGAAACTATCCCCAAGGCAGCTACAAAAACAACAGATTGGTCTGATCCTCTCACTTTCCGTGGTTGAGTTAATAAAACTGGCTATAGGGAAATGGCTCCTTCTAGCTCTAAAAATAAAAAGGAAAAAGGAAGGAACAGGACAAGATACGTAGGTGATGAATAAATGAAATAAGTCAGTTACTGAGTCACCAAAAGTTCACAGAATATACATAGCACTGATGTAAATTTCAAGGTAAGAACGTCACATTTAGCTGGGGGGATGGGGAGGAGAAATAAAGGACAATGACTAAACTTTGTGTTGGTGTCATGTCACACATTTCAAAGATTCAGAGCATTTATGTATAAAGACAGGTGTAGGGAGAGACTAGACTTTCTTTCTTGTATTCTGTTTTCTTGTATTCTGTTCACCACCAAGGATGTTGCTGCATGTTAGAATGAAAGATAATTAGAAATATCAACAAGATTAGGCTGCAGTATTAATTGTTCTCTTAGTAACCTCATTATCCTAAGACAAGCAAACCAGGTGCCTGTTAGCAGTGATGAGGCAGGTTTCTCAGAGCAGTTCAATTATCTCTGTGGAAGAAAAAGTAAAAAAAGAAACCACCGCCCTGAATGGACTCACTGATGTCTGACCTCACCAAGACTCAGCACCCAATGGAACTGCAGTTTCAGCCTCTCCCAAAACTAACCAGCCTGGAGTTTCCTGGTCAGCATTAACGAAGTAACCTGCAGGATGAAACCATCCTGCAGCCCTCCCCCCCAACCCCGAAATAGAAAGTCAGTCATTTGGCCTAACATAATCTTCCTCCTCATTTGCTAATAACCGTGTCCCATCCTCTGACTATAAAAACCTTCCATTGCATAATTTTTTACAGAATCGTTTACTAAAGGCAAGTAGATCTTTACGAACTCAGTTGGACTTTTGCTCTTTAACATCTCTATGACTTACAATACAAAATACATTCGAAAATAGCCCTCTGGACAGGTTCCAACTTAGTTGTTTTTCTGTTATTTGTATATTTGAGGGCTTTCCTCATGTGCTCACAGTTTGCCATTGATAGCCACAAAATTTTACTTAAAGAGATTCCCTTCAAAAGAAAAGCTGGTTATTTTAACTCCCCATGTTCAATAATTCTGTAATACATTAAAGCTCAATTTGTGATTCTGTTCATTTTGATGGGATCAGGCCCCAGGCCAGGATGGGACAGTGGACTTGCCCCAGCTGGCAGGAGGGTTTTAAAGGTTTGGCTGATCAGGGCAATCTTGACTTTTTTGATGATTAACACTTTGTGTGCCGGTGCTCTTTAAATTTCCCAGCCCTTGGGGCCGGCCATTTTCTGTGCCACCGCATGAATGGTAAAAGCATTCAATAACACACACACAACTCCTGAACTACTGGATATTAAAAAAAACTGTAATATCTCTCATAAAACACCTTACACTTTCACCAAAACAATGTGGAACGCTTCTACATCTACTGAGTACGATCAAAGAAATAGCTCCTAATAGTGACAAATAAATCCACCATGGCATGAAAAACCGGAGACTAGATAAACACGTATTAATATGTGAGTGGCCACCTGATACTGGTGGCAAAAACACGTACTAATATGTGAGCAGACCACAAAGTGTTAAAATTCTTGGCTGCATTCCACTCTCGCTGTGCCCACACAGGGGCCCCCTTGAACTAGATTCCTTTAGGTGCCTCTTTTGGTTTGTGTCCACTCTGGTGCCTTTCTCTTAGTTTTTTTTTTTTTTTTTAATGTATTTTTAAAAAGATTTACTTATTTATGCATACAAGCTGGGCTACAGACCAGAGGTGTGGGGTGGTGAGAGGGTTCACCAGAGACAGAGTGGGGAGCAAAACAGGCAGATCAACAGAAACACACTGCTGAGGGGAGCAGCGGGTGAGACAGGAGAGGTCTGCCACGCCATGTGGGAATCTCCCCGGCCGGGCTTTGAACTCGCGTCGCCGCTGCCGACAGCTCCACCGTGCAGCGCCTAACCGCTGTGCCACCAGGGTAGCCCTCTTCCTCTCAGTTTTGAGGTAAAAGGAATAGTCAGTCAGTGGGATGAGTGGCCCCAAGTCCTCTTTGAACTGGTGGACTAAATCATGGACCTGAGAGTACTGTCTGATTTGGCCCCAAGACTGACCGTGAGATGCCACCCCAGACAAAAAGCACTAGATTCTCACTAATGATTATCTCACAATTTCCTGGAAGGAGAAGGCCAGGAGCCCACACACACAGTTGGAGTGTAACCCATCTGTGCAAGACCAGGTGTAGCCCAACCCAGACCACGCTATGATGCTGTCCTCTGCCCTGCTTCATGGACCTACCCTTTAAATATCTCCACCTATCTCCCTTCAGGGAGCCCAACTATATTCTCCTGACCAGCAATAGTTCCCTCATGCATGAGTCTTTAATAAAGCCTTGTCTGGTTTAAGTACTTTCTGGTGAATTCTTTCCCTAGAGCACAAAAGTCCCGCTCTTTTAGGTCAGAGCTGAGGCTTCCCTCCCATGCGAGCTGCCTTGGTTCCTGCTCCCAATGCCTGTCAGGACTTCCTCTTCCTCTCCCACTTCCACCCCCTCAGGAAAATCGGTGACTCTTTCTATTAAAGTTCACCACATTTTACTTCTACTTCATCTTTCATGGAAGAATAGCTTTTATATAGTTCTCGGAAGGCCAGGAAAACAAGAATTGTTTACTACAGAAGCACCAGTCTCAAGGAAGCAAACAGAAGATGGAGGGTCCTTTAGAAATCTGCATTAATTTAACAAAGTAGGGTGGAGGGAGGAATGGAATGGAATGGAAAGGAACAGACTGGAATGGAATGAAATGGAGTGGAAAGGAATGGAGTGGAATGGAATGGAAAGGAACAGAGTGGACTGGAATGGAGTGGAGTGGAGTGGAAAGGAGTGGAAAGGAGTGGAAAGGAGTGGAGTGGAATGGAGTGGAAAGGAGTGGAGTGGAGTGGAGTGGAGTGGAGTGGAGCGGAGCGGAGTGGAGTGGGGTGGAGTGGAGTGGAGTGGGTGCAGCAAAATCAGGGCCCTGCCTTTAGGTGTGTTACAACAGAGACACACAGTGAGGATAGGTATGGGATAAATACAGACAATAAGGCTAAATTGTAGACAGACAGAGTCTTCTACAGAAATGCCCTTCTGAAGGCCGCTTGCAAAGAACTTGAGGGCATCCTTACAAGGTAACAGCGGGCAGGAATTGTCCCTATTTTATAGCTGGGAAAACAGAGACTACCCCTACCCCCAAAGGTTAAATTGGTTGTCCAGCACCATGGTCAAGGGGAAGGGCACTACTCAGAGGGCCTGACAGCTCAACTAACATTGTTTTCTGCGGAGGTGGTGCCTTCTAAAAGATGTTCATCAATTTTTTTCTTTCAAGATAAAGTCAATCAAGATTAAACTCTTGGACAGGTATTTGATGTGTCATGATGAATATGGCCACGATATATTAAACAGGCCATGATAAAACAGCGCCCACGCTCTGCCCTGCTCCGCTCCTCCAAGGAGGACCCCGGCTTTGGCTGGCATCAGGGCTTTACACTGGCCTGAGTCAACAATTCAATTTGTTGCCTGGCCACTTGTTTTCGTTGTAAAGATATGACCTGTGAGATAAGAAGATTTAAATGAATGAAGTTTGAGGACATCAGGGGTGATGCAGAAGGAATCTCATGCGCTAAGCAAGGGTCACAGGGGCAGTCTGTTCTCTACAAGTCATAAAATGTGGTGCCTGAAATAGCTAACAAGTCCTCATTATCTAATCATGTCTAATTATATGTTCTCGGCCTACTGGAAGTGAGAGGCCGGGTGCAAACTCCAGACATTCCAGTAACAAGCCACTTTATAAATGTGGTTAGAAACACACTCCAGCTGTCAATTCTGTGGCCTTGGCCACTGAGGATAATTTGCAGGTGTCCTTCCCACTGTCCAAGAAACTCTGGTTGCCAGGCTGGCCGGGGAAATTCAGGGACAATCGTTCTGGGGAAATTCCTGCTTTCAGAGACAAGGTAGCAACTCCTCTCTCACATAATAACTTGCAGAATCTCAGTCTGGCCACGCTTCATGTGCCTGCCGCCCAGCAGAGACATCCTTTGGAGGGAGAAGACCTTCCACCCAGTTAGGTTGTTAATGTGCCTGCCCCTCAACAACTCTGAAGCTGCTCACGCTCCAGGCCTGCCTGGGGCCGGGCTTTGGGGGGCCATGAGGTTAGTGCCGGCTAGCAGGAGCTCTCCTGTGGAGCTGTGAGGCCCTGTTACCCCCAGGGGAATAACTGGAAGGTCTCAGCCAGAGGACTGATTAGGGGACCCAGGGTCTGGAGCGGGGCAGCAGTTTTGCCCCTGGGCCCTGGCATCTGTCAGTTGTTGCCAGCTGGGAATGTTGGCCAACACTGCCCTTATTGAGCTCCTCTGATGGACTTTAAGAGAGTCACTTCTTGAGGGGAAGTGGGAGCAGGACATTCCTTCCTGGAAGAGCAGCTCACCAGCCTGAGAAGAGGAATCTGAGAACTAGCTGACAGGAAAGCACAGCGACAGGGTGGCTAGGCTAGTACCGCTGAGAACAGAATGCCCAGAACTTGAAATTAGCAAGTAACAGATCTAGGGGCTAAAAAGCTCCATTTGATGATTTGCATTATTATCAGAAGGTTCCTGTAGCAGAACAGGTTTCGAAACTACCCCCAACAACATCAAACAAACCAGGCTGAGAATAATTACATGGAATATTATATTTAAAGGTGGGCAGAGAGGCTAGTACTAACATTTTGCATCCTATAAAATCCACATTTCTCCATCACTAGGTTATTCCCACAGTCATGTGCAGGTTCAAATTGGATAAAATTGGGCAGTAAAATATTCCTATTAAAATACCCAGCCCAGGCTGCCTAATTTATTTGCTTCAATACAAAACCTTTTTTTTTTTTCTTTCTAGAGAACTGTCAGGTCAAATGGCTTCTCATTAAAACACAATTTCACATTTTCACAAGATTTAAGATTAACATTCTAGGAAGAAATGACGCTTCTGTCGAAATATTTCAAATTTTGATCCCTCCCTAGCAAAAATAAATGGATTAAAAATGTCTTTTCAAGAGCAATTAGCCTACCTTGGAAATGAAGGTAGATTTGAAAGTAATCGTTCATTAGATGGAATCTAAGTACTAAAAAGAAATGAAAGAACCATTAAGTGGGAAAATATCTTACCTTGAGAAGTTGAGGAAATGAACGTGTCGAGTGAATAAATAGGGCTGTTCGGCAGTACTTATATTTTTAATCAGTTCCATCTATTAAAAAAAAGTACAAAATTAGCATCGCTAGGGTTTAATGGACCAAGACATATTAAGTTAAAGGTTATCTCCCAGCTCCTTTATTCCCCACTTAGGGCCTCATGGACCAGGGCCAAATAGCTGTGTTTTCTGCAACAGGCTTCACACTGAATAAGACAGTGCCTCCTCAGTGTACAGCCCCATATTTCATTTAGTTGATGTGACCATGACACAGGAGACACACAAAATCATGGTCGCTGGAGAAGGGAGAGCCTGCTGCACTCATGTGCAGGGAAGAAAATGCCTCTATCCCTCCCTTAAGGTCTAAGCAAGCGAGTGGGCAGTCATCATTTTCTATTTCTCTAATGATATTATTGGGATACACAGACATGTTTGAAACTAGTTCTACAGAATTTCAAAGTGGAAGTTAAACATCGGACCTCATGATTTTTCTTATGAAAATGGACAAAGCAACTATTTCTCAGCAAATATGCTCCTTATCCCCGCCAACCCCCCCCCCAAAAAAAAAAAAAACCTGCTTGGCTTTTTGGTGTGTGGCCATCTGAATGATTTATTTGCAGTTATCAGTGAGGCAAAAAATCACCTCTTTTTGTATAAATGAACATTTATGGCTCTTCTGGAACATGTCCCGATACAGAAACTGTTTAGTAAAATCTGTTAGAAATTCCAAGCATTCTTAGGACTCCCTGACTTCCTGAATTCCATGTTCTTAGATTTTCTAATTGGCCCCCTCAAAACAGACACGCTGGAATTTTTCAGAAGCACCTTGAAAACAGCCACTTTGAACGGCCCTCAGAAGCACAGCTTCTCCTATTTTCTGGAACAGTTCAAATTGAAAACAATAAACAGAAAAGGTCGCTGCGCTGCCCTGTTCAACAACAATAAAATCAGAGTCAAGTGTGTCTTGAACCCACAGAAAACCTGTTCTGCTTTACTACTGTGTGTCCAGCACAGGCTGAACACACAGAAAAGCTCAGAAAGGGCTGATGGGGGGATTAACTCCAACGACCATATGCTCGCTAGATTGGGACCCTAGGATCTGGCATTTAAACGCTTTAATCAGCTATTTGTGCCCACAGTGCTGTCTGAGGAATGAAACTGAATTTTAAAAGGAAACGACTCGTGGCCACAAGCTATGCTTCTGCTGCTCTAGACAAGCTCAGGAGATAACATTCAGCCCGTCTGCAACCTTGAGAGTAAAGAGAAACAATCCGGCCTCTGCATCACCCCTGCCCTCTATCTTCCTGCCTCCCTGCCCCCACATTTATTCTTTTTCTGCTGAGTCATATTGTACATTTTGATTCTTGGTGGCTCTACTAACAGAATTAGTGATTTTGAAGCACAAAGCTCTGCTGCTCTCGAAGGATGTCTGCTTAGAAAACAACACTGTGTATATGTTACTAGAAAGACCATTTAGTGCTTTAATCTCTGCCTGACTTTTATTCAGATCTCTCTGCACACATGAGAGTAATATGGGAAAGCCCCTAGTACCAGCAGACTGGAAAAGCAGGTGAGAAGAAAAGCGCTTCTTTCATATATTCAACATTATAGCACATTCGCTAAACACACGTCAATGTGTTAAATTTAATGGAAAAACAGTCATGGTTAGATTTTGAGAACAGTGTCATAATAATCATAAAGCTGTCTATTTCACATGGAAAAATGGATTAGTAGTGACAAGGCCTAACTCTTTCTAGACGGATCTTTAAACATAGCATAAAGGTACTAAGGCTCATGTTTATTGTATTACTACAGTGGAGCCAGCCAGCTCAGCTCTCCTACATTTTGTCACTGCATTCCACATAGCACAGCCACTTGAGAAGTGGCACAAGCTTGGGTTTAAGAAATTATGTTCAGGGTGTCACTGGGCCATCCTCACAAATGGTAGGTGTCCCCTTACTTCCAGGGACAAGCAGTGGTCTGCTGAACCTCTACGGCCTGTCACCTGCTTTCCCTCTCCTGGTCCTCTCGTGTCACCAACAGCCTATCTTTTACCATCTCGGGGGCCAATGACATTCCCTAAAATAATCAAAGACACTACCTCTCCTTTCCCGGCTCATGCAGAACCGCTGCTAGCCGTCACTCTGATTCGCCGCGTACACTCACTCTTCGTTCATTCATTCAGCATTTACTGAGCACTCACTAGGCCCTGAAGACCAAACATGAATAAACTCAATGGGAAAACGTGTCTTCATGGTGTTTCCAAATCCACCATGGCCAAACCTACTCTTTTTTTTTTTTAAAGATTTATTTATTTACACATACAAGCTGGGGTATAGGCCAGAGCAGAGGCGTGGGGCGGCGAGAGGGTTCACCAGAGACAGAGTGGGGAGCAGAACAGGCAGATCAGAAATACACTGCTGAGGGGAGGAGAGTACACTGCTGTGAGGCAGGAGAGGTCTGCTGCACCATGTGGGATTCTCCCCGGCCGGGCGTCGAACTCGCATCGCCGCTGCCGACAGCTCCACAGCGCAGCGCTCAACTGCTGCAACACTAGGGAGGCCCCAAACCTACTCTTAATGTATGATCATTTTTGCTCCTTATGCATCTTCCTTCCTTTTTAATAGAAAAAGAGTTCTGCTCTGGTTAATGGTGATTTCTATATTCTCATGTTTGATCTGGGTCTTTTCTGTACTCCCCATATTCAATCCCTTGCTCAGCCACAGTAAGTCCATCTTCATTCTCTTCCTCAACTGGCTCTCCAGGCCGCATGTCCTATGACCAGTCAAACTAGACACCCCTTTGTTGCTTCCTCATACTGTGTCCAAGTCTGACCATGCTCATGCTCAGGCTCCAGCTCCTTCTGGAAAGTTCTTCTCTTCTCTTGGCAGGGTCAAATCCTAACCTCTCTTTACCTCTAACTAAAGTGCCTAACTAACTAAAGTTCCAAGTAGCCTTGCTGGCTCTCTCCTTTTACTCAACATGCAACGATCTCTACCTTGTTACTGGGCAATGCACTGCTTGGGACTGTGGCTAGGGAGAGAAAGGTCTCCTTTTTGCTCTCAAGCAGCTCAGTTTTATGGGTGCGGGGGACTAGCAAGCAGGTACCAGCATGTGAAAACCACCTGGAGCAGAAGGCACAGAGGTGAGGCCCCTCTGTTTGCCTATAGATGGAAAGGTGATGTTTCTCCTAAAGAAGAGCCCCTAAGGGCCTCCCCGGTGGCGCAGCGGTTAAGCGCTGCGCTGTGGCGCTGTCGGCAGTGGTGACGCGAGTTCGACGCCCGGCCGGGGAGATTCCCACATGGCACGGCAGACCTCTCCTGCCTCGCCCGCTGCTCCCCTCAGCAGTGTAGTTCTGATCTGCCTGTTCTGCTACCCGCTCTGTCTCTGGTGAACCCTCTCGCCGCCCCACACCTCTGGCCTGTACCCCAGCCTGTATGTATAAATAAAATAAATCTTAAAAAAAAAAAAAGAAGAGCCCCTGAGATCATGCTCCGTGAAATAAGCCAGAAAGACAGAGAAAAATATCGAATGGTTTCACTTATAACAGGAATATAGGGGAGCCAAATAAGAAGGCAACATTCAGCAGGGGAGGAGGGGAGGGTAAGGGCTCAAGAGGGGGGAAGAGGGCAGCACAAGGGACTATGGTGATGGCTTCACGGGTGAACAGGTGATGGGTAACCTATGGGAAACACACAATAATGTAAAAGATATGAATAACAAAAGTAAATAAAATATTTATCCAAAAAAAAAAAAAGAGCCCCTGAGAGTCTGCAAGGACCTGTAGGAGTTAGCCAGTGAGGAAGTGACCTGTGGCCTTGCAGACAGTATGAACAGCAGAGGCAAAGGATGGAACAAAATGACGTGGATATTAAAACTGCCAGGAGATCCATGTGCAGAGGTGGAAACGGGACCAGCAGGCAGTAGATGAGGCTAGAGAGGAGGCAGGAATGGGTAATTGAGGCACTTTGACAAGATCCTACGGGCAATCGACAGCCAGAAAGGATTTTTCCCCCCACAGATCTGAGGGCAGAGTGGAGAATGAAAGAGAAGAGTAAAGATTAGAGATGGCAAGTTTAGCTAAGATGACCCGAACCTCAGCAGGTAATAAGGGCATGAAGTAAGTGTTTCTGGGAGCACAGACAGCAACTAGAATCTTGTTAGAAATGCAAATTCTCAGGCCCCACTCTAGACCCACTGAAGTGGAACAAACTCATGGAGGGGACCCATCAATCCGCCTGTGGTGGTGTTTTTTTCTTCAAAACATCTAGCAAGCTATTTGTGGGATCATGAATGTTCATAAGTTTCAACTTTATATGGGTTTTTGTTAAAAGTTCTATGTATATATACATATATGTATACACCTGTACACAAACATGCATGCATTTGCGCATATGTATACACATATGCAGATGGACATATACCAATTCATCAATCTGTGTTTTAACAAACCCTCAGGAGATTCTAGAGAACGACTAAACAAAGTCAATGTAATACAACAAAGGGAGAGTCTCCCTCCTGGGAAGGAGGGAGGGTCTGCTGAGCCCGGAGGCCGGCTGGCAGCAGAAGGGAAGGAGCGGAGTGGCCAAGGCAGCCCCTCCCCAGTCCTGACTGGCATCTCACTCCACGGTGTGCCCATTCACAGAGATGGGGGAAGGGCTGCAGGAGGAGCAAATCTGGCTGCAGAAGTGGGGTCATGGGTATGTCTTTGCACATCTTTGGCAAGAAATGACGTTCCTTCTTTCACCTCCCGCAGCACTTTGAGACTTTTCCAGGATGCCCACTTATAAAATCATATTGTAGTTGAGTTTGTGTGTTAGTTTTGAGCCAGAATGTAAACTCCTTGAGGGCAGGAGCCAGACTTTAAGTCCAGAAAAGCAAGCCCAAGCACCTGTATTGAAGAGACAACCCCTTTCAAAAACTTCTGGAGCCAAGAAGTACACAGCTCACTAAGTCAGAGTTATGGCTCAGCAGCGACTTTGCCTCTCTGGGGACAGACAGGTACATTCACTATCCCAGTGACCTGGGAACTGACAGTCCCCCCACTACATCTAGGACCTAACAACACCAAGCAAAGTACCATTCCCAGTGTGCTCCCAGGCGCCTGCTGCACTTAGAGCTCTTTATGCACATGCTGTCATTTGGGCTCAGACAACTCAGTGAGTTGTCTCCTTGACAGGGGAGAAATGGGGGCTTTGCATCTTGATTACAGTCTCACCACGAGAAGGAGGAGGAGGAGGAGGAGGAGGAGCCAGGGTTGAGCTCCAATCTGTCTGACAGCAAGAGTCCTGCTCTTAGTCACTGAGCTGCCATCTCCCACCATCCCATCCCCCATCATCCCATCCCCCCCATCATGGCATCTGCCACCACCCCATGCCCCACCATTCCATCCCTCACCATGTCAACCCCCACCATTCCACCCCCTATTACCCCACCCTCCTTCGTGCCATCCCCTACAATACCACTGCCATTTGATCTGTATGTTACCTCTTCAAGGGGCTACAAAATAACTCTGGAGAATAAACAGGGCTTATAGGGATATACCTTTTCTACCTTTTATGTGATACGCTAAAGAAATGACAGAAAGTCAGACCTGTTTGGAAAATAAAAGCATTAAAACATCGGGAAAAATATTGCTTGAATTCTAGTTGGAAACACAGTATATTATACCAAGAACGGGAATGAATGTAATGTGTTAAGAGAAGATAAGTGTGTAATGGAAGATAGCTAAAGGAAGAGGTTAAGTCACGGTGCATCTGAGAATGAGATTGAATTGAGGTTTCTTTAAAAAAAAAAAAAAACGAAGAAGAAGAAGAATCAAACAGAATTTATAAAGGAAATGCCAGGAGGTCTTTTTTTATCTTTTGCTTTCAACTTGCCTGGGGTGACAGAGCAGAAAGCACAGCTAGTTAGTAGGAGACTTTGCTCCTGACGTCTTCCTGTCAGCAGTCACGGCATTGACCCCACTCTGATCTGATTTCTGTGTCACTCATGAACAAGAACATGCCCTATAATTTTTCAAAACACCTTAAATTAAAAAAAAAGACAAGTTTTTAACATATCAAAGCCAAATAAGAATAGCTCAGAGTAGAACTCCCAGGCCCTTTAACGTCAGAGGCTGGCAGGTGGCTGTAGGCTCAGGTAACCTGTCCTGCTTCCCTGAGGTTGGCCAAGTTCTAGAAGGCAGGTCTGGTCTTCCCACCGCTGATGGCTGTGCAGTGCTGCACAGGCCTGCAATGAAGAAGAAGCCCACCAGGGGGCGCAAACACCTGCCCAAGGCAGAGAGACTGGGTCTCAAGGGTAGAGAAAATCAATCTCAGGGCTACAACTGGAAGAATTTATTTTCCAGGCTTTGTTGCTTCTTTCTCTTTTTTTAGTGGACTCAATTTTTGTCTATAGGATTCCAAGATAGGATCTATTTGTAGAGCTGGATGAACTCACCCCTGTGGCCTGGAGGTAGATGTGGCTACTCTTGTGTCTGATTGCACGGTCCACAGGGGAAGCCCTGGTGCCTTCCTCCTAATGTAAAGCCTGACAACCTCTGGGTCACTGTAAAGGAGACGTCTTCACAATGTCTTAAGCAAAGATTTGGCTCCTGGGATAAATGAGCCAGCTTCCAGAAGATACCACTTATAAGACTTATGGGAAAACAGAGATGTCTTCTGAGAGTTGAGGGATTCTTAAGTGAAAGAGGAATTTTTCTTGCTTAGTGGAAGATTCACTTTAATAAAAAGAAAAATGTCTAATAACAAGAGCATTTCATGTAATGATTCTTCATTAGAATTGTGCTTGAGGATCCCCTGGATTTTGTTTTCACCCAAAGATACAAATACCTGTACTCATTGTGTTGTAGTCACAAACTTGGAACTTCTAGGGGATGAGGACAGGGAAGTTTGAAACATTATAAAGGAAGACTGCTTTTGAGCAAGCGGCTAGACCTACCCAGTACCCATGGGCACACGACTTGTCTCCTCCAACCTCTGAGCAGTTTTCAAGGTGCTGAGAACTTGGATAGATAAAGTCAGAGTGAAGGTGAACTTAACAGTGAATAGCAGCCCTGACTGATATGACTGACAGAGGCATATAGGCTGGTCTGGCATTTCCCAAAGTGGGAATGAGATTCAAGAAAGACTCATACACATAGAGTTACCGAGTCAAGGTAAAAGCCAGTTAGATGGAATTTTTTTGTTTGATTTTAATGGAAAGAATTTGGAGTCTTTAACATGTACATAATCATTGTGAATCTCCTAGAAGAGGACCAACCAGGCAGTACTCCCCAAACTTATGGAACCATGGTATTGGCTGCTGCTGATGCTTTTTTTTTTTTTTTTAAATGTTTTAGGGGACTAGGATTCTCAGGAAGGCACTTAGGGAAATGCTGATAGGATGGTGCTAACAGAGATTCTGAACTCTCTGTCCCGCGGGATCTCCTCTGGCTTCAATAAAAATGAATAGCCAGGACTCTACCCCAGACTCTCCAGAAGGGCCATGGCAGCTCTATGTCTCTCAAGGCTCAGCTGGAGACACTGCTGTGCTGTTCCCATGGGTCACCTCTGCTTTAGGAGAACAGTTGTTGGACTTAAGGGCCTGGGTTCAAGTCCAGAAGCCACGGAGAGTCATTCTAGTCCAGCCCATTTGGAAAGCAATTTGGTCTGGTTGTCTTAGCTTTCTTATCAACGAGTAGAGAATCAGAACCACTCAACTGTATGTTTTTAGGTCTAAAAGAGTTAAAAGAAATAATGAAGTAAACAATAAGCAGACAGTAGATGCTGTTTCCATTTTTAACCCTCTGTAGCTTCAATATAAATAAAAATAGTAAAAGTATCTGCCTTCTCTTTTTGGCTCACTTGCCTACAATTTTCTCTAACAACTTGGAATTCTTGTGTCTGTGACCTGTGTTGTGCTTAGAGTGAATTTCTGAAAGACAGCATCAGAACATTAACATAACAAAGAGTGTTACAAAGGCAACCACATCAGGTGATATGGAAAAAGAGTTTTCTATGTTTCAAATAGTGTACCCTCCATTTTCTAAGGGATTATGTAAGCTGCCCAATGGGCTGAAATCCCAGTTACAGAGCATATAACTGAAGTGATGTCATCACGGGTTGGTACTACATGCAGCACAAAGTTGCAACATTTGGCCAGCAGCAGTTGTCTTGCTCTTCTGTTGAAGCAGTTTTTAAAATATAAACTTCAAAGGTATTTCTATTTCTATCAGGGCAGATGTAGTGGGATTTTTATAGGCATTGTAACACTTGGTGTCTTCATACTCTCTTTGCTTTTCAATAATTCTTCCATCTTATTCCATTAAAAAGGCTTTTAAAATTAGTACTGTGAGAGAGTGTGTGTCTGTGTGTCTCTGTGTGTATGTGTCTGTGTGTGTCTGCATGTGCTTGTATCTCTGTGTGTGTCTATGTGTCTATGTGTGTGTGCCTCTGTGTTTGTGTCCGTGTGTGTGAACAGCTCCTCTGGGAGGGGGAATGTATGTGTGAATATGACTCTGTTCCAGAGAGGTGACTTTGTATTTGTGTATGAATGAAATAGTATAGATAATTGCAGTCTTGCGGTGGATACTATTGCAAAGTTCATCTGTAAGTCAGTAGTTGGGAACTTGGAACACATTTTCTCGTAAAGGAATGGTTCTGCCCAGTGGCCAGAGTCCTGGCCAGCCCACAGAGCCTGCTGAACTCATCCTGCACCTGAAGCAAGGCTGCTGTTAACTCCAAAGAACAATGTTTCCATGGAAACACATTTTCAGAGTTCTACCCTTTAAGGTTGAGAATCAATGGATCTGACTTGAAGTCATTTCCTAAGTTGCTCTTTCCTTCAATAAATTACCAAGAAGAGGAGCTATTCATACCATGAATTATTTCTGGAATGTATTAGGTTAAAATAATATTTTTTTCTCCACTTGTTTTATACACATGGAGAATTTAGTAAAAGGGATACCCATGATGAGGAAACATTCTTGAACTCTTCAAACCTGCTTTCTTGTCTGTTTCCTGGCTCTTTGCAAGCCACAGCCAGTCAGCTAACGACAGAGGCAACTGTCACTGTCGTTATGTTTGTTTTTACATCAAAATGTATATTTAGTTTTTTTTAATTTTATCTTTACCTTTCCCTTAAGTTTTAAAAACTTGCCCTATAATTTAAAAGGAATCTGAAATAACTAAGTAGTGAAATATACTCTCGATCATGCTGACCACAGGAATCAGAAATGTCTCAAGTATACTATACACAGATTATGCTAGAAGTTGTATAAATATATCGCAGAATCACAGGGCTGGAAAGAACCTTAACAGATTGTCTCGTCTATTCCCTGGCTTCCAGACAAGCCAATCATTCCAAACAGATGAGTGCTAACCCCTACTTTAGAGAAGGATGACTTGGTCTTTAACCCTTTCTAGTTAGAACACTTTCTTCGAAGGCATTCCTGAACACCTCGGTGTCTAACACTTTAGCTGCCTTGCTCTCTCTTGGTTATTTGCACTCTTTTCAGCAATGGGAACTAAATTTGAGCTATTGTATTTAATGAGGCATCTGAGATCTGAGCCAAGTTTCCACATATAGGAATGCTTAAGATATTCTGATAAGCAAACCCAGACACAGGCTCAAAGGAAAATCAAATAATTATAATAAAATTATAACAACATATTTATTTATAGTCACTTTCTTTCAGGTAGTAAACAAGGCAGAGCCAGCTTTATCATATCAGTCCTTCAATCAGGTAAGGAAATTAAAGAGAATCTACTCCTATTAAAGCTATTTATAATAGGTGATATTCTGAAATGTCACCAAATAGAATTATTCTATTGAGAGCTTTCTACAAAACCTATAAGAGATAATCTCAAAATATTTTTTACTGATTGGTAATAGATATTTAGACTTTTAATGGAAGCTTCAAAGGAATAGGTATTTTGACCTCCACTCCGTGGAAGACACTAAATATAGTATCTTCGTAGCAAGTACTCTTGGCGATGTCACTGTCTTAAAACAGCCCATTTGCTTCCAGGAAAAAAGAGAAAGACAAACAAAATTTCCTTTGTTTTTGAGGTTTTTCAATGCCTCAGAGATGAGGTCTACGTTAGAAAGAAGTGGACATGGATGGAAATTTCCACAATTATTGTCTCAGTCTCATAGTAAGCCATGTGTGTTTTTTTTTATTCCCCAAACTTAGGTACTCATTGGGTGGCAGGATGGTTCATTTTATGTGTCAACTTGATGGCCACTGGGAGCCCAGATGAAACATTATTTCCGGCTGTGTCTGGGAGGGTGTTTCAGGATGAGATCAGCATTTGAATCAGTGGATGCAGTAAAACAGATTCCCTCCCACTGAGGGTGGATGTCACCCAATCTATCCAATCACTCAAAGTCTGAATGGAAAGAAAGAAAGAGGAAGGAAGAATTACCCCTTTTTTTCCTGCTTCATTGATTGTGTTGGGACATCTCATCTTCCCCTGCTCTCAGACTAGGGCTTGCATCATTGGCTCATCTAGTTCTCAAGCCTTCAGGCTAGACTAAGTCACACCACCAGCTATCCCGAATCTCTACCTTGCAGACAGCAGATCATGGGACTTCACAATTTCCATTATCATGCAGGCAATTCCTCATAACATATCAACATTCCTTGATCTGTCTATCATCTATGATCCAGTCATCCATCCATCCATCCATCCATCCATCCATCCATCCACCCATTTCTCTCCATATACATACACACACACACACACACACACACACACACACGTATATACATATATATCTGCAAGCATACATACAATATATATATATGCACATGTATACATAGCTGTATACATATTTACATCTCCATCCTACTGGTTCTGTTCTCTGGAGAACACTGATGTATACACATGACTATTCATCCCTCCTCGGTAGCTAATGAGACAGAAGCAATGTTTTGAGACCAGGTTAACACATGTGTCTCTGTAAAATAACTACGAGAGCACTAGACCTAAATTTTCCACATTAGCAAAGCAGCTTAATGGGCACTGTTGACTCCATCTCTGTATTAGCTTATGGGGTAGAATCCACCTTCGCAGCTTTCTGGCAGGCGACACCCTTGCTCTGCTGCAGCTTGCCCACTTATGTGGCTCAGTTAAATTAGGGCAGAATTGTTCCTGCGAAATGGAATCTGTTGCTACCACTGAATATGCCAAATATGCTTGCTTTGGACGCCCAAGAGCCCCTGTGCTGACCACAGCAGGAAGTTCATACCCGCATCAACCAATCAGATTCCTGCCCCATGAAGGCTTTCTCTTTGTTCTAATCATAAAGACTTAGGAAACTTGCTTGAAAATGCAGAGGAAGAATATTCAAATTAAATTTTCTTATTTGTACTGTCAGGATATCAGCATTATTTATAGCTCAGTGGTGTAACTATTTGAGATAGCTAATGACTAATTTTAGATAGACAATGGTGAGTGTACATTGTCCTTCATCAGTCTTAATAAAAATATCCCCGTGGGAAACTTTCCTCCAGAAACCGTAAGTTTCCTTCCATTCTGGCAAAAATATGGTCTGAAATTGCAGCTCTGGTATTTATTCATGAGGAGTTTGAAGGATGTCCTGCGAGGCACCATTTTTAATTACACAATTGAGGCCAAGCAGTTTATGAACAAAGACAACTTACTTGTTCGTTTTTAGTAAGCCTGGTTTTGTTGTGAATGTCGGATGTGACTAAGTTGAATCCGTGCTTCTCCGACAAGATTCTCAGGAGCAAGACCACAGTGCGGCTCCCACACTTGCCCACTCTGTTGTACACCACCTGGCTCGGGAATGGCAGCACCTGGGAGAGAGCGAGAGAGCAGAGGTGAGGCCTGGGTTCAGGTACTTCCGCTGTGTCCCTCGATTTCAGAACAATAAATGTTTGATTCATCGAAATGAGACGGGGCCATCTCAAGTTAGTGAGAGAACATGTGATGAGCTCCTATTTATTTATCTTCAGAATAACTTTAGAGAAAAATGCGGATTTCATCACTATCTGCACTGATCCTTAACACTGGTAACATTTCATACCACCTGTAAGCTCAGTCATACTGCCTTTGTTTCTTCTTGGGACAAAATTTATAAATACGTGCTTTGATGATAATACTCTTTCGCAAGATACATTATGCTTTATTAGGACAAGTTAATTTGTAGCATTATCAAGGGAACACATAGTAATTTTAAAACTGAGACATAATAGACACACACGATAAAATTCACTTTTATGAAAGTACAATTCAATGGTTTTTAGTATATTCACAAAGTGGGACAACCATCACCACTACCCAATTCCACAATATTTTCATCATCCTCCAAAGAAATGCCATATGCATTAGCAAAACCTTAGCAGTCACTTTTCATTTCCCTCTATCTCTGCACCTTGACAGCATTCATCAACTTTCTGTCTCTAGGTTTTGCCTACAGAATTCAGGATATCTCATATAAAGGGAATAATAAAATATGATCCTTTTGTGTGTGTGGTTTCTTTCACTTAACATAATGGTTTCAAAATTAACCACATTGTAATATGAGTCAATACTTCATCCATTTATATCTGAATATTATATCATATAGATACAGCAAATTTTGTTTACACATTCACCAGTTAAAGGACATTAGAATTATTTCTATTTTTTGGAGACTTTTTGACTGTTGTGAATAACGCTGCTTTGTGATAGGCCAGTAAGCTATTCTAAGAAGCATCTGATTAAATATTTATATCCCCAATAAAGACTTTATTTTTATTTCAAATGCTTAGCAGTGGGCAACAACTGACAAATGATAACTGATTCTTTCATTTGGTATATACCCATAACAGAAAGACATATTGAGGCCCAAAGCTAAAGAATATCACACCATAAAGACAGAACTATGTACCAACTTGCCTGAGGTATGCCATTTGAATTTTTTTCACAGGTTTAGTTATTTTCCTTAAGTATTTTATATGCATAGTAGCGTTTCATAAATTTGGAGCTACGACTAGTTGTTACTGGAATAAAACATTATATTTATATCACTCACTGAACAACCAGTCACGTGCCATGTTAATGTAATTCTTTCAGGGTGTGTTTTCTGTTACTGAGGACTGACTACCTTCCTTCTTCAGGGTCAGCATCTACCGAGTGTGAAGAGCCCTCTCCCCCGGCCCCCTGAGCTCTTCCACAGTGTCTCCTCACAGGACCTAGAACATGCCTTGGGCACACAGGGCCTCAGTAGACAGCGACTGGGGACAGCTGTCTCCGGTACCTCATATGCTGTTTAACATTACCACAATCATCATTAACAAAATGATTCAGCAAAAATGCGAGACCAGGAGAATCTTGAAATACAGCTGAGTTTTCGGACCAAATGGAAATAAAAAATATCAGGGTAAGAAGATGGTAACGGAAATAGGTCAACTTATTTATAGCTCATTTGGTGAGTACCCCAAAAGCTGGTTCTCCGGCAATGATTGCAGAGGTTCAGATAAATTATTCAGGTTCTTAGTTACCAGATCATGACTCAGAAAGGTAGAACGAGGCTTCATATTTAATGTAATGATATTAGTGGCTTCTGCACTTGATGTTAGCCAAAAGGCCGAGAAGTGATATTAGTGGCTTCTGGAAGTTTCCATAATAACCAGGCTGTGGTAGGGAAGACAGCTGTGACACAGCAGCCAATCTAAACACAGAGTTTAATTTCTTTGGAGAAATAAACTGCCCAGGAATTGTGGTGAATGCATTTTTTCCCTGTCTACTAGCTTAGCACAGAACAGTGAGAGAGAACTGATGACCCAGAAGATGTGAGTTGTCACAAATGTAAGTACTTTACTACAAGAGTGCAGATTTAAATGAAGAACTGAGGCTCTTATCCAGAAACGCTAGGTGAAAACACTTAATTTTCCTGAATTTATTGGATAATCAACACAGTAGCATGATTAGTACCTTTCTACTTCCTTTTGCTAATACTAGATGCTATTTACTTTTAGATTGTTGGTTATTGTTTTTCAAGATTTATTTATTTATGCATACAAGAGCTGGGGTGTAGGCCAGAGGTGTAGGGGCGTGAGAGAATTCACCAGAGACAGAGTGGGGAGCAGGACAGGCAGATCTATTGAAATACACTGCTGAGGGGAGCAACAGGTAAGATAGGAGAGGTCTGCTGAGCCATGTGGGAAGTTTCCTGGCCAGGTATTAAACTCGTGCTGCAGTGGCTACTGATAGCTTCATACTGCTGAGACTTAACCTGTTGTGCCACCAGGGAGGCCCAAGTTGTTGGTTATTTTTAAAAATGTGTTCCTTACAATTCTTTTATTAACCTCGTAGGAAGCTCCAAAATAACGGTTTTAAATATTTGTTATTTAAAAGAATGCATTTAAAAACAAAATCCATGTGTCATTCCTGCAGTTGATCTACAATCATATTTGAAAAGAAAGGAGAGATTAACATCCCACTGTGACTCATTGTTACCATTTCTTTAAAGAACATTCTACAACCATGTCCACATTATTCCACATCTCAACAATGTGTTTTGAGTTTTCTAAAATCAGTCTTGTAACTTTTAAAGACACAGTATATACCATTATGAACATAAACCTGTCTCGAATTTAGACAGGGACTTTCAAATCATTTTCTAAAAGAGCCTATATAGGGCCTCCTTTGTGGCGCAACAGTTAAGCACTGCACTGTGGAGCTGTCGGCAGTGGCGATGTGAGTTCAACGCCCGGCTGAGGATATTCCCACATGGCACAGCAGACCTCTCCTGCCTTGCCCGCTGCTCCCCTCAGCAGTGTATTTCTGTCCATCTGCCTGTTTTGCTCCCCACTGTCTCTGGTGAACCCCAGCTTGCATGCATAAATAAATAAATCTTTTAAAAATAAATAAATAAATAAAAGAACCTATATAATGCAGTGGACATTGATTAAACTAATGGGTTGATTTGAATAAGGTGACAAAATGAACAACAGCAGCAAGTTGATTAGTTCCTGGTTTGGCAGAAAGATCCATTCTAAAAGGTCTGCTTTTAGACTTGCTGTCATCTTTAACTTGAAGTGTAATTTCTGGAAAGATGGTGAAAAGGGCAAGTGATTTTTTTTAAAGATTTATTTTTATTTGTTCATACATCAAAGAACTGGCGTGTAGGCCAGAGGTGTTGGGGGAGGTGAGAGGATTCACCAGAGACAGAATGGGGAGCAGAACAGGAGGATTGACTGAAATACACTGCTGAGGGAGCAGTGGACCAGACAGGAGAGGTCTGCTGCACCATGGGGGTCAGCAACCTGGCCGGGGATCAAACTCATGTTGCAGTAGCTGGCGACAGTGTGATACAGTGCTGAGACTCAACCCCTTGCACCACCAGGGAGGCCTAAGGGGAAGTGATTTTTGTGGAGGGCTAATCCTGACCCTGTTCTAAGCTCTGTGCATAAAGTTTTTAATCCTTGTTAACAATACGGCGTCAAAGAGCATAACTGCCTTCATTCTAGCTGTGCAATTTTCTAGTTTAAATTACCAAATAATTTAAACATCATTAACAGCATCTGTGTGAATCGCCTGTGTGCCCCCACCTGCCCACAGATCCTAGATACAGCAAAGGTCAAGCTCTAGATGCAGTTTCAAACCACTCACCCATCTCACCCCTCCTTACCCCCCCCCAACTCACCCCTCCGTCACCCGCTCCCAATCTACAGTGCCTGACTTGCTAGAACGTCCCTTCATGGTCTTCTCATCCTCTTAAGGACCCTGTGAGTAGGTATCACGACTATTTTTAGATGAAAAAACAAGACCCAGAAGGAACATCTGGCAACTTGAAGGTCACAAAGCTAGAAAGCCTAGTTTCATACCACGCAAGAGTAGTTCTCTGCTCCCCTGGCCCCTAACACGATGAGCCACCTAATATGCTGTGGCATCACACAGCCAGAAAGATTTTTAGTTTGACGTCTGCGACAGAGACACTATTTCCTTTTTTAAAGTTTCAAATGCTTCCGACCTCATTAATTTATTTTTGAGTGATCAGCTATCACTTCCAGCCCCATTGGCTCTTACTCATCCACTACCCAAGTCTCCAAAATACTTAGGCAGAAATGACAGGAGTCCATTAGCCTTTCTTCCTCCTTCCTAAGGACACATTCTAGAAGCTAATGGAAGCCTACAGTAGCACAACAGCTAATGGGGAAAGAGGAGGAGAAGAATGTAATTTCCTTTTCATTCCTTCCCCTCCCTTCACAGCTGCCTTCGGTCCCGTGTCCCCTTCCACTAAGAAAGCAGAAAACCAGGATGTAGTAAGTCAGAGTAAAATGTATACAAAATCCCAAATTCACTTGAAATGTCCATCAAGACAGGCGAATGCCCTCAAACAATCAACTTAATGATTATGGAAGGGACTCACCATTTTCTTCAAACTGATATTTTCCATTGCCGGGCAGAAAACCATTCCCAACTTCACCTCCTATTATCATGCATGCAGGAATTTTGAATAGTCAGTCACTCTTTCTTTGGGTATCCAATAAAGAAGTACAGACCAACACCCCTCATCCAAAGAATGCCCCTGTGACTCTTCATTCTTGGCAACCATGGTTATATGAATGTTATGTCTGTGGTTTCTATTTTATGGCCAATTTGTAAAAGTGAAGGGAGCTCCAAAATATGTCACTGCGTGAATTATATATTTATGTACGTTGCCTGCCTTGTCAGTTCTGCAAATGCCACAAATCCTCAGGGGCTGACAGGCTTGAACGGAGCATGCCAAATAAACAGAAGTCTTTCCAAAATCTGAGCACAACAGTAACTACCACCAGATGAAGTCCACACTTTCCATAGCTTAGCCACGGCTTGAACTGGGGAGGGGAGAAAGACTTTCTAGGTAAAAAGCAAACTTGGGGTCTGGACCAAGACTTTCATAATCTATGATTACAAGTCACTCTGGGACGGGTCTTGTGGAAGAATTAACCTTAATGCTGCTTTCAAGTCTTTCCAGAACGGTATTTAGTAGAGTGGGTAACAAGAATGGCTCCCAAATGGCTGCGTATGCAAATTACCTCCAGATCTTTAGAAAGCGCAGATTCCTGGAGGACTGGATTATAAGCCAGTAAGTGATGGTCTCTTCTGGAGCTACTCAATGACTCAACTGAAGTCTATTATTGTTAACAAGCTAAAACCTCGAGATGCCTTCAAAATTATTTTTTACATAATTTTACATATTTCCATATTTCCCTGTCAAATGCATGCCTACAAGAAATAGAAAAAATAAAAGCGTGGTGATTTGTGCTGATAACATGGAGTCCAGCTCCACGGGAGCTCAAGATTCTTGGGATCTTGGCATTCTGTACATGCCCCATTCCTGCAGGCTTGTCACGAAATAAATCTACCTTTATGTTCCTCTTGCGTTTCTCTTCCTTTCCATAGTTGCAGTCACTTTAAGCTCTCGGTTTCTTTTTTAACATCATCACCAAGCACCAAGTCCGCATGGGCTTCAGCCTCCCAGGAGTGCTTTTTAGAACTTGGGAATTCGCAGCGCTCCTGCCCATCAAGCTATTGCAGGTTTTCTGATAGATGCGTCTCACTTTCTAATCACAGTCAGTTCTCCAGCCCCCAAGCCTCATTTCCTCCCTTGCAGAGGAGGAAACTTCCAGGACACATGTAGGGTCTGTCTTCTCCATCAGCGCCACAGTCCCTGAATAGAAAGCTGTTCTATTCACAACTCTCAGACGGCACCCTTAAATCCTCATTATTCACAGTCATTTTCTGCCTGAAGCCTGATCAAACATGAACTGCAAGCTTTCTCCATTTCCCCTGCTCCTACCTAAAACAGTTCCATGCCTAATGCTACCTACAGAAAGACAAATAGCTATACATCCATTACAAGCCCATCTGTTTTATTCTTCCCAAGAGCCTGGGACTATCTGTTATATGCATAGCAGACAATTAATAAATAGCTATTAAAAAGATAGACTGTTGGACTAAAAATACTATTAAATGTTGCTTTAGGACGAATACTGTTATATTTGTCATTTTAAGGATGCTCTTTTGGTTGTCTTCTAAAATTATAAGGGAAGTCTATCACTTTTTCCTCAGCACTCAGATTTTAAAACACTCTTATTTGCTATATTACGTAAGAAATACGGAATAAAAGTACAGTGAAGTGGAGAAAGTTCCCTGGACTGAGAGTCATGGAATGGCTTTCCCCTTGCCCAAACTAGCTGAGTGTCCTTGAACAAGTTCTCTGGGCCAAAGTTTCCTTAAGGGTAAACTGGGGCCACTGAACCCTATGATTTCAAGGCTTCTCTTGTTCACATCCCATGATGTTAAAGCAAGGTTGCATAACACTTACAAATGTTCACGGAGTTATCTGAATGGCATCCTGCACTTGAAATATTTATTCCATTCTGGTCTATCTAATGTCCTTATCTCCATAATGTTCAACATCATTATGCTATTTCCAGAAATGTAATACCCTGCATACTGTAACAAAATCCTCACACAAAGAAGCAATTTTCACAAGGAGCCAAAAGTAATTTTTGGATGTGATGATTAAACTATCATAGTTGGAACTTTGAAGTATTCTTCAGGAAAAAAAATGACTTCCAGTTTGATTAAAAACTCAAATTTCAGGTGACCTTGAGTGAATGCTATCAGTGCCAAAGACAAGAAGATGAATACTTTCAAACTTCAAATTGACAACTTCAAAGAAAACATAAATTAAGAAAAGGCAGACTCACTTTTAATTCTGCAACATTCCTTATGCTTCTTTTTTTTCTGGTAAGTACACAAATCACAGACAAGAAGTTCATAAACTGGGTATCTCAGTCCTCCAGTATGTTAGCTTCTGAAACCCAAACCTCAGTTTAGTGGATAGAAAACTGAACTCATAGAAATACTCATTTGTTTAACAGCAAAGAGAAATGAAGTCCACATACATGAAGGTAACTTATGTGAAACATGAGCAGAAGGGGAAGGAAGCAAACATTTGAGAGGCTAAACGATCCTGATGGAATATTTCAGTGTTTGCATGGGACTTGGTCTTGCCTCAACAAACATGGTAGTCGACTGTACATACACTTGGGGCCTCTGTCCACTCTTCTAAAATCACTTTAAATCTCTAAAGTTTTTATAAACAAAATGGAGAAACCCAATATGAATTTGGGGCTCCTGTTTAACCTTCATTCTTCTGTGTATGTGCGTGTATATATACATGTGTCTTTGCCTTATATTTTTTGTTGAGTTCAAAAATGCTAAGTCCCACTGATGTAGTAAATCTGAACCAATTCTATTATTTCTGGCACTGTTTTACATGCTATGTATTCAGTGATCCAAAAGTCCCTATTAAGCAAACCTCTGGGAAAGAGAGTTGCAGATTTCCCAGTAAGAATAGAGGAGGACTTATGTTCCTCAAATCAGTTCTATGTCCAGAGTTGTTCTATTTCTATTATTAATCAGTTTAGTTGACTTTTTACATTAGCTTTTGGACCAGAATATGGAATTATGCAGATGTCTTTAGGTAGATAATCTTTCCACCAGATCCACATACTTAGTTTAACTCTCTATTTAGCTCAGTAAACACATTCTTCTTAATCACACATATCTCCAAATAAAACATTCGTGACACTTCAGTTTACATGGACTTTTAAGATTTAAGAGTCTGCTCTGAAGTTAGCTTTATTTCTTTTTATTTGTCCTTTATTAAAGTTAACTTATCCTCTGAGTCCAATCTAAAAACTCATTTGTTATAATGCAGTCGGGAAGAACTCACGATTATCGATTGTAAGTTTCATAATTTATAGCAGGTATTGCTGGCATTGGCCGATCATTCAATTTAGAATGGTCTCCTCTAGATATTGGTGGGGGCGAGTCAATTACCCTCACTATGAACGCTATAAGAGAAGACAACCTTCATTGTAAATAGCGCAAAGGCTAGGGGAACAGCTGTGCTGGTTGCCAAATCTCCCATCTTTCATCGAAGTACTGAGTAGAGATTTTTTAAGACCAAAGGCTTAGATTCACTGTTCATTGTGAACCATGTTATTATTCTCCATTTAAAACATGTAAATTAAATTTTAGTTTCTTGAGTGTGAATGTATAGCAAGAAACTTATTCTTGGATCCAAATGATCATTGTATAAATTCCTTGGCTGAGTTTAAGGTTTATATAACGTAACCCACAATTTGAAACAGTGTGGCAGGTTGGCACAGTAATTGCCTCCTATAATCCTACCCCCCTATATTCATGTAGAATGTAACCTTGGGCTGATAACAAAACTTGCTTTGGCCAGAGAGTCACTGGTGAACACAGAGGTTTGAAAAGGGTGTGCACATTCACTCTTGCCTCTGACTCTTCATCCACTATATGAACCAGGCTGGTCTCTGGCAGGATGAGACCTTAAAGGATGTTGAAGATTCTGTGACTGAATTCCGCAGAAAATTACTGAGCCTTTACTGAAGGCCAGTCAATTAGTTAGCAGCAAGAAATTAATTGATTACTGTGATGATCTCCCTGTCAATAATTAGACTTTAAAGTCTATGACTGTAGGGTACATCTGTTTTTCCTTTCTATAGTGTCTTCAGTTGCTTGCTCAGTACCTGGCACATAGTAGCTACTCAATAAAGAGTTGCTAAATGAGTGACTATGGCAAAGGCTCAGACCAGTCTCTTACCCTGGATGAACTCATAATAAATAACAGGAACCAAACACCAGCACTGCTAGCTTTGATACCACGTGACAAGTATCCCACTGAAGATATGAATACCAGGGTAAAGTTCAGAGAGAGGGATGATGAAGTTGGCTGGGGAATTCAGGGATTGTTTCTCAGGGAACTTGACATTTGAGCTTGGTCTTGGTATCTCCAGAAATAGTACAGCCTCAATTCAGTCATTCGCCCTTTGCCAAAGTCCATCTACCCAATTCTTGCTGGTTTGAATTAATAAGGAACATTCTAGTTCTCCATGCCTGAATTGGCTGTGTGAGTCGGCTTTATGGCATTTTTCACATTTATGAGTATTGTGTTTCCTGTAATATGCAAGGAAAATAAGCCATGCGAAATTCATCAGCTCTCTGGGCTAGTGTTGGCTCTAATGCCCACTGGGTTAAAGACAGGGTAAAAAAAATTGAGGAGCAGCAGCATCTAAGAAGAGCTGAGTTAAACATGGTAAAGAATGTCCATAATTGCTTCATGTCATACCTCTATATAGCAATAAGGCTGCTTTTGTGTGTAGACAACAGAAAACAAAAGGAAAATAGATTCATTTACAAATAAATAAGTAAACGGAAAATATATTCTCTTTTCAAATAAAAGACTTAGGTAAGGAGTCTTTAAGATTCATTCCATATTTTCACTTCATCTTGTTCTGCCATCCTAAGTATGTCAGCATTGTCCTCAGACTAGCTCTCCTCATGCTACATAGTGACTGCTGCAACTCCAGCCATCACATGTGGGATGACAAAGTCCAGGGGAAGAAGATACCATCTTTCCTGAGTATGTCCTTTAAGATAGGAAAATCTTACCTTGAAGATCCTAAAAAAAAAAAAATGTTTCTTCATGTTTCCCAGGCTAGATCAAAGCTACCAGCCCATATCTCAAAGCTACCAACTTATTATAGCCATAAGTTAATCAGGATTCACCCTTGAGCTGGTGAGAGGCTTACCTTACCTACAGTCACATTCTGTTAAAGAAAAGGAAAAGGGCCTCCCTGGTGGCACAAGGGGTTGAGTTTCAGCACTATGAAGCTATCAGTAGCCACTACAGCACGAGTTCGATCCCCGGCCAGGGAGCTTCCCACATGGCGCAGCAGACCTCTCCTGCCTCGCCCGCTGCTCCCCTCAGCAGTGTATTTCTGATCTGCCTGTTCTGTTCCCCGCTCTGTCTCTGGTGAATCCCCTCACCACCCCCACACCTCTGGCCTACACCCAGTTCTTGTATGCATAAATAAATAAAACTTTAAAAAAATAAAATAAAATAGGGGCCTCCCTGGTGGTGCAGCGGTTAAGCGCTGCGCTGTGGAGCTGTTGGCAGCGGCGACGCGAGTTTGATGCCCGGCCACAGAGCTTCCCACATGGTGCAGCAGACCTCTCCTGCCTCGCCCGCTGCTCCCCTCAGCAGTGTATTTCCGTCCATCTGCCTGCTGCTCCCCACTCTGTCTCTGGTGAACTCTCTTGCCACCCCATGCCTCTGGCCTGTACCCCAGCTTGTATGCATAAATAAATAAATCTTTAACAAAAATAAAGAGGACGAGACAATGGGGAAATGGGTATGTGGTAAATAACCAGCAGGGTCTGCTAGACTAGTATTCAGAAACCCTGCTCTTGATTTTTCAAACATCCCGTGATGAAAACCCCATCCCTCTACTGCAGAAAAGAAACAGACAGAAAATTTTTCAACGACAAGGGTCTACTCATTGCATCCCATCCACAGACCACAGCTTCCCCCACGAAGCACAGATTTGCTGAGAGCTGGAGGAGACAGAGGAAATGTATTTTCTTTCTATATAACATAACATTGCTCCCCCACCGTGCACTGAAATGAGATGGAGAATTAGCAACAAGGTGAACTTGAGCTGGAAGATTAAATCCAAATAAGAATCTAGAATTCATAAGCTATTTTTAGTTTCAGATGGTAATAAGATATTTAAATTGCTCTCAGATAAGAAATGTCATACTGCCTACGTGTTGGAGGCTTTTTACAACTTTTTCATAAGCGAATTAATTTTAAACAAGTGTGACATGAAATAGAGACCCAACCCTCCCGCATGGAGCTGATCCTTCTCCACGGTATCTACAGGCTGGTTTCTCTTTGTTTTCATTCATTACTTGGGGCTGGGGAGACAACTTCTTCAGAAATTTCCACCAACATACATGAAAGATCCCATTTCCAATGGAATTATTATTACACACAGGCTATCCAAATACTCCTAAATAAAGGAAATCATTATTCCCCAAAATGTTTTTCAAAGTTACATAAAATTTGTCCTCAGTATTTTACTATGCAGTAGGAAGAGGAAAAGAGGAAGAAGGATTACAGAAGAACAGCTATCTTTGTAACGAATAATTTTCCCAAGCTGAGCTTGAATAAGTAAGAAAAAAAAATTGTTAAGAGAATTTATGTTCAGACAGATAAATGTAGCAAATTTAAGGAAACTAAAATCTGGAGTGAGACAAAAGTCACAGGTAAATTTTAAAGGTCCACTGCTGATTCTTGAATTGGATGGGGTAAAATCCAGTCCCTGCTGATAGAAGACCATGGTCCTGGACAGTCTAGCTGGGCCTGGCGTCCAGCCTACATCACGAAGTACAGGGATTCATCACCTACCAGTGACACAAATGCCACACAAAGGACTATATCCTTACACAGAGAGCCACTCAATTCTATCAAACGGCTGGCTGAAGGCTACAATATGGAAGGAAAACTGTTCGAAGGACATAGAATCCATCCATTTTTCTGTACAGTCCAGATCTTTGGTCTTGGACCCAACGGGGCCATCAGAGAGCTGTCTACTGAGACATAATTTCTTGACCCCAATCTAAGCGGCTTTGACTATCAAGTGCCACTTTGACATGTCATGGGCAGTCATCAAGGGACAGTCTTCCACACATCACACAATTCAGTTCTGTGTTTGTGATGGGGATGCATTAGCCACACTTTCTTTTTTCTCAATTCTTTCTCAGGGCTCTTATGTATTGGCAATTTACATGCAGTTAATCTCCCTTAGTTTGTAAAATAACCCAACACCAAACAAAGTCAGCAACTACTTCCACATCATGCATGAAAAAAAAACCTAACAATTAGGGGAAATAAATAATTTGTTCAAGGTTAACTGAAAGTAGTGATAGGCACCATCAAGCCAAAGCTCATACTCTCTGACCACTATTCTAGAGGAAACATGATTCCACGCTTCTAATCTCCTTTCATTTATGTTTTATCCTTTTATTTTATATTTTCTACAAATGACCTCAAATTGTTTAAAGAATGAGCAAAGTATGAAACAAATCCACCCAAAAAGCCCCAAAGAAAATGCATTCCCATCAACTTATTTCCTGTTAAAACATCAGTTTGCGAGTTATTTTCTTTGCCTATGGTCCTATCTACAAGCTTATGGTAGACAAACTGCAAGGCTGACTCAGTTTATAGATGATTTTTATGATAGCAATTGTACTCTTCTTCCTTCTTCTAGTACCAGTATCTCCATTTTCTTTCAAGGCATCAGCCCCTCCCCTGTCCTGTCCATGTTGTGTGTGTGTGTTTGTGTGTGTGTGTGTATGTGTGTGTTTTGTTGCAGTATCACTGATTTAAAATACTGCTACAGGATGGGTGTTTGAATTGGGCACGGTCAATCACCCTATATCACCCATCCATAGAACATAAGTGAATAGTTAATGCCTGAGCACATTTCTATATGTAAGCAAGTCCAATGAGTATGTCCAAGTGTGTCCAGGCAACTCCTTCTCAGGATTTTGCAAGCCTGTAGGAAGTCAAACTCTTTTTTCTACTATAAGTTCTGAGTGGGGAGGTTCAGGCTTGGGGCCTTTGAGAAGCCATTTAATCACCAATGTAAGACCTACATTGAATAGAAATTAGTCTGCACAAGTCTCGGGCGAGAAAAAGAGGTCGACCTGGAGCTGTTATGATTGGAGTTCCTGCACCTCCTCATACCTGATGGACACATGTCAGTTCTCCTGCCCCCAAATATATCATCCCTCCCCAAAAGACGGCCCAACATGTGTGCAAGTAGGTTCGCCCACATGTGTACACATGTGGGTGCGTGCACACATATAAACACACACACATCTGTTGAAGCAGTCTCAGTTGGACTTTTATCACTTATAACCTGAAGACCTGGTTAATGTTTTGAGAAACTGGTAAACAAGCCAGTTAAATCAACTCTTCGATGAAACCTCTAACTCCTCTGCACCACACTGGGCTCCTGCCCCTCATCTCTGAACGAATATTCACAGAGGCTACATCTAGTAACATCCTTACTGAAGCCCAAGAAAATTGCTATAATTCTTTAGCTGGTCTTGTGACTGGTTGTGCCAGCCTAATGCACACACTAGCCGCAGGCTTTGGGAAGGCTAAGACCTCTACATATTACTATGATTTTTCTTCCCCTCCAATTCCCTCTCTTTTTCCCCACAGCACCTATCCCAGTACATAACAGATGTCATACACATTGACTGATCAATCATTGTTGTGTTCCAGTATTAATGTTGTAAGCACATATTTTATTCAAAGCTAAATGTACACTATTTTTGTATTATTAGTATACTTCCTTTTAATATAAAAAACCAGTTTGTTTTTTCAAACCTATGTAGTTGCTACAAGTTACATAAAATATGTTGAAATGATGACCATCTCTGTGGTCGAGTCTGCCTGTTGCCTGACTACTATGTATTCTCTCTATCATCCCAATAGAATCAGGATTTCATTCCAGGTAACCACAAGCTCAGCTAAAAACATTTGCCTTCTTAGATTGATTTGAATCTAAGTTGGAGGTGACATGTCATCAATATCTGATCATTCATTCCTTGAACAAATGAGATATAAATGGATATTGCTGACTTGGCATTTGAGAAATCTCTTAACAATGGAAAGATTATCTGGTATCCTTTTTTAATCCTTTGTCTTGATAGTAAATTTCTTCCTCCTTCCTGGAACACAGGCACATCTAGAGGGAAAGCAGCCCTTTTGTGACCATGACAAATAAGCATGAGAATTAACCTGCAAGCTCAGATACAAGCTAATGATGACAGGAAAGAAGACAAGAGACAGACCCCAATGTCCTCACTGTGCAGTTATGCTAGACCTGGATGCTTACTGAGTGAAACAAGCCTCATCACCCACTTAAGCCATCTAGTTAGGCTTCTGGGTTAATTTCTATCAAAAGAACTTCTAATATACCTTTCCTTTTTTAAAGTTTTGATGATTTTATTAATTTTAAAAAATGACCACCAGTATTCTTACCCTCAATCAAAAGCAATTAAGGCGAGAAAGAATCTGAGGTCTCAGACCATTCCTTCCCATCTGAAGAGTACGTAGATACTGAGGTAGAAGCACCATCCACTTAAAAATTCTCTACCTACGATCAAAATATGTCACCAGAAAGTTCTCTGCTTTCTTTCTTCAGGCACTTTAACTTTATAAGTCTCTCATTCAACATAGTACTCGCTTTTCTTTGGCAGTTTATAAAATATTTATGGTTGGAAGTCAAAGGAAGCTGGATAAACATCATTTGTACTAGCAGCCTGTCAAATGTAACTCACCGCAGCATTTTTAATGTGCTTGTTTATGGTAAAGACTTTCTCCTGAAGATGTATAAGACTTACTTTAAAAACACACTAATTTGCTCAGAAACACAATGAATAAGCCCAGCCTGCAGGCTCCTTATTCCCCAATTTCAGTGTGGATGCATTTGGTATGTACCCTACATACCTCACACCTGGAAAACTACATGGTCAATAAACAACTTTTGACCTAGTTCTGAGAGTTGTTCTCAAGGCCAAACTATATTCCCAATCTGTCCCAGGGAGTGATCTCATCCAGAGGCTCACTTGCATCCAAGGATGGAAATGCAATTTTGTTTTTCAGCAATTTATAAACAATTCCTTTGATATTTCAGAGGAGTAATGCTTGGTCAGCTTAGGCGTAGTGGTTTGGAACGGTCACTTGGAAATCTTTCTCTATCTCCTGCACTGGTCAAGATGCTTACAAGCAACCTGCACATTGAAAACCTTAAAAAAATCCAAAACCTTCTATAAAATATAATTATTTCTGAGCCTCCCTGGTGGTGCAAGGGGTTAAGTCTCAGCACTATCAAGTAACTGGCAGCCACCACAGCACGAATTCGATCCCCATCCCGGGCCAGGGAGCTTCCCACATGGCGCAGCAGACCTCTCCTGCCTCACCCACTGCTCCCCTCAGCAGTGTACTTCAGTCGATCTGCCTGTTCTGCTCCCCTCTTTGTCCCTAGTAAATCCCCTCACCAACCCCCCCCACACCTCTGACCTACACCCCAGCTCTTGTATGCATAAATAAATAAATATTTAAATATACATATATAATTTTTTCTTTCAGTAAAAAGTTAACAAATCATTGTGAATTGCTAATCCTTCATTTGCAGTTGTCACTTTCTTTTTAAAATTTTCCCTTATCTGTTAAAAATGTCTGCATCCAATTTTGCCCAGGAATTGTGGACTGCCTGGCTCAGGCTCCCGAAAGCACCTGCACATCTGTTCCTTGGACATGTGCCTTCCTGCTTGTGTCTCACATCTTTCCATCAGAGGGTCCACCTGGTTTTTCTTTAGGGGACAAGCAATCAGGGTACAAATCAATCTCTTTCTGTCTCATAAACACAGAGCTCAAGTTCATAGAAATAAATCTTAAACTCAAGTTTAGTAGGTAGAAACCAAAATATGGAGGCCGATGATGTCAACATAGCTTGTCTGGCTAATACCACAAGACTTCAGTAAACGCTGGAGGGCAAACGAAAGCATCTGTTTTGCAGAAGAATTCAACCCAAGCCTGAGTAGTAGAAAAATAAGAGGAGTCTTAAGAAATTCTCTGAAAATGCCCCCAGGGGATAGAATCACACAGTCAGAATCACACCTGCTCCTTTTATTTAGACTTGCAGAAACACCATTATACCTTCTCTCAGTCCTGCCCCCTCCCAGCCCAAGTCTGAGTTCACTACCCCTGGCTGGAAAAATGCATGCCACTTCTTGCTGGGCGGGGCAGCAGGGCTACTGGATACCGGCCTGTTATCCCCAGGACAGGCCTCCTGTCAGAAGGGGAGCTGTGAATTACAAGAAACGAGTTCCTGGGAAGTCTACCCCTGTGTGCTGGCCAAGGGGAAATTCAGAATGACTCTGCGCACTTACTCACTGGATGCCTTCTCTCATGTTTGGGGTAAAATTGGAGCTAAAGGGGTTGTTCAGCCAAAACGCAGTACAGAGGAAGAAGGCCAAATTGAAGGCCAGTCTCTTCTCACATCAGGACTTTGGCAAAATTGTGAAGCTGGCAAACGTGATCTTCATTGCTTGCCCCTTTCCCCCCTCCTCCCCTCATTTTTTGTCTGAATTAACATTTATTAGCTTCCAATTATGCACCAAGGGATTGAAGGGTGAAGATGTGGTCTTGCAGGGGATTCTGTGTGGAAGGATACAAGTTTAGGGGACGTGAGTAGGGCCATCTAGCCCTTGGGAGGGGGAGGGGAGAGGGGCGGGCTGCAGAGAAAAGTTACAGCAGGGAGCAGTTAACTTCCCTGTAAAGAGAAAAAATATTTTGGAAGATATTTTAGGCCATAGAGGGCGTATTTTCAATTTTTTAAAAATTTATTTATTTATGCATACAAGAGCTGGGGTGTAGGTCAGAGGTGTGGCGGGGGGGGGGGGTGTGGTGGTGGTGAGAGGATTCACCAGAGACAGAGTGGGGAGCAGAACAGGCAGATTGACTGAAATACACTGCTGAGGGGAGCAGCGGGCGAGGCAGGAGAGGTCTGCTGTGCTATGTGGGTCAGCTCCCTGGCCGGGGATCGAACTTGTGCTGCAGCAGTCGCTGATAGCTTCATAGTGCTGAGACTTAACCCTCTGTGCCACCAGTGAGGCCCAGGCATATTTTCTATGTTGTACATTCCTCTTTATTTTGCTGGCCTTTAAAAATGTGTAGATCCTGCTTAGCCCATGGGTAGTATAATATCAGGTTAATTTTGACCCTGATCATAGTGGATCATAGTGTGTTGACTTGTCTTCTAGAGGAAATAATACCTGTGCTGAGTCCCTAAGGACAAGACATAAAATTACTACCATTTAATAAGAATTCTGATTCATCAGGTCCTGAACTAGTTGCTTTATAAAGTTCATTTCATTTAATGATCAAACTCTGTAAGAATATTCTATTATTATCACCATTTACTAATGAGGAGACTGAGGCCTGAGGGCTTTAGATCACTGATCCAAAGTCACCACCCCAAGATCCAGTTGAAATTAGACCCAACATTTATCAGGCTTCAAAATGGCCTAGTGCAGTGTGTAAGTAAGGTCGTGCTCCGGACAAAGACACCTGCAGAAGGTGTGTGAGGGACTGAAATCCAGCACCAATCCCACGGGCCAAACCTCCAGCCTGGGTAAGGATGCATCCAGTCCAAGGAAGGGGCAAAGTTTCCTCTCCTTTGCACAGAGGTATCACCTTTTCACCCAGCCATGCACTTGTGAGGCTATGCTGGTGGGGATTCAGGGATATGTATGTGGGGGTCTATTTCTAACGGTTCCAAAGTCCATCTTTCTTAGAACTGTATCTAAATTTAATCAGAAAGGGAAACCAGAGTTTTGTCCAGACCCCTGAAGTACTAAATATGCCAGCATTAAGAAAATATTGTATGACTATAATGAGGTTCCACTTCACACCCATTAGCGTGGCTACAATCAGTAAGATGGACACTGACAAGTGTTGAGAAGGATACAAAGACATTGCAACCCTCGCACTTTGTTGGCATGATATGAAAGGGTAAGGCCCTTGGAAAACAGTTCAGCAGTTTTTCAAAAAGTTAAACATGTAATAAAAAGTTATTACATGACCCTGAAATTCCACACCAAGATATGTTCCACAAAATCTTGTATGTGAATGTTCACAGCAGAATTATTCATAATGGCCCCAAAGTGGGAACAACCTATGTCCATGAAATGACTAGTAGATGGACAGAATTAGGTACATCCACACAATAGCATGGGAAATTATTCTCCAGCATAAAGGAATGAAGCACTGACATAAGCTACAACATGGATAGAGCTTGAAAACATGATGCTAAGGGAATGAAGTTTGATACCAAGGCCATCTGCTGTGATTCCATTTATACAGAACAGGTGAAAGCCAAAAAACAGAAGGTAGATTAACGGATTCCAGGGCAGGAGGTGTGGGGGAGAGGACAGTGACAGCCAATATGTCAGAGTTTCTTGGGGGAGGGTTGATAAAAATGTTGTGAGAATGAACAGTGGTAATGGCCACATAGTTTCATGACTGTTAAAAACATATTAAAACTGAATTGTTGTAGGGAAAATGGAGTAACTCAGGCTCTTTTTGCCTCTCCCTGCTAGCCTCTGCAGCGGCAACCTGTGGTATTGCTTCCCTCCCAGGTTTTTGTTGCCCACAGGTGATGATGTGTTATTGCAAATAGTGCCTGGAAATGCGACCCAGGGCACACGCACCTGTGGTTACAGACACCTGGGCCGACAAGCCAGAGCGCACAGGGCACGCACGTATATAAATACGGATCCCTGGGCTGAGAAGAGGGGAGAATGAGAGGAGAGAGAGAGAGAAAAGCCGGAGAGAAGTTGGGAGGGAGGCAGGCAGCTGGGAGGCTCCATTGCTGGCTGCCTACCTGCTTGCCTGCCTGCCTGCCTGCCTGCCTGCCTCCCTACCTCCCTGCCTCCCTGCCTCCCAGCCTCCCTACCTCCCTGCCTCCCTGCCTCCCGGCCTCCGGCCTCCCTGCTTCCCTGCCTCTGGGCCTTCCAGCCGGCTGGTCTATCTGGTCCCCTGCATTAGCATTAAAGGCCTGCCAATCCAAGGGCAGGAAGATTCTTTTCCATTGGCCTGAATCAACTGTGAACCTGCCTGGCCTGGGATGGTTGCCCCTACAATTGTATATTTTAAAAGGGAGAATTTTATGGCCTATGGAGACAACCTTAATTAAAAAAACAATTGTATCTTATCTCTGTTCTCTCACCATGAGGCTTATCAGCTCTCTTGCTCCCCACTTCCTCTCCTCCCTTCACTCACCTGAGGTTGGGTTTCCTGGCTCCGATTGCAGGTGTGGGAGGGGGAAAATGGAGTGCATGTCTGGGTTGGAAGCTGGAGGTCTCCCTCCCCTCCCGTCCCCCTGCCCACCCCAGCCCATGTCTCTCTGCCCAGGAGGCTTCCGATCCAGCAGTCTACCTTGAAATGCGGGAGGCTCAATGGGGTCTCTCTCAGGGGCGTGCAGGTTCCAAAAGAGGTCCCAAGAGAAAGCAAACTTGACTCTAACACAATGGCTTGTCCAAGGTAGAATGCTGGGCCCCAAGGGCTCCGGGGGTGCAGGACTAACTGCGGGTGAGGTCTCAGCCTAGACACACACAGGTTTGCATACTTTTTCACAACAGACTCACAAAACACTGCCTATAGTGTTTTATAGTGTGTACTAACACTATAAAAATCACCAGGAAAAGTAAATAGTGATCTGTGCTGGATTCAATCACTCACGTTTCCAGCTCTCATCCTCCGTTGTACTCAGCGATTCCAGTACAGAGCTGGGCACCAAGTTATTGCAGCTCCTTAATCTACACGCATTTACCCCACCCCCCAGTAGACAGCGGGATCGCGGAGGCAGCAGCTCTGTCTTCATGGATCCGTTTCCCCCCAGGAAAGAAGCTCACTGCAGAGGCTCTTGTTCCACCTGGTGGCGGCCAGCAACTGGCCATTAACCACTGCTATTTCAACCATCCTTGTTTGAAATAATTAATAGACCTGTCTTACATATGATCAAGAAAACACCTTTGGGACTTCTGCAAGTTAACTCCACCCAATTAACTCTCGAGCCGTCTATTTTCAATGTCAGCAATGCCTAACGAGGAGAACTTGCAGAGCAGCATGTAACAGCCGCTGGGGTAGGGTCAGGAGGCTGCTGTTTGTCCATTTCACACACCTGATACGAATACACTCAAAGCAGGGGTGGAGTCTGATAAAAATAACCCAGAGGAGCTGGCAGTCATCACCTCCTAAAGATTCTCAATCCTGCCTTTTTAAAGCAGCAGGCAAGAGCACGGTGTGCTATTTAAAATTTAAAAAAAAAAGGCAGACAGAAAACCTCTCCAGGTGGGGAGAAGGATGGGGACATGAGGGAGGCCCCATTTTGGGCTCCTTGGCCTGGATCCTGAGGGAGTGACAATTAGCTGGCGCAGAGGATGCCTGGAGCACACTCTGTCTCGAGAGGCCACTTTGGCAGGAGTGTGGAGAATGGATTGGAAAGGAGAAAGCTGGAGTCAAGAAGATCTGTATAACCTCTCTCAAAATGTAACCTTGATTGGGGATGAGAGCCTCACATGCTAATGCGTCCTCTAAAGATCAATACAGAAACACCCTAAAAATGAAATCACGTCTACCATCTATTTAAGCAAGTGGTATTCCTCTCTGAAGTGCAAGACAGAGCTTCAAGATATGTGAGGACATTAGGGTGTGTGAGGAAGCCTCCTGGAGTCTTCTCAGAGTGGACATGAGGCTTCTGTGGTTAATTGGGCAGTGGCAAAGGGACGTGGCAGGAAGCGCCTTCTAGCCCGAGCTCACTTACTCCTCACACCGGACCTACCAGGTGGGGCTACTTCACGCTCAATTTATGAGGAGACTTCGGAGAGATTAATAACTCACCAAACTCCCATTGCCAGTAAATCCAGAGCTGGTCTTTAAATCTATGTCTGCCTATTTCTCGGCATCAAACTTAATCTAAACCAATTTAGTAGAAAACCGATGGTCAAAAACCACCCAGGAACACTTAGAAACTTTAGAGGATTTAACTAATAATGAAAGTCACAAAACCTAAAATACATTTAAAAATAATAGATAACTCGCTTCATCAATGATGAGACAATGTTTCAAGAAATACACCAAGAAAAAATTGGCACAAAGTACATGTCTTTAGAGGAAACATTACTTTGAAAACTTACACACCCTACATTTTTCCAGGAGCACCATAATACTCATGAGAAAATATTATTAGCCAGATTCTTTCATTGTGTAGAAAAATCTTAACTAAACCTTCTTCCCTCCTAGAACTTCTCTCCTATGAACTCACCATGGAAACAAAAGTAGGTATTCATTGTCATCTATCTGTAGGCAGTCAGAATTAAAAACACCTACTCCAACACCTCCATCCCTCCCCCACAAACACATACTCCTACACAGAGAGCTCCTAACATGGAGAAGGAGAGGGGCTCTCCCAGCAACAAGGTGACTCTGATATTTCTCTTTGCTTAGCTGAAGCAGATGTGGGGCAACAGGACTTACCTCAGGGGTGCGCGGGGGAGAGACCTTTGGCAAAGCAGACACGTTGGAAGATGCCCAGCTGCTGTGAGAAGGCAGTGGGGATCTGCACAGCATTGTTGAAGAGGAATCAGGGGTGCCCCCTACTGGTAGGGATGTTGAGAGGATAAGACACATCCCGATTGATGGGGGGAAGGCATTTGTGTGTTGAGGGTAATTGTGATTTGGAGACTGGATATTAACCCTTTGCACTCCGAACCATTCTGGACATTGGCTACCAGCTACTCGATGCTACTTTGCGGCGGAAACGTGCATTTACAGACCCTCGTATTATTTAGTATAATTTTGGAACCAAGTAACGTATTATAATGATATTGGACTTATATGAATTGGGTGACATCGAGGAATGTATATTTGCAAAAAAAACAGTATTTTATTGTTTATAATTTTGTACAGTATGATAAGTTTTGTAACACTCCCCAATATGCATTGCAGGCTGATTAGTGCACATTCTCGTCCGACACAAAACCTGCTGACATTTCTTGTATATATCTTAGTAATTTTACGATATTTTGATTTAATTTCTTGTGCCATTTCAAGATAAAACTTCAGGGAAACATGCATGTCTCAAAAAGTTGCGTTGAAATAACTCAATTCCCCGTAATCACTAATAAACTGCAATGTCCCCTGAGAAGGGACATTCGAGTGATATGCTAGAATTCCGATGTCCTCTGAGAGGGGACAGCGGAGTGCAAAGGGTTAAGGAGGCTCCATTTGGGGGTGGGGGAAGATTATAATGCATTGGAGGAATCAAGATTATAACAAGGTCCACGCGAAAATAGTGTTGAGAATGTATTTCAGGTGGATACCCGCAAGCGGGATAACTGGATCATCTGGAATTTTCTATTTTTAATTTTTTGAGGCATCTCCACACTATTTTCCATAATGGTTGCACCAATTTACATTCCCGCCAACAGTAACTTTTGGTACAGCCCTGGAAGGGAATGCTGTAGAATACAGGCATTCTTCCAGTAACCCTTCCAGTGGGCGGGACAGAACATTCAGGGTGGCAGATGTACTGCTTTGGCCAAAGAAGAGTATGTACAGATTATCCTCACTTAAGTTATTGGTTTTTAGCTGAGCCATTTCTTTCATGACTGGCAAGCTGGGGTACCCAGAAAAGCCACTGGCACCAAGTCCCCTCTGGTTCCATTAATTCAATAAGAAATTTCTGCACAGAATAACTTGAGACTTTCAAAATTCTCAGAAAATGGTAAAGTAGGAACCAGCTATAATAGCAGTAATGCAACCCGGGACATGTCAGAAAATGCAGCAATCTCAGGCCATACCCCAGATCTACTGCATGTTAACAAGATCCCCACCGATTCATATCCACATTACAGCTGGCTAATGGATCCTTTAAATAACAACGCAGAAGCAACTACCTGTTTTATAATAACGAGCAGTGAATAGACCGTTGTGAAATGACCGCTCATCGAGTAGGCATTCTGTAGCAGAATTAAAAACTTATTCTATACCAATGAGGTTTTTTTTTCCCAAGTGCTATCCTTTGTGCTTATCAGAGGATGATTCATTCCAAGATAAAAATAAAACTCAAACTCTCAGGGATAATCAACCACACCTGATAACTCTTTATCTTCATTTCTGCCAAGCAGTCTATGGACAGGTTCTGGCCCACCAGAGAGGAATTTTTCTGATTGCCTGTTTCTCTCAGTGGATAAATTATGGAAGTCATTACAGAGAAAAGTAACACAGACAAAAGTTGCTTCTCCTAGTCCTTGCGTTTTCTTGCACTACAGGGTTGAAACTATTGAATAACAACAGCAAGACCTGAAATTCCTCACAGTATGGATTTAACGAAGTCCAGTTCAGGACTGAAGAGAGGTACCAGCTTGCTCTCCCTTTGTTGTCTTCTGTCTGGTTATATGTTGTTATATGGCCTCTAACAAGCAGCCTTGAGATGAAAAGAAACAACAATTTGGAGACTGAAACATTCACTGAGATGTGTTCCAGTGAAGTATATGAACTCAGGAAATACAAGGTGTGTCCCTCACCCCCCAAAGATCCATAGATGGGGCATTTGAATCTATTTTTAAATTACAATCTTTTTGCTGCCAGAAAGAATTTGGGACTTAACCACTGTCTTTCCCACCTCAACTCTCCCCCTCTGAAAAAAAGCTCAGAATCAATAAAATAACTAAAACAAGAACAAACCGAGTGTGTAAAAAGGGAAAGGAGACAAAACAGAAAAGAGGTGATTCCAGTTTCATACCTGATTATTTTGCCTGGTAATTTTTTTCATTTTATGTTACTCTTTTGAGCCTCTAAGTTTTTAGCTGTGATATTCTTAGAAAAGCTATTTGTTTTGAAAGTCCTATTTTTCCAAAGCCAAGTGATCGAGAGAAGAGTGATTCAGAATTCTAAAAAGCAAAATCTGAACTCATCAAATTTATCCACAAAATCAAAGATTAGTCAAAGAATAAAGGAAGAAAGAAAAATAAAGAATAACGTTTCCCATAAGGAGTGAGCAGCTGGGCGGGGGACGCAGCAGGACAAATCTAGATCTTGGAAGCGGTGTGGTCCCGCAAAGCTCTCCATCCCCCCTGGACCAAGGGTCTGGGGAGGGGCAGGGACTGCCCTCCAGCTCTGTCCTCCAAGGCTCTAGGCTACCCCCTGACCTCAGGGGGGGTGGCCCAGGAGCTACTCAGATGCCCTCCTGGATGGTTCATGGTGAGAAGTCTTCCAGGAGTTTTCTGAAGCGGTGAGACAGGGCCCGAGGTCCCTGAGGGGACAAGCAGGACGTGGTGCCTTTGGGCTTGCTGAGCAGAGGCCCTGGTGGGGCCGACCTCAGCCTCCTCTGAATGAGAAGCAACAGGCTGAAACTCTGGACCAGGCTTGGGAAACTGGTAATGACAGAGACAGTATCTGCACCAGGTGTCACTCTTCTGAGACCACACAGACCCCCAGGGAATGTGATCAGCCACAAGAAGAAGGAATGGAAGTAAAGGGAAGGGGAGATTCCTGAGAAAGTGAGCTGAAACTGACATACTTTTCTATTAAGGGTAGAATCCGGCAGTGCTGTGGTAGGTTTGTTTATAGAGAGGAAAATCTAGAAATGTTACATTTTGCACACCCAACCTCATACTTTTTACAAGTGTACATATAAGTACTTAAGTTTACCAGAAAGTTGAACTAACTATAATTAATGGAAAGAGTGGGAGGGAGGAGCCTGTCTACCAGTGTGAGTTTATTTCATTAACTTTCTTTAAGGCTGAGAGCCTGTGGATATCATTATAGCAAGGAAAAAGAGGGCATCTATTGTACTTCACCCCAGGAAAAAAGCCTAGAGGAAGGGAAGTGGGGCTAGTTAAGAGGGAGTGTTAAACAAACAAACAAAAAAAACCAAAAGCAGAAAAAACCATTTCAGGCTTCCCTGGTGGCACAAGGGGTTAAGTCTCAGCACTATGAAGCTATCAGCAGCCACTGCAGCAAGTTTGAACCCCAGCCACAGAGCTTCCCACATGGCGCAGCAGACCTCTCCTGCCTTGCCCGCTGCTCCCCTCAGCAGTGTATTTCAGTCAATCTGCCTGTTCTGCTCCCCATTCTGTCTCTGGTGAATCCTCTCACCACCCCACCCCCACCTCTGGCCTACACCCCAGCTCTTGTATGCATAAATAAATAAATATTTTTTAAAAAACAACTTTCCAATCAAAATGACAATGAGTTATCACCTCACAAATGTGAGTAGCTATCACAAAAAAATAAAAGAAACAACAAATGTTGGAGAGGATGAGGAGAGAAGGGAATGCCGGCAAACTGCTGATTAGAAGGTAAACTGGTATAACCATTACGGATAGCAGCATGGAGAGCCCTTAAAATATTAAATAGAAATTCTTTATGTAGTTATCCCAATTCTTGGAATTTACTTGATAAATATAGAACCATTAATTTGAAGAGGTATTTGCATAGAGACATTCATCACAGCATTATTTATAATGGCCAGGAGCTAGAAACAACCTAGGTGCCCAGGTGAGTGGCTAAAGAACCTGTGGTCTATGTACAACAGTGGGATACTACTCAGCTATGAAAAGGAGATGAATTCCTTGCATTTGCAACAACCCTCTAGAAGTTATGCTTAGAGATGGAGAAGTCAGATGGAGAAAGACAAATACAGCATGATTTCACTCACGTGGTACCAAAACAAATGAATTGAATAAGATAAAAATTAACTTTTAGACTAAAAGATTAAAAAAAGCATTCAAGGTTACCTTATGGAACTTAAAGAACCTATTTCGACTGTGAAATTTATCTGCGTTCCCAGTGCAATCAAATTAATTCTAGGCTGCATTAACAGAAAACAAACTTCTAAATCATCCAACATGGCCAACAGCACCCCTCTGCTCCCAAATAAAGCGAAACAGAGGCTTACTGCTTTTTGCCTTAAGTAAGCCTTGCTAGTTCTTTCTCCAATTGCATAATTAAAACAATAGTTCTTAAAATAAATATGCACTTTTATCCTGTGAAAATGGAACTTGCTTATTTAGTCATTTGAGCACATCCCATCTGCCTTCCTTTCTATTGGGGGAAAAGCACTTGAGGAATTTCTGTGTAGTAAAAGATTTATCTTTTTGCCACGTACTTGGACCATAGAAAAATAATCACTTAGAAGGCAGGACCTAAGTGAAAATGGAGGTGGTCTGCCACGCACGTCCCGTCCCCCTGCTAACTCGCTGTCCCAAGGACAGACACCTCCGACCACCATTGCATGAATAATGCAGATCCTGAGAGATTCTGGTCCCTGGGGATCTGCAGGCTCCACTGCAAATACAAAAGCAAAACAACTAAACTGCCTGGCCAATGCACCTCTGGGAACCTGAAATTGGAACATTAGCATAGTCTTTTTGAGAGAGGTCGAAAAATTCAACCTTCAAATATACATACACATATATGGGAGCATATAAAATCATACATTTAAAAAATCAATGATCAATTTTTAGTGCCATTAGCACTATGGTTGGGGGAGATTTCATTTTCTGAGAGGTAGGAAGACACTTCTCTCTCTGCTGATGTAGAACTATCTGGAACTCTGCCGCTGAGACAATTCAAGGTCAAAAATGGTTGGTACCAATTTTTATATACTTTAGCATACATTATAATCAACACTCTTTAAATATACAAAAGATGAATTACTTTCTAGTGAATCTGAGTTTCTGGAAATAGAGAAATTTCATGAAAATATATTCTCAAAGAAAACATAAGAGAAATATAATTTACAATAAAATATTGGCAAGAATACACTTATTCAATGTTTAAAGTCTTATAAAAGGATATTCTAAGCTTTCAAAATTGTTCAATATAGAAATTTTCATACAAAAGAATGTATAAGAACATCCAGATAATCTTTACTCTGAATGAATTATAACTTTAAGCAATAGCTCAAGTATTCAACGATCATACAACCATAACATCAAATGTAAATAATCAGGAAATTAAGAGTAAACTACTGAGAATATTTTTGATAAGTTTAAAGAATTAGACCAATGTAGACTGATGGAATAATTTAAGTTCTTAGATACCCCAAAAAAGGATGATGCAGTATTTGCATCAACAGTTATTTTGTGGTATGAAAAGCTTTTCTTCCTTTTATACATAGCATTACATTACAAAAAACTTGATAATTAAAATGAGGAAAAAATCCATCTTTCATTTTCACTTTTGAATTATATATATATATATATGTGTGTTTGAAAATATGTTATCTGTATAACAATAATTCAAGTTACACATGTTTATAGAACCAAAAGAAAGTCAACATTTAAAATTAAAATATGAAATTATAATTCTGTGAATTTGTCTTACACACACTCAAAACACAGAAGGCACAAGCCTTTGGACATAAGTAAAATAATTAAATACAATGAGTAAAATAATAACTTTTGTGTTCTGATTGACTTTCTCATACACCAACATTAGGAAAAAATACAATCAAAAGTGCAAGATGTTGAAATGAAATGGTTCTTTTTCTCAGGCCACTTCAGTAAATTCCTAATTGGCTTTGAGTTCATAACAGGAACCAAACATTTCTGATTGGATGAAACAGTAGTCTTAAAGATATTTTAATAGATCACTGATTAAAAGTATGTCTAGCTATTAAAAATGTTTAGTAACAAAAACATGTTTTTGTAGAAGCAAAACCTGACTAAAACAAATGGATCTGGCTAGAAACAAATTCACAAAACATAGATAATAATCAAATTTACTTAAAACACTTACCCTGAAAAGGCTTTGTCAGATATTAAGAATCAACAGTTGCTAAGATTGTATCTACAAACATTTGCGATTCAGACCAGCCCCCAGAGTGAGTGGCAATGGAAGCTATAACTTAGGTAATGAGTTTGTATTAGACCCTCGATAAGCATCTTATGAGGTTGTTGCAGTCACACCTCTCAACAGCCCTACTAAGGAAGGACTTCTGTCTCTATTACACAGATGAGGAAACTGAGGATAACAGGCATTCAGAAGTCTGTTGGAATCACACAGAGCAGATTCTTTTTTTTTTTTTTTAAGGTTTATTTATTTATACATACAAGCTGGGATACAGGCCAGAGACGCGGGGCGGCGAGAGGGCTCACCAGAGACAGAGTGGGGAGCAGAACAGGCAGATCAGAAATACACTGCTGAGAGGAGCAGTGGGCGAGGCAGCAGAAGTCTGCCGCACCATGTGGGATTCTCCCTGGCCAGGCTTCGAACTCGCATTGCGCGCTGCCTACAGCTCCACAGCTCAGCGCTCAACCGCTGCACCACCAGGGAGGCCCCCAGAGCAAATTCTTGATCAGACACAGGCTCGCTAAGCTCGAGAAACTGAGCTCCCATTCACCATCCTACAATGGCAACCGTGCCAATCCTGTCTGTCCTCAGCTAGCACCTGAAATCTCAACCAGTTGTGAAATTTGGGAGCGTCTTCTGCAGAGCCCTCATAACTTTTCTGTTAAGTGGACAAATGACAAACCCCCATCTGTTTACTTTTTCTGTTTCTGATAGTTTACCATGATTAAGTTAAATTGTAGGATAGAATCAAACTGTAAATTAAGGGACCTCAAATTCTCTTTGAAACACAGTCTGCACATTTCCCAGAATGCCCTGATGAACATCTTGATTTGATATTCTTTAGGCCAAGCAAGGGGAAGGGGCATCTGGTTTTGAAGAGGAAGGAAAATGGAGAGAGGCATGAGAATCAAAGTTAGGGAAAAAGAGTGATCACATAAGAATCGGCCCCCTCCGCAGGCCACCTCTAATAATCACTGTTTCCCAGCACCATCTGAACTAGCAGAGCATCGAGGAACCGTGCTGGAGAAAGCTGACATAACGACTAGCTCGTTTGCCGCCAGAAAGGATTATATAATTAGCACATACTCAGTAGCCAAAAATGATGTATAAAATATGTTCCAAATATACATAGGTAATAGTATAACATATAACACTGTGTACCAGCTGCTGTTGGGGAGAATTTATAAGATCCTAATAACTTTTTTAGGGATTTATCATTGTACAAACTATGAACTGTAGTAGGAGCTCCAGGCTACCATTTCCTCCCTGGAGGAAGAGAAGTCCCTTTTGTCATGTATTCCTCAAGTGCAGAATTAGACCATGATGTATGGAATAGTGCCCCAAGGGGTAGCAGGAAAAACGCTGTTGTCTACTTGGGTCCGCCTCTTGGACCCTGCTGTTTTGGGCCTGTCACACTGCATATTTTTCTCGTACATCCTATATAGCTAGTGCAGTATCTGGTTCCCCAGCCCCCCAACCCCCCTTATTCAGGAGGTAAAAAGACCAAGAGGGATTTGGGTGTGGCCAGGGGGAGAGGCTAGGGGGGAAGTCTAGGGGTTCTGCTCTGCGCTGGGTCTCAGGAGCTAGAGATTACCCCGTCCCGCATCTTCTCAGCACTAGGGACGGTAATGGCAAGGTCAGGATGAAGAGTGTAGGCCTGGGAGAGAACTGTCCCTCAGCCTGCCTTTCACTGAGCTTCAGGGAAGGAGGACGCTTGTATCTCCATAGCCAAGCCAGTTCTGCAGGTCAGACTGGGTTTCGTTGTGGGATCTCCTCAGACCTCTGGCAAGAGACAGCTTCCTGAGGACCCAGAGGTTTGGGACACAACTCATCCCCACCTTTACCCATCAGTGACACAGGCAGTACCTTACAACTCCCAAAGCACTTTACAAACATCATTTGATTTCTTTTTCACAAACGAGAAAATAAAAAATCCAGGAAACCACTATTACTTTCCTTTTTATAAATGTGAAAAACAAAACTCAGAAAGAGTAGTTGGCTTTTGACAGATATCAGAATTAGTAAAAGTTGAAGCCAGGGCTTATAATACCAGGATCTTCAAACTCCTGGTCCTGAAATCTTCACACAGTGGGACATCCAGAGAAGGCAGCCACACAAGGTGCAGAATCTCAGCCAAGCCCCCACAAGATGGGCGATCTCAACAGTGGCAGTCCAGTGAATAATTTGGAGGTAAGTATCAATTACTAATGACATTGTAAATAAGTCGATGACTACTAAATAATATTCTTATTGGAAAAAGAGAATGCTTGTTTGCTATTATAAACAAGAAGGATCTTACTGAATTCAAGATTAGATCATCAGCTCTGAAACGATAGACTCCAAACAACCCTGTTCTCTTCCTAATCTGCTGTGGATCTGTCATCTGTGAATATCTATAAACTCTTGTGTGGGCTGATTTACAGTCCTAGCCTGCACTGTCACTTGGGCAAATGAAGTCCAGTTGTTTACTATCCACCGTAAGAAGCAGAATATTCTCCCATTTGTCTTCGATAGGCCTTGTTTAGGATTTGGGGGACACTGCATCTATTTATTTCAGACCAGAGATGTGTTCAAGGCCCACATGAACAGTTTTGTGTTCACTGCAAACATATTCCTTCTGGTTTTAATAGACTTCGATCATTTTCCTGAGCCAATGTCTTTCTCGACAAGAATCATAATCAATTTAGTCTTTCTTCCACCTTCTAAGATCATTCTAGTAGCTCCTTTCTGTATGTTCTCCAGTTCAATTATGCCTCTTTGGATCTTTGTTGACTGAAATGTCACATAATCTTTCAGGTGGAGATAAATCATAGCACGGGGCACAGTTATGTGCCCTGATGGAAGATTTCCAGTGTTTCAATAGCCTTCTTGGGCTATAGTATCTCACTGTAGGTAATACCCAACATGAGGGCTGGCAAAACCACTGGGCCTCCTACTTAGTCCTGTAGTTTGGAACTATCCTTCATCCCCTCCCCTCAAAACAAAACAAAACAAAACAAAACAAAACATGATTAGAGTCACCTGCAAACTCCAAGATTTTTCTGAGCATTTCCTCTCCCTGGTTACCAGTAAAAAGGTTAAGGTGAATCAAACATTGGCAAAGTTTATACTCCTCAACCAGCCTGTCCCTCATTAATTTTAAAAATAAAAGTGAATTAAAATAATTCAACACAGTTCTAAGTGCAAGATCACAATGTACAAATGAAACAGGGTTCTCTGATATAATCGCATGTTTTCAGAAAATTAAGACTATTTTGTGAACATGATAAAGGATATCTATCTTATACTAACTATCAAAATTACACTTCATGGAAAAACACTTGAGGCATTACCATTAAAATGTGGAGCCAAGCAAAGGTGCCATCTATAGTCATCTTTTATTCATTTGATAAATATTTGTTGAGTGCAACATATGTCAGGGACATGTTCTAAATGGGGATGACATGGTGACACTTATTTACACACTTTCCCATCATGGAATGGGATGGATGAAATGCACTTAAATTACTTAATATTATTCTGGAGAATGCTATAAAACTTGAACAGAATCAGGAAAGAGATTAAATGGAGAGATTAAATGTTGATTATGTGATCCCCTATTAAGGGAAAGTAAAAGAAGAAAGGGAAAATGAGAGGAATGAAAATAAGAAATACAGACAACTATATTTGCAGGTTCAATATTCAAATAAGAGGAGATCCAGACGACAGAAAGACAAAATGTAGAGGAAGAAACTATCAGTGAAAAAAAGTTAAGTAAACATTCCAGAACAGGATGAAAGGTCCATCAAGTGTCCAGAATAGTTTCTGAAAACGGACATTCCATAGGATCAAAATTACAACATTTTAAACACTAGGAATAAGAAGGTTCTAGAGACATAAGATTTTCATGTCAAGGGTGAGACTTAGTCTTCGCAACAAAAATACTGGGAGCTGGAATAAAACCGAGACTCTAACACTCCAAGGGGATGTTAGTGGTGGAGACACTGAATGCTGAATCCCCTGTGCTCCATGCCCCCCCATGGCAGGTGGGCAGGCCTTGTAACTAGTTCTGGCCAGTGGGCTACGCACAGAAGCGATGTGTCATTTCCAGGACACAGAAATGAGAAGTCTCTGTTCACTCTCCAACGCCTCTCTGCCCTCTTCTGCCACAGGGACATGGAAGTCCCTGTTGAGCTGAAGAAGCCACAAGATGGAAACAGCCTGGACCCCGAAGAGCCACTGGACCCAGAGAAGGCCTTTTATAAGCGAGACATAAACTCTAAAGTGTGAAGACATGGAGTTTTTGCATCATCTAGTCTACCCTGATTAGTACAATTTCCAATCTGGAATGTTATGTCCAGATTTTGTTAAAATCTGGATATAAATAAAATTTTATGTTTAATTTTGATAATATTTTATATTAAACTATCAAGGATAGCATAAAGTCATTTTTAGAAATGCAATTTTACAAAAAACTTCATTCCAGGACCTTTTTCTCAAGAAACATCTAGAGGCTCAGGAAAGAGAAAAATCTGCATGGAAGGCAGCATAATGGCCACCCAAAGATGCCCAAGACCTAATCTCTAGAATCTGTGAATATCACCTTACATGGCAAAAGGATCTTGAGTTGTGACAATTATCCTGGGTTACCAGGTAGGCTGATATAATCACAAAGGTCCTTATGACCAAAGAAACCAACTATCTTCTAGACCTTTCAGAAGAGCATAGCCCCACTGACTCCCTGAGACCCCATCCAGACGTCTGCCTTCCAGAATTACAAGATAATAAACATGTGATGTTTTAAGCCACTAGGTTTGTGGCATCTGTTACAGTAGTAGTAGTGTAAGAGGGTGGTCCTCAGGATAAGGGGAGTGTTCCAGGTTCCCTGCCCCACCCAAGGGAGGGTGGAGCTGAGCAAGAGAGATAAGAAGCTGGAGAAGGAGAGGGGAAAAAGGGGGGGTGGCGGAGAGAAGGAAGGAAGCGGGATGGAGGCCAGAAGCACACGGAGCAGAGAGACATGTGAAGAAGCTGCACTGGCCTGGACTGATTGAGACAGATGTGGGGGAGAGACGCGGGGGAGGTGACAATGGCAACATTGATCTTGATTTTGATTTTGCTCTTTTCCTCACAGACTTGTCCGACTATTTCTGACCCTTTTCTATGGGTCCCTGCCGAAAGATGTTTTAGACTCATGGCAGGCTTTTGGGCCTTGCTTTGCGCCAAACCCATTTGGGTGGACTTTTGCCCACGAGGTGATGGGTAACTTTGGGTACTTAGTTTAAAAACTATATTCTTTGTCTTTTCTGTATTATTACACTAATTGTATTAAAGTTTCTTTTCCACTTAAGGTCTTACATGTTTTATCTTGATGCGGCGGATGGCGTTCTATTTAGAACAGGTAGGTTTGGGGGTTCTGGGGTGCCTCTCTCCCTGCCCTGTTACAGTAGGAAAGGAACAGAGGGTGGGAAGCAGGAGATGGGAGCAAACGTGCAAGAGGGTGTGGAACAGGCCCTCAAGGAAGCAGGCAGGGGGCCCGGAGAGATCCATCAACCTGATACTGACCAGCCACCCAGTGAGTTTGGAGGCTTTCAGAGATTCACAAAACAGAAGAGTTTGCGAATAGGCTGGAGATCTGAGAAAAGTGTGAAAATAAATTAACAAAACAAGATAATTGCTTGTTACAAAGAAAACAAAAAGCTGAAGAGAGAAAACATTACAACGCTGTTGTTATTACTGGCCTCATGCCAACAATCAATAATACTGAGTACTGATTTAGGGCAAATCACATGCACCCCTTTCATGCAGCTGCAGGGTGAGGTGGGTGCTGGTGTGGGGGCAGCAGGTGGGCCGTGGTGAAGAACTATGTCTTTGTACCCCACAGAAAGATGTCAGCGACTGACACGCCTGAAGCTGAGCAAAATCAAGAAGCAACATGGCAGATAATTCAGAGACATGAAGTTAACAATAAAAACTCCGATGAGAGGGTTTAAAGTAATTGTCTGTGACGAGTAGGAAGTGATGGGGAAGGGTGGAATCAGGGACTACCTTCTCATAACAAATGTAAGCACCCCTGGGTGCCGCAAACCGTACGTTTTGTATATCACCGCTTTGATTAAACAAAATACCATGAAATGACTGGCTTAAGATTTGCAACAAATGACACATAGGCTTTAATGTTACTACTGATACACTCTAGGGCCTCCCTGGTGGCGCAAGGGGTTAAGTCTCAGCACTATGAAGCTATTCACAGCCACTGCAGCATGAGTTCGATCCCCAGCTAGGGAGCTGACCCACATAGCGCAGCAGACTGTGCCTGTCTCTCCCGCTGCTCCCCTCAGCAGTGTATTTCAGTAGATCTGCCTGTTCTGCTCCCCACTCTGTCTCCGATGAATCCTCTCATCCCCATACCCCTCTGGCTTACACCCCATCTCTTGTATGTATAAATAAATAAATCTTTTTTAAAAAAGTAATACATTCTAAAGGCTGGACAGAACTGTGGAAACTTCATGATTGCTTTGAAGCGGTGGCAATATCGATGATTAATTTTTTCCTTGCTACTCTATAATTTTCTGTATTTCCCAAATCAGAACAAAAAAGGACCATGTATAATTTTTCAAACAAAGCAAAAATGGGCCTTATAGTCAGGGAAGAAATCAAGCAAACAAATAAAAAGAATTAGGCAACTCTATTGGGACTTGCTAAGATGATTAAGTTATTACAACACTGAACATCCTGAGGCACTATGACTCTGCCAGAGAAAGGTGGCATGGGCTTTAATTAACTAAAGCAGTTTTTTTTATTAAATATGCTGTCCAGCAACCATGTGCAGTTTTAAAATTTCATGCTTCAGTCACTGAATTTCCTTCCTTTCTGTTTAAGGCAGTCCAAACTGACAACCTTTTAAGTCCATGATTGTGACCGGTGCTAGCTGTAAGAAGGTTTGGAGGCCATATTATTAATGGTAAGGAGCCTTGGAGAGGGAGGTGAGGAAGGTGCTGACAGAGCAATTATATAAACCACATATTTTTAAATCTGTGGCTTCATAGAATTTTTTAATAAAAAAATTACAGAAGTGGAAGATGTGCTTTATAACACTAAATATTTATTGAGCAATAAATGACTTCATTATGCTCTTGGGAAGGAGCAGACAGATTACAAACTCATAAAACTGGTAAGCTTAGAAGCACTGTTTCTGAGCGTGGACACAGATGTCCCCGAGAATCGGAATCTCAGGAGGCAGTTAGATGAACAACGGCTTCCGCATTCATGGTTTAGAGCAGTGATGAGTGTGATGGAAGAATGAAGCAAGGGTTCAGGAGATTTCAGGAAAAGAAACAATAACTTTGTTCTGTAAGGTTTATTTGGTCCCCTTGTACCTTATAAGCTATTAATTACTCATCTCACACAAAATTCCAAAGCATAAACATTCTTTATTGCATACACCGAGTTCAGAAGCTCCTCAAATTATTTAAAAATGAAACACTCAAGTCATTAATTTTCCCATCATTTGGCATGACTGAAAAAATGAGAGGGCAGGAAGGACTCCTTCAAGGTCATGCTCATCAGACTGAAACTGATTCCTCACTCCCAGCCTCATTCTGGCCTGCTAGTTCTCTCTTCCTTCAAACTTCATATACTTATCATGAATCATTAAACACAAATCTATTACCCGGTGCAACTGATTCTTCTATAAAGTAAAAAGGAACGTCACTTTTGTATTTTTTTAAAAAGGACTTTGGGTAAAATTAGGCGTGGTCACAAAAAACCAAAATATGCCTAAGAAGAACTAAATGGCAAGAGGCCATGGAAGACCCTGGGGCTGGGTGAGCCGGGGAATAAAGGGAAGGATAAGATACAGGGCCTGGAAGTTCTTCTAAGTCAGGATAGTGGTACCTGGCTTGCCAGCTGACATCTAATTGCTTTTAAAAATCTAAAGGAAATAAGGCCGAGGAGAAAGGGTTGGGAGCGAAGCTTCTTTGAAGTTGCAGCAAATCGAGTTAGCAGAATTTTTAAGGCTGTATAAAGGAAATGATCTAGAGTACTCAGGACCCACTGCTGGGTGGCACGTGCCTGGCATCACACTAATGAAGTGCTTTTCATTTGTGGCACAGAAGCCTCACCACTCTCAGAGGTGACATTACTATCCTCTTTCTGAAAGAGAAAATTAAAACTCAGACATGGAAAGTGGTTTTTTCAGAATGAAGAGGACAATGCATTTAAATATCCTAATGCTAAACTTCTAAGGATGGTCTCGAAGTTTATGAAATCAAATCGACAATGTCTAACAGGGCATAACACTCAAGGCCATCCTGGTGACTGAAGACATTAAACTCAACCCATTTGAATTATTTCCTAGGGCTGATGTAACAAAGTATCAGAAATTGGGGAGCTTAAAACATCAGAAACTTATCCTCTCACAGTTCACAGGCCGAAGGAAGTCTGAAATCAAGGTTTCATGTCAGCAGGTCTGTTCCTTGTTGGGGGCTTAGAAGCAGAAGCTATTCCATGCCTCCATCCTAGAGTCTGGTGGTTGCCATCAAGCCTTGGGGTTCCTAGGTTGGTGGCAGCATCACCCCGATCTCTGCTCTGTCCTCAGAGGCATTCCCCCTGTCTCCTCAGGCTCCGAGCTTCCCTCTTTTCATAAGGACATAATGGCGTTAGGGCCCAGCCTACTCCTGGGGGACCTCTGCTTCCATTTATTGCATCTTCAAGGAGCCTATTTCCAAATAAGATGACATTCACAGATTTCTGGTGGTTAAAACATCAACATATCTTTTCTATTGCGGGAAGAGGGCAGGTCAATCCATAACACCACTGAGAACTGAATTGGTGGCCTGTCACTCCTTTCCTGCTACATGATTATGTAACTATGGTCCCCATCTCCCCGGTCATCATCCTTTCTCTCTTTCCTATTAAAGCCAAACTCCTCAAAGCAGCTCATGCTTCCATTTTCCACCCACAACTCTTGCAACCCCACTTGTGAGGCCCATGCCCCTCACCAGCTCCAAGCCAATCTACCGGAACAGCTCCCCTACTGAAGCTCCGGGACACTGACCTGGAGAGGTCAGGTGGGTGCTTTTGTGTTGCCTGATGCTAGGTCATAGCAACCAGCTTAATGCATTAGATACAGCTCGATTGCCAGGCCATGCGTTCCGCCAGACTTTTAACTCCTTGAGGCAGGGACTGTGCCTTCTGCAGCACCCAGCAAAGAGCCCAACACAAATGTAGCGCATAGTAAGTAAATGCTGTCTGCACAGGGTCACTTAGACTAAAGACTATTAGCAGTATTAGCAGCTACAGAACCGGATTCCATCAAACCTTAAGTTGCAACTGGACTATTAAGTATTGGATGGCAGGGATTCTCTTCAAAGTTATCTGTGTTTCCCTGATCCCTTGCCCAAAGTAGGCACTCAATAATTAATTGATGATGAAGGAAAATTAGTTTCTGGGGGATGGATAAGAAAGACCATGGCCTGACGCTGGGAGGGACTTACTATACAAATGTTATTTCAGTTAATACCACTTCTCATGCATTCGGTGGTGCTTACACAACATAACAAAATATAAACTTTCTTTTAATGAACCCATTTTAGAAGATCTTTGAATACTAATAGAGGTTATGACAAAATAAAATATAAGTATTACCTTATACATCAAAATACTTCTGTATACAAATGTGGGCACCAGTAATGGCTCCCAAGTCTTGATAGATCATCAGGATCTATTGGAGCCAATTTTGGGGTTTTCGGATTTTGGCATTTTTGAAACAGTTCTTATTGTTTGTATGGGTTAATATTTCATGACTTCATTCTTGCTTTGAGATGTGGCAAGAAAAATATACTTCCTTTATAAAGAAATAAAAACCACTCTGCCTTGCAATTGCCATATGGGTCCATTAGTCCCTTTTAAAAAAATCTAAGATCTATTATGAGATCTTAGTGATTTTAATTTCCTCATATCTTGAAACACTTTGCAATTTCATCATCCTAGAATAATTACCAAGCAATTATGCATCAATTATTACCAATATGCTGTAAAAAAGATGAAGGTAATAGAAAAGTGGAAGAATGATGAAGTGATTTAGCACTACACTGGTGTTCAGAGATGATTAAAATGTTCCATTCTGTGTTATCCAAGACAGTAGCTGCTAGCCACATATGGCTACGGGGAATTTGATATGTAGTTACTGCAACTCAAACATAGAATTTTTTTGGAATTTCAGTTAATTTAAATTTAAAGAGCTACACAAATTTAATGGCTACTGCATTAGGCAGTGTAGACCTAGGAGGATAGTTCATTGAGAAAATCAATGGTCACTAAAGCATTGCCCTTCATATTTCTTATTCCCTTGACCAAAGTATTGCATCATCTTTCTGAGCAATATAGAAGAGAACTGGAAGCACCATCTTTCTAGTTTATTTTGAACTTTCATTGAATAAAATGGAGAATTAAGATGTTTTCATTCCTGCCTGCAATGGAAAGAAAACCGACAGAAGGAGGGGCTGCATAGCACCAGAGGAATCAGAAATGAATGCAAGAGTTAGACAAAGCTTTCAAGACTCCAATGGTGAGATGATGAAACTGAACATGAAACTTCAGCCTCAAACTAGGTGACCAGATGATAACATCCTACTTCACTCTCTCGAATTCAAGAGTTGATGAGTGACCATAAATTTCTAAGGACAAAAAGAAAACAGTGCTCTCACAGAGTTAGTCAGTAAGAGGAAGGACTTCAAACGATACTTTGTGATCACCAAATACCTGCCCTTTTAAAGGGGAGCTTTCTGAGTCTGGAAAAATTTAGATCTCGTAGTCTGGACCTAGACACATTTCGCTAAATGAATAGTATACTTATTCCTTGTATGACACTTATACCCCAAAATTTACTTCATCTATAGTATTTATATGGACACATCTGGAGGTACGAATGTATTCAGGTGACTGAAATGAAAAGGATGAGGGAGAAATAAAAAAGCTCACTGGGTTGATATAAAAATTAAAAAGGTCCTTTGAACCTAGATGACAAACAGTGATGACTGTTGTTTTTTTTTTTTCCTGGCATGATGTGGTTTATCAGACTAATCAAGGTACCAGATAATATAGAAAAAGGTAAAATTCTAGGGGCCGCCCTGGTAGCATAGGGGTTAGTCAGTGCTATCAAGCTATTGCTAGCCACTGCAACCTGAGTTTGATCCCCGGACAGAGAGCTGACCCACATGGCGCAGCAGACCTCACCTGCCTCTCCTGCTGCTCCCCTCAGCAATATACTTCAGTCGATCTGCCTGTTCTGCTCCCCACTCTGTCTCTGGTGAATCCTCTTACCTCTGCATCTCTAGCCTACACCCCAATTCTAATATGCATAAATAAATAAAAATAAATCTTTTCTTTTTTTTTTTTAAAGAAAAAGGTGGGGCCTCCCTGGTGGTGCAAGGGGTTAAGTCTCAGCACTATGAAGCTATCAGCTGCTACTGCAGCAGGAGTTTGATCCCCAGTCAGGGAGCTGACCCACATGGTGCAGCAGACTGTGCCTGTCTCGCCCGCTGCTCCCCTCAGCAGTGTATTTCAGTCAATCTGTCTGTTCTGCTCCCCACTCTGTCTCTGGTGAATCCTCTCACCCCCCGCACCTCTTGCCTACACTCCCCCTCTTGTATGCATAAACAAAATAAATCTTTAAAAAAAAAAAAAAGAAAGAAAAAGGTAAAATTCTAGAAGTACGGTTAAAAAAAAGACAGTATTTCTACTTAAATGAGTGATCTTGAAATGGTTAAAAGCAAGAACTCTGGAGCTACATGGTCTTGGGCTGGAATCCCAAGTTCGATACTTAGTGAGTGACCTGTGACAGGTGATGCAGCCACTCTAAGATCCTATTCCCTCATCTTCAAAATTGGAATTAAAAAATTACTTCCTTTTTTGCAGAGTTTTCGAGAAATTAAACTTGCATGAAAAATGGTAAGCAGAGTGCCTGGCGCATGGGGAATGACAGGCATCATTGTCTGTCTGAGAATGATTTTATTTTCCTTGAGTTGCTTAGATCAACTCTCCTGATCTGATTAGAGAACTCAGCATACGTGAAATGACAACTATTCATGGCTTTACTGAGGCTGATGCCCATTGCGTACATCAGGATTCACCACCCCCAGGGGGGTGCAGCAGGAGGCCGGAAGTTTGCCCTTCCCAGGCCAGGCACCCCCAGGGTGGTAGAGCCACTGAAGCCTCAGAGGCCAGAGCGCAGCAGGCTTTCATCTGCAATCTTCTCCGACATCAGGACATGTTTTCTCTTTGCTTTTAGATAGTGCAGGCCTCACTATAATTGTTTAGTTATACAAAAGAGTATGAATGAATAGGGTGAAAGTCTCCTGAAATCTCACTGTCGGGAGAAGACATCATTTGTCCTTCCAGGCTTTTCTCTGGACACGCGGACGTACATGCACAATTTTATAAGAAGCTGATCGCAAGTTCCTTGCTTCCTGTCTGCTCCATGCGCTTCTACTTCATCTGCTAGAGAGCTACGTTCACCCTAGGCAGGGCTGTGATCTTAAACCACTGCTTTCTGCGCGCACACAAAGTGACAGTAAAAAATGATGGTGGAAAGAAAGTATTCACAATGGCCTTTAAACAATGGCTTAGCTCAAAAATGGAGGACAATCACAAGGTTAAAGTAGATTTTACAAATACAAAGTGGAGGTGTCGGGCTCTTTCTTATGAAATCCTCCAGAGAAGGCAGACCTGGGCTCTGTGTTCTGTGTGGCCCACACGTCACTCCCTAAGTGGCTATTACTTGTGGAATGTGAAACTCGTGCGGCTGAACTTTTAATAAAATGAGAACCTGCCTGTCAACCTCAGTATATTTTCGGGGCTTAAAAACCTTATTTTATCGAGATTACAGCTTCTTTTGTCGTGGTATCAAGGCTATTTCTGGGGCTAAATTAACGAGAAAGACCTGGGTTAGGACTCATTCTCGCTTTCCCCTGCCAGGCTAGGGGTTCACGCCAGAGGCCACACATGTGAGAGCTTATCCTCTGGATGCCACCATGTCCCTGGATACACCAGTGATCTAGAGGCCAAAATTACTGAGGCCCCACCTCAGGGGACAGGCAAGGGATCTTTATCTGGAAATGTGACTCATCGCTTCTGGGACTCATTTCCACCCTGCCAGAAGCCATCAGTACAGATGAAAAGATGTTAACATACCAGTATTATTTTTACCCACTTTCATCTTCTTCTGGGTATGGCTACTGCTTAGAAAGTTTGAGTGTTTTGCTACACCACTCCTAGATAATGGAAACACAGATTGGAAGAATCTGTATTCTATAAACTTCTGGTTTAAAGAAATGACATTGACTACTCAAAAACTTGAACTCAGTTCATAAACTGGATTTACTCTGCAGTAATTTAATATGAACTGATAGAAACCAATCATTTTTTATATATCAGGGAGCATTAGTTAGGGGAAGGGAAAAAGGGAGGGTAGAAGGGTGAAGTGGAGGGGGAAATGCACAAACAGGGAAAGCTCTGGAGGGGCCACGGGGAGAGAGCTCAGCAAATTCAGAATCCAGGCACCAAAGGTACAAGCAAAGAGACCAGCAGGACAGCCACTTGGCTAGAGCAAGGCCCCCCGAGCAGACTAAAGGGGGGGCCCCAGGCGGGTCACCAAGGATTGAGTTCAAGAGGCAAGTTTACATAAAGTGGGCCTGCATTCTTCTGTCCAGGTAAAATCCCATTTATCTCACCCAGAACTAAAGTACCATCATAACAGGCCACCAGGGAAGCAGCTAATGGGTCAGACAGAGCCACCAACTTTCTTGCAGAGCAAAGGGGGTGGACAGGTTCACTGGGCTCCCATTGGGGAGAGAAGCAAGTTAGTGGGGAAGAAACCTATAGCCCATCTGCACCATTCTCCCCACCCCACTCACTTTCCCTCCTAGGAAGATTACTAAGCAAAGAACATCTGTTTTCACTGCAGGAAAAGTCATGATCGTGAGCCATCATCGATACACTGAAAAATAGTCTTTACATAATAAGCTACACCACTCTCTCTAGTCCATCAGCACTGGCAAGAACACAGAGAAATGGTTTTCTTTATATTCACAGCCTTTAGAGCGGTGGCTCTCAACTGTGGTCCCCAGATTTGCAGCCTCACATCACAAGGGGCTCCTAAGAAATTCAAATTCTGAGGTCCCACCCAGGCCTACAGAATCAGACTCTCAGGGGGCTGAGACAGCAATCTTTGTTTAAACAAGTCTCCAGAAATAACCAAGCTATAGTTTGGGAGGCAAGCTAAAGTTTGAGGAGACTGGCCTAGGGAAAGAACTTTGGATGGGAGCCAAAGACTTAATTTATATTCTAGCTCAGGATATTAAGGTCCAATTCAGAAAAATTTAATGACGACTTGTGACATGCCTCTCTGTGCATCAAAGATAGGGCAAGGATGTCAGGCTGTCAAGATGAGCGAGATATTATTCATATTCTCAGAAGTGTCTAATTCTCTATATTCTTCTGCTCCTCCAGGAAGGGGCTATTTGTTGTCTTTGCTTTGATTCACACTTGTTATTCTCACTGCCTGCAATACTGCAATACATATATATGCAGTGGACCAAGCTGTACAGTCATTCATGACTGTGATAAATATTACTGTACATCCATCAGTATTTGTAATGTTACTCCAGTCTAGTTGATATTATCCACCATTTATTTAATGCCTACTGCATGCCAGGTGCTGAGTGCTTATCATATATCAGTTTATTCAACCATTTTAGACATCCTATACTGTGGGTAGAATTTTTAATCCCACTTTGCACATCAAAAACTTGAGGCTTGAAAAACATTAAATAATTTATCTGGTGAAACAGTGGCGGAGCCAGAGGTAAACCCAGAAGCACCTTACTTCAAAGCCCATGCTCTTAAATCTGGAGAGTTTTCAAAATCCAGAAACTCAAAAGCTGACTTTGCAGTAAATTTCTAGCATATAAGTTCAGCAGCTGATTATCTTTTCTCAATGTACTTACATCTGCTTTTTGCAGGCATCACCTTAATAATCAAAGACTATCTTTGAGAAGGCAGAGAGTGGTGGGGACTACACTAATAGTTTCACTGGGCTGTTCTGACTCTTAAAATTCACACCAAAACTGCTCACAGGAAGCACACAAGTAGGCAAGCAGGCCAGGGCAGCCTTGAGAGGATACTGGCAGGCGGAGTTGCTTCCAGAGGGTTGAGTCTTAGCTGGAGCATCCAAGTGAGGCAGGCCTGAGAGAAAGGGCAGAGGTGACTGTAGCCCCAGAGCCCTAGGCAGAGGGAGCCCCAAAGCCTTAAGGCACGGGGAGGTCACATGACAGATCAGTGCGGAAGCCCGGGCATACAATGCAGCAACTAGAAGAAGCAACCAAGTATCTGAAGCCAGCCTAAGGCTCCAGGGCTGGGACAGCTAATGCTACCAATGGTAGAACGCTCCTTCTCCCCTCGCCATTTTGTTCCCTCCAAGTGCTTGCTCTTTCGCCTCACTGTCAGTCAAGGATTAACTCGATGACTGCTAGCAACTCTTTTCTTGTGAACAAGTCAAGGTCAGGAAGGATCTGTTTGGGTGGTTAAAGGCATAGGTACTAAGAAAAAGAAATCTATATGACAAGCGAAGATCTTACCTTACTTGGAGGTGGCCCATGGTCATCCAAGTAAGTGGAATTTCCTAGGAAAAAAAGAAGAAAAAGGTAAACGAATCAATAATTTTAAACTCTAAGTGGCCTTAGTACAAAGTCGTTATAAATCAGCATTCTGGACATACTTCTATTCAGATGACAGTGCCAAGGGGAAAGCGGTATCCACCACCAGTTTATGTGATTTTGTTGCTATCACCACTCTTGGGTAATAATTTCAGCAATTACAGACCTTTTAAGTATATATTTTATGCAAATACGCACAGGCAGAAACACACATTATTCCTCACTCAGTATCTCTCGAGTTAATTTAGACTAGAATTATCTGTGGAACTTGCTTTAAACACATATTGTGTGCACCACCACCCCCGCCCCCCGCCCAGAGTTTCTGATTCAGTAGCTCTGAGATTTTGCATTTCTACCAAGCGCAAGGTAAGGATGCAGGTCCTGGAACTAAGCTTTGAGAATGGCTGCTCTGTTTCTCCACTTTGTTTTGATTGTCAACTCCCGTCATCTTTTCAGTCTGGTTTGCTTCCGAAGCTTACTTTGTCTTCCCTAATAGCCATTTACCAGCAAGTGTATTTTCAGTATGCATGGCTATTATTTCCTGATGAATAAGGACTCAGACGGGTTAGGAAGAGAACTAAAGACCATTCAGTCCTTAAAGTAGCAGGTAATCTGCGAAGTGCTTTACAGGTATTCATTTCAGTCCCTCAAATATCAGAGAACTGTTACAGATTACTCCCAATTCTAGAGAGAACAAAGGCTGCAAAGTCCATCCTTTGCTCACGGTCACAGAGCTGGGAAACTGCAGACAGGCAAGGAGACTCTTTGGCTTGGGGGCTGGGGCGCCTGCTCCCCTGAAAGCCTACCTAAAGTGTTGCTATCTCCAGCTCTTGGGCAACCAGGGCTGTGCCATCTCTCAACGTGGTCATCTGCCAATGTGCTGACCAGTGAGGGAGCCAACGATGCATCAGCCTACCAGGGACTTCCCCAAGGGGTGACACTTGTCAGCCTAGTGGACATCATCTTCAGCATAAGTGAAGAGGACCAGACTTCCTAACAGAACAATATCTTGAAAACACTGGAAACACAACAATACTCAAAGAGAACAGCGGCTGAGGGAAGAAGGATGGAGTAGGTGAAAGGTGCTTTTTCAGGAAAGAGCAAAAGTGACTTAAGAAATTGGAGTTAAAAGAAAGCAGAGCTTACACCAGGGATGACCTGAATGGGGACTTATCCACACATAACACGTAAGTGGGTTTGGTGTATAGGTTTTTCCACCGAGTCTTCAGCCGTTGTTTTTCCTTTTTGTCTTCAGATTTCTCACCGACTTGGTGTCCTCGCCATGATGGCGCTCTAACTGGCCACTTGTATGGGGTGAAGGGACAACAGAGTCCAAGGGACTACAGGGTCCAATTTCCTTGTGCAACACCCTCAAGCACAAACACCTGGCATGCTCGTGATTCGGTTATTTTCAGGACTCTTTTCAATGTGAACGTGACTGACAACTTGTTACATCTTAATTACTGTGCTGCAAGCCCCTGGGAATGTGTATAATTGTGTAGTAAGATCCATCTCTCACTCAAGGAAGAGGATATACACAAAAGGATTTAGAAAACAGCTGTCCGAGTCAAGAGAAACGTCTAGAACAATTCAACCATCACACAGTGGGGACAGCTGCATCACGGGACTCCTATCACTCAGGAGGGATGTGAGATCCCACATACTTCAAGGTTCTTCTGGAGCTGAAGAGCGCTCAGACAACTCAATGTGTGTTAAGTACGAAAAGTTTCCGTAAGAACCAGAGTTTTCAGAAGTTCCATAAAGGCATGATTTAAATGGTTGACTGCTACCTCAAACTCCAGACTTGATTGCCACCAGCCCCCCTTAACCCCTACCTGGATGTCTACAGGGCACTTCTCCAGTCCAAACAGAGCTCTTTATTTGGCCCACGTCCACCCCCAAATTGTTGTCTTCCTGGACTTTTTTACTCATCCCTTTCCCCATGGGATCCCAAGTTCAAGAGTCGTCTTTGATCCAGTTCTTTTCCTTATCCTGTCTGTACCAGCCAGTCATGAGTTCACCCTCAAAGATATTACTCAAGTATGATCACGTCTCATCAGCTCCTCTGGGCCATCCAGGAGAGAGCCTTGGGTGCCCTTCTTCACCGATGGCTAATTTCCTCCCCTGACCAGGTAACACCACAGGGATCGGGTAGCCATATCACCCCAACTCCACAGCCCTCTGTTTAAAACGGTCGACTCCCTACATAGTCTATCACCCTAAGTGACTCAGGCTGCCTATCACCCACCCATCCCCTTCCCCAGCCACAGCAGCCTCCTCTGCTCTGGAACACACCAACCTGCTGTCAGTTAAGGACCTTTTGAACTGGCTCTTTTCTCTGCTCAAAAAGTTCTCCCTCATCCCTTTCATTCAGGCTTAGCTCAAATGTCCTTCCTTTCTCCCTCCTTCCCTCTCTCCACCCTTCTCTCCCTTAATGAAGATTTCACTTTTATCTGCAGAAAGAAAGGAACATTTGTTGGCCATCGATTCCACTGTTATCTTCACAGCAGATCCCTGAGCTCCCACCCATATACGTCCCTGGTTCATAGGAACCGAAGCTCTAAGTGCCTAACATTTGTAAGAGAGGAATCTCGGGGAAAAGATAAGTCACTGGGATAAATTCCTGAAAAATTTTTCTGAAAAATTTCTGGAATAAGTTTTCTGAAAAAAAAAAAATCTCCTGAAAAAAAAAAAAGAAAGAAAATAGTATTTCTTTAGCTGGAGACAGTATATTTTTACTCTCCTGGAGTATAACTGTATTATTATTTGATCTCTAGATAGAGCTTATTATCCTAGAATCTTACACTTTTATAGTGCAAAGTAAACAAAACTGTCATAATTTTCAAAGCAGAAGTTGGTAACTTGTTAGCTGTGGAGACCAAAGAATGATCACTGCTATCAAATGAGCTCCCCTGAACAGGCTCGGAGACATCAAAGACTCAAGTCCCCTGGGCTGCTGGGCTTGGAACTCAAGGTGAATATTCATTTAGAAAAGGCAGAGGTCGGTTGACAAAGGTTCTGGAGCCAGGACAGAGGACAAGTGCATCCCTGCCGCCTACCTCTCTCACCCTGGGGACATCTACTTTCCACACTCCCACTTCTGATCCCAGGTCACAGCATCCTATGAGGTGGTGCCTCTTGTTTTTGGAGGCTCAGCATTTCATTTCTTTCCAGAAAGTAGTCCACATCTTTAGAGCTCTGATTTCAGCTTCCTTTTCATGTCTCAAGTCTTTCCTTTGGAGATGAAGGATTCTAGTACTTTAGGAAGCTGGGAAAAAAAGGAAAGCCATACTTCTTGCATGTTTTCACTCCTGCTATTAGTCAAACTTTCAGAAAGGTCTGTCTCCACTCTGCCAAGAAATCACCAGCCCAGGATGGCATGGAGCTAAACCTATGCCAGAAAGTCAAGCTCAGGAGGAGAGGTTGGTTAATGACCTGAAGCAGCCCTTGCCTCTGGACCTCCGTGCCTGTGGTCTACATCGTGATGGCGATGGTGACTGCAAGGTTCTGTGTGGGTCAAAATTTATAGAACTTTACACCATAAGCAGTAACAATGAAACATGGATGGTTTAATGGTTTAAAATATTCCCTTACTCAGGGCCTCACTGATGGCGCAAGGGGTTAAGTCTCAGCACTATGAAGCTATTCAAAGACACTGAAGCACAAGTTTGATCCTTGGACACGGAGCTAACCCACATGGCACAGCAGACCTCTCCTGCCTCACCCACTGCTCCCCTCAGCAGTGTATTTCAGTAGATCTGCATGTTCTGCTCCCCACTCTGTCTCTGGTGAATCCTCTCACCACCCTATACCTCTGGCCTACACCCCAGCTCTCGTGTGCATAAATAAATACATCTTTAAAGCAAATAAAAATAAAATATTCCCTTACTCTAAGGCAAGCGGTCTCAGACTTTGCAACCAGTTAAATTACAATGCATTCTAAATCTCATCCTACTCACGATGCGCTTCACAATGGAGCCTTCCCAGGTCAGTTGCAAATAAAACATGAGAGATCACATATGAATGTGCACAGGTGTTAACTGCAAGTACCAGGGCATTACAACCTGTGTACTGCTAGAGCATATTTGTACTACCAGAGTCTTGGCAGGGTTGTGTGCTCCCAATGTGTGCCTATTTTAGCTATCTGAGCCGCTAACTGCAGCAAAAATACATTTCAGGAACTAGGAGGTCAGCACCTGGGACTGGACCTGAAGATTCCTGACTGATGATCATACCTGGGAGTCAACCGGCAGAGGCAGGTGTGCTCATCACACAGGAGCCATCTCCACGTCTTCTGCTCACAGAGCCGCGGGCGAGGAAGCCAGACGCAACACGGGCCACCTCTCCTTTCACAACAGAGAATCCCCCAAGAAGTGTCATTCTACTCTGAGAAGCTGTTTTACCTCCTCAAAGTTTTCCATACATGCAACTGCAAAATTGAATTAACTTCATAGGTTGTATTTTAAGGTGTATAGCGGAAAAGTTCTGGTCTGGTCTATGAAAAATGTTTAGAACAATACCTGCACGTAGTTACGCGTCGCAAGCTCACGAGCGGGAGCAGACCCTCCCTCCCCGTTGCTCCATCTTCCCGCTCAGTGGCTTTCAGCCCTCACTGCACATTCCACTCGCCTGCCATGATTTTAAGAAATGTTGACACCGATCCCCGGCCTTAGCTGTTCTCATTTAATTATTCTGGAACAAGTCACTTGGCATTTTTACTTCCTCAAGTTCTGCAGGTAATTCGAATGCCTAGCTGGTTAGAAACCACTGAGCTACAAAACACAAATGAATATACTTCATAATATTGGCCAAGTCTCTTTTTCCAGAAGAAAAAGTACCATATCTTGCTCATGCTGATCGCAATCACAGGCTACCTCCATCAATTCTGGTGAGTTTGTGTGAATGAGTTTCACGCTGATGGGGCGCTCCTTCGCAGAACTCCCCCTGGTTGGAAGCCAGGCAGGCGGTTCCAGCTCAGGCACCTGCTCAGGGGGCCAAGCTGGCTTCCAGGGTGCCGACTAGGGCTGGCACAGGGCACCTCCGAGCACAGAGCTTACCCTTTAAATCACATGGCTTACTCAAACCTTTTTTGGGACTCCACAAATCTTTTCAAGAATAATTTTCAGAGTTTATAGTTTCAGGACATACTCATGCCTGCTAGCAAGGCTTAGTGTGTATTTTCTGTTGAACTTCTTGTTTCATGGTTTAAAATGGTTTTAAAAAGGGTGGGGGGGACGATTAAAGAACAATTCTCCATTTGCCAAGTCTTCCCGGACCCCACTCGGCTTAAAGAAGCAGGAGTAATCGTCACCCTGGAGACACTCACATTTGATCCACACGCACACCATGTTAAGGGTCCACAGAGACCTGACAGGAAGAAGCCTGCATGAAACCTGAAGCAAAGACACTGTCCAGTGCCCAGTCCAGTGAAGTACCGTCTTCCTAGACTGGGGTCCAGGAATGGAGCAGCGTGCGGGCAGCTGGTCAACACAGAGGAGCTGTTGCCCTGCCCGTGTGCATCCAACAGATACCAACACAACCAGATAAAGAAGAAAGTGCTAGAAGCACTGACATGAAGGACTACTGAATAGAGTTATCCAGGCACCTCATATTTTCAATAGCAACAGCAGCTCTTCTCTGAGGAACGCGGAAGGAGCCATCAGGGAGTCAGTAAATGGATTCTGGAAGGTACTACTCACACAAGGGGCTGTCACGGCAGCCCAGAGGACACAGAGGGAACACTGAGGTCACAGAGGGAACACCGGGGCTCTGGGACAACAAGACCTGGGTTCAAATGTCAGTGCTACCCCTTACTAATCGAGCAACCTTGGAAGTACCCCTTACTTTTCCTGAAGCTTCAAGCTCCCACTTGCAAACTGACATTAATAATAAAAAGCACCTAAGCAGTGGCGTTGTCAAGAAAATGAAGCAAAACACAAGTAAAGGGCTTAGCGCCCTGCCTGCCTGGCACTTGGGAAGCACTTGGGAAGGGCAATGACCTTCTATACCTGACATGGTCATTTACATTCCATTTTATTATTTTATTTATCACCAAGGAAATCAAAGAGCATCCTAAGGCCAGGGGAATAGGGTATCATATTAAGAAGGATATTAATACAAAATAGTTATTTTACATTTCCTATTACCTTCTAACACTGTCTCTGATATGTCTTGAAAAATATACAAATTTTCCCCGCAATGGTTTGAAATACCTTCAGCGATGTGCAAATGAACTTACAGAACTTTCAGGGGATGTCATCTATTCTTGACTTTTAAGTCTCGCATTAGCAGACCTATTTTTGTCTAAATTGGTCCCTGAAGAATAAAAATGTTTTAATTCTAATTCCTCTTATAGAAATCATAATATGCATTAGTGTCAATGTCAGAAAAGCCGCCTCTACACTGTCAATTTCCATCAAACACCAGCAATTCTCTCCAGACTCTCTCTTCCATGGACCCTTTTAAAACATAACCATAAGCAATTGAAATCCTTTTCTTTCTTTCTTTTTTTTTTTATTCAGCCGCAGCCATTTCACACAAGCTTCTGGTTACCTACATGGTCGGAGGGCTGCTTCTCCCCCAGGAACCCCGGCCTCCGATAAGACCCGGCTAATGAAGGAGACACTGTTGAAGGCACCGCTGCAACCCCAGTTTTGTCCTTGCCAAAAAATTATGCTAATGCCACACTTTCCACCCTTAACCATGGGCTCCATTTCTCTAAGAGGCAGCTGTCAGCACACACCAACCCTGGCTAACAATGAGGAGTTTGTGTGCTGAGTAAACGTCTCCAGGAGCTCCATTTCTTATAATTAACACAACCCCACAGACACCGTCAGGGAGAAAAATTGCTTGCACAGCTTTAGTTAAAGCTTTAATAAAATTATTTTCCACCAAATTAAAACTAATGGCTTTATGGACTGTCAATACTTCAATATTTTTACAAAAATACCTTTAACAAAAAATCTTGACTATTCACCTAACCAGGGTAAACATATCCTTTCGACCCCCAGTGATAAAAATGAACATTCCAGATGCTGAAAATAAAATCCAAATGAAACTATTATCCATTAAGTTTTAGAAAGTGGTTCCCATTTCTAAAAAGCAAATTAATATTCGTCTCTTTGTAGTTCAAGATCAAAAACATTGCCTTGTTTTATAATACAGTTTTTTTAATTAAATCTAAATATACATTTTAAGATGTCAACAGTGCAGTTGAAGAAGGAAATTACTTTTGAAATTAAATGATCGGTGTACTAGAGTTATAGCAACAACCTAAATATAAATATGAATTATAGCCAAATCAGCTTAGGATTCTTCATAATCATATTATATGCTGTGATGCAGGTAGGTATGAGCTATCAAAGAGAGATGGAATCCCTGGGTGTCTGTTTCATTCCATTAGGTTCCCCTGAAGTAATCATCACAGACATCTGACCCTGACAGTGTAACTCTAGTACCTATGAACAGAACAGCCCCAGCCCTGTACACCTCAAGACTCCAGCCAGCAGCCAGGGAACTTCTCTTCTATCGGAACCAAGCCAGGTAACCACCATGAGGATTGACACTTCCTAGCATGCTCATGTATTAAACATCCCTTATAAGTATAGAGGAAGCCAGACGGGCAGGACAGAGACGATTAAGAATCCACTCTGCCAGGGTCTCCCTGGTGGCAGAGGGGTTAAGTCTCAGCACTATGAAGCTATCACCAGCCACTGCAGCACGAGTTTGATCCCCAGACAGGGAGCTTCCCACATGGCACAGTAGACCTCTCCTGCCTCGCCTGGCTCCCCTCAGAAGATCCACCTGTTTGCTCCCCACTCTGTCTCTGGTGAGTCCTCTCACCACCCCACCTCTTGTCTACACCCCAGTTCTTGTATGCATAAATAAAGAAATCTTAAAAAAAAAAAAAAAAAAGGGCAAAACCACTCTGCTTTTTGGCCCGGAGGAGGCCAACGTTCAACTTTCTTCAGTTGTTCCAAATCTGGATTCATTTGGCACCAGCTGCCTAAGTTCAATCCCAGTGAAGTCAAAATCATGTAACTGAGGTGCCATGTCTTTCCACAAATCCTGGGAGAAAGGTGAGGCAGGGCAGTGGTCTTCCTTGACAGGCAGGGAAGCTGAGGCAGAAGTCCCATGGCTGGGAGGGGTAGCTACATGGACCTGGGGTTCACACTGCCTCAAAGCTCTTTGCATGGCAGGACAGTGGACAGATGGGAGGGGTTCCTGTGCACACCCAAACCTCACCACTATGAGCCTGGAAGAAGCTGAATCTAGAATGTGATGGAAGACGGCTGAAGACGAAGCAGGAGAGCACCACGGGCAAATCACCAGGGTCCTTGGCCATGTTCTGTGAATGAAATAACTCTTGCAGGGTTAGGGATCACTAAAAGCACCAACTTGCTTGAAAGTTGGCATGGTCTATACATACTTTTAAATGCACAAAAAAGATTTTGTGTTTCTGCCTCCCGCTTGATGAGTGGCTGTGGCCTGGGGCCACTGGTAATGAGCGACTGTGTCATCTGTATTCTAAAGGGAGCAGTTGCATGTTTGACAGAGAAATTACTTGTCACTTGCCAATTCTTTTCATGCTTTAGGGAAATGAGTATGAAGGCACAATCTATGGGTGTTTCAAATAAACTGCACTAAGACTATCCGCATGCGAACGAGACATTTACAGAGTTGTTCATAAATGCCGATGTTGATTTAGAAAGTGTGGGGATGAAATGGGTTTGATGGCAAAGACGGTCTTACACAGATGCTGGGGGGCGGGAGAAGTAGTCCATCTGGGATCACACATTCATATAAACTTTTAAGTAGCACAAGGAAGAGATCAGAGTTTCTTCTTTATTAGGTCTTCCCATGGAAGAGAGGGTTTTTAATAGAGCAGCAGAAATTACTGAAGTAATCATTCAGAACAGTAATCTCACAAGATTAACTAGTAATCTAACATACAAGCCTGGTGGTGTATGCTAAGAAAGAGTGTGTTTCAATAAATTCATGATCTCTCTTTTCTGTCATTGTTCTAGTTCTATTTTGTATCAGATTTAATAGGATGAAAGTGAGATTCATTTTGGAGGTTCACAGAACTATAATATTGGAAAATAAAAGAGGATTCTTATACCACCATAGGTTACTCTGTAAACAAAGATAAACACCCCTCCAAAGGTTCAAAAAGCCCAATCAAATAGGTTCCCCCAAATCAGAAATTCTTTGCCAAAGATGAACTGAAGATACGGAGAAAATCACACATATGGTGGGGGGTAAGGGGGCTTTGCAGAGCTTCAGCCCAAAGTGGTCACCCACTTACTGGATGTGACCTTGAGCAAGGTCTGCAAGTCTCTGGGTTTAGTTTCCCCACAGGTAAAGCAAGAAGAAGGTAACTTAGCTCTAGGGTTGGGGCATTAGAATTACCATTTATAAACTGCCTGACTTGCAGATAATACGGTGTAAGCTCTTGTGATTACATTTAAAATGGAGCCAATTGAAAGACACTGGTGTGTTAAATAAAAACTTCCAAGGACGCATACTTAAACATCAGTCCCAGCCCTGAACTCTGCCTCCCTCATTATGCATTAGAATGGCCTGTCACTGACTTCCTCCACATTTTTTTTCAGGATTTATGAGGGGAGGTCATACCTGAGCATGATTGAAATGTAATTTTTAAAATCCTGGCAGGATTTGGGTCTCTTATTCTTGTATTGTTATGCTGAAAGATAAAGTGTATTGTGGGACATAAATACTCTTTAGTATTTTGGTTTCTTTTTTAGCAAAGTCTTCACCCTACCTTTCAACAAAATGAGTTAAGAAAGTGCGCTTTCTTACACCCAGCAAGAGGTGTCCTTCCTAAAAGCCTGGCAGCCTTGCACTCATCATAGGGCTAGAAATAGTAATGGTGCTGGATGGTCCCGGCAAGTTAACCACTGAGAGACTGAGGTGGAGGTAGATGCAGGACTTCGGAGCAAAGGTCTGCAGGAATTCTGCTGGATGAAAATTAGCATTCTTCTTTTCTTTTTGCATTGAAGAACTGGGATGTAGACCAGAGGTATAGGGTGAGAGGATTCATCAGAGACAGAGTGGGGAGCAAAACAGGAGATTGACTGAAATACACTGCTGGACGGAGAAGCGTGAGACAGGAGAGGTCTGCTGCGCCATGTGGGTCAGCTCCCTGGCTGGGGATTGAACTCAGGCCACAGTGGTGATAGCGCTGATATTTAACCCCTAGGCCACTGAGGAAGCCCACCATAATTCTTTGTATCAAAACAATTGGTTTCCTGGTTTTCATACTCATAAATTTCAATATATTCACATCTACTCAATATCAATTTGTTGGAAAATGCTGCTAAATAAAAAAGTTTTTTCTAACAGCAGAAAATATCAACTCAGAATTTGACAAATGAAATAATATAACTATATATAACTATAAATATATATTATATAAAACATATTTTGCATTAACCAGTTTTCCCCTTCCCATTCCTACATTCCTTCAAGGTAGTATTGAAGTTTTGTGTGTGTGTGTATACATATACATATGTATATGTATGGAGTTATATATATAATATATATTACAGTTATATATATTCTGTAAATACAGAATTTTGTATTAACCAGTTTTGCCTTTCCCAACCCTACCTTTCTTTTTTTTTTTTTCCCCCCCTCCAACCCTACCTTTCTTTAAGGCAATGTTGAAGTTTTATATATATATATGTATACTATATATGTATATATATGACCGCTTACATATATGTGTAATATATATATATAATTTCAACACTGCCTTAAAGAAAGGTAGGGATGGGAAGGGCAAAGCTGGTTAATGCAAAATGTGTTTTTCCTTCTGGAATGAGTTCATGCCAGGCAAATGAGAGATGTATCCTAGATTTTCCCCTCTTGTGAATGCCTGGCAAAAATGTTCTGATTTATGGCAGCTGAAGAGGAAGACACTGGAGCTGCATGAAGATGAGCGAGACTAGCTTCAGGACACAAGATGGAAGTCAGAGCTGAGTATAGGAAAAGTAATGGATTCTTCTTCAGGATTTGAAACTAAGGTCTTATAAGAGAAGCCACAGGCCAGGCAACAAGAAGAACAAAGACACTTCTTGGTGCACTTCGGAGTCAAGCGAAGCCTAAATTACAAACTTAAAAGTAAAATCACGCTCAACCAGGGCCATATAAAGATAAATCACAGGAGGGTATGTGAATGCATTTACATGTAACTGAGAATAATTGAAGAAACCACTCAGCAATGGAGAAAATGTATTTCATGACAGTGCAAAGAGGCACTGGAGCAAAAATAACTTGTATGGATTATAAAAATAATAATGTAGGGTTATAAATAATATGAGAAATTGAATATGCTAATGAAATTGTGATGATGGAAGCTGGAAATAGAGAATTAGGTTATACTCACTAATAGAAATACGAAGCAGTGCAAAATGACTTTGTAGGTAGGGGCCCTCTTTCCCTTCTGGGGGTTCAGGAAAAATACGGAGGGGAAAATGAATATTTATTATGTGCTGATTATAAACTGAGTATTAGGCAAATCATGACAGTCCTCTCTCTCATTCATTCTTCAGGCAGGTATTGTTTTCTCATCTTGTAGACGAGGAAACAAACCCTCGGAGAAGTCAAAGACTTTCCTTTTTTTTTTTTAAAGATTTATTTATTTGTGCATACAAGCTAGGGTGCAGGCCAGAGGTGTGGGGCAGTGAGAGGGTTCTCCAGAACCAGAGTGGGGAACAGAACAGGCAGATCGACTGAAATACACTGCTGAGGGGAGCAGCGGACAAGGCAGGCCATGTGGGAATCTCCCAGCAGCAGACGCTGACAGCTCCACAGCGCTGTGCTTAACCCGTTGCGCCACCAGGGAGGCCCAAGTCAAAACTTTCCCATCACAACTAGCCAACAGCAGGGCCAGCCACGTCCAGAGTCCACTGCCAAGTTCCCCCACCCCCCGACCCCTCCAGGCCATTCACACACCATTGTTTCTTCTGCTCACATGCCAGTAGTTTAATAAAATCAGGGGTTTTAGGAAGTTTTTCAAATCAGTGAAAGAAGAAAGCTCTGGGAGTAATCACAGGTTTGTAAAATTATGTCCTTTTACTTCTTAGTTGCCACCTAAAACAACTAACGTTGCCCTAAGACCAAGAAGGAAGAATTTTAAAACTCTTTTTAAAAATACCAGACATAAAGTCTTAAGTCCTAAAGTGAATACACATAATATCATATAAACCTGTGTATATATGCAAGAGATTTTTAAGGAAGATATTTATCTCCGTTGAAAAAAAAAAGACTCCATTTCTAGTTAAGTTTCATACATATTTCCAAAAACATCTCAGTCAAGTTCATGAAACTTTTAAATCAAGTTTGCAAAGGATAGTTTCTATTATTTCCTCACTGGGATATTTTATCACTGTTTTTTCAATCATCAAATTTTAGCCAATCAACCCCATCTTAGTTCTTCCATTAAAATCTATTCTTCAAACTCTAAGACACACTCATTTGTCTCTGAATTCACACTATGAGAGACAGAGAGAAATACACATGTAGATAATATTTCTCTAACACACACACACACACACATACACACCAGCAAAGAAGGTCTTGGATACTAATTCCTGGTAGTAATCAGGTTTGATTGTTGCACGTCCCATTCACTTTGGCATGGACCCAGCTGGTCTAAAAACCAGTATGTTCACTTTCTTCACATTTTCTATGCTAAAAATGCCAAGTAAATGACTTATCCTAAGAAGCCAAGGAATTCAAGAAAATAGCCATCTTCTGCCTGCTGTATCTCTAATCACAGAATTAGACACCACACCCAAAATTCAAAGCTGGATACATTTCTATGCGGAGTCATCCCAAAGCTTTAAATACCATGACCCCATGCTCCAAAGGGCTCTTGACAAACAATTTCAAAAGCAAGTCCTGCTGTTTCTCCACCCCAGGGACCATAGTGCGCACCCATTCCAACCACTAATGTTACAAAAATGCCCTAAATGCCAGCAGAGAGGGCTGTACCCTAGCCAGGTTCCTCTGACAGCAAGCATCCTCGAATGGGCCACACCAAACACGGAGTTTTGAAGCGTCATATGCACCGCCTGTGTTTAGCAAGAAATCCAAACACCATTTACAGATGGGGCCAAATTCATTTCTAAATGCTTGAAGCCAACACCGCATTCCGTGATGGCTTCTAGACTTAAATATTACAGAGAACAAAGCAGCATTTTAAATTTAGTTTGATTTTAAATGGTTTATGAATAAAGCAACAATATATATAATGTAAACCAAATTTATTAACATTTTTTATCAGCAATAAGAGAGAAAATATACATCAACCTGGAACACCGTTGGTTTTGCAGGGACAAGAGCTGTGTGCCAAGGAGGAAAGAAGAGAAACCAGAGAAAAGCCTCCTTACCTGTTTCACTGCTGCGTAAACCTGACTCCAGAGCATCCTATTTATTCAAGTTACAATCCTTTCCTTTGCTATGAGAACAGATTGTGACATTTTTGAAACAGGCGAGAACACTAATGATCACATCAATGTATAACCCTCCGTGGGTGTGGAGAGCTTTCACACCTCACAAGTCAGTTGTGAGTTGACAGTGTCATTCCATCACATTGCTGCACAAAACACTACTCTTTGCAATTAACATACACCTAGATTTTTCCATTTTACCAGGTTCTGGTTTCTCGTCTGGTGAATATTCCTGTCCACTGACAGAAGAAACCTCCATCCTGGGGTTTCTCAAACACTAGCCACCATGCCTGGATCAGACAGAAAAAGTAAACAAAGGTGGAGAAGCCTCACAAGGCTTTCTTCCTCTTAAAACATCTGGGAAATTTCCTAAGGGGTAAGAGTTCTGCAAAGACACCTGGAAATGGGGGTGTGTCTTCGCTGTGAACAAGCTGTTTTGCGCCGGTCACGTCACTTAATGTCACCGAGTCTCAGTTTCCTGCAAGATTGGGGCTGAGAAGTCCTGCTGTACACTCTGTGCCGTGAGCCTGCATTGCTGTACCTGCCCTGGCCCTATAATTATGCTTATTAAGCAGCGTAATTGACTAACTGTAAATTCCCAGAAAGGAGTAGAGCTCAATGTTGGCAGAACTTATACTCGAGATGTGCCTTCAAGGATGGGTGTGACTCAGCTCCCATGAGATCGTGGGAAGGACGTTACACAGGGTCCAGCATCAGCCGCCAGCAGCATCCCCTCGGCTGGCTGTGTGCTGGGGGAACAGAGAGCACTTGGCAGGAGAGGTGCTTGTAAAGGAAAGAGGAACGTAGTAGTATCTGCAGCTCCTCTGAGCATTTTTATAATTGGCGTGGACTGCGTGGGTGAACGTTTACTGCTGAAGCCAACTGTTCGCAGAATGCGTTTTCCAGCTTCAAGATGTTCTTAACTGAGCTCTTTGTAAAAATGATCAAAAAAATCTCGAACCTAATATGTCGTACACCTACATTCCCTTCTTCAACTATATATAAAAAGGCATATCTAGATAGATAGATATGTAACACAAAGTTCTCACTGTCAGTGTTTCTCTAATAATCCAACAGTAAGAAATTTTATGTTATCAAACATTCTCTCTGGGTGTCAATGAATACGACCCGCATTGCCCAGCGAAGCAAGATGAAAGGGGGAAGTTGAAGATCTGACCCAGTGAATCAGCTTAATCCCCTTTCAATCAGCTCTGGCATGAAGACCAACCTGAAAAGTGACTTAGGACAAGTTCATACTCATCATTCTTCTACTTGAAATGGTTCCAAGGCAGGCCTCCCGATCAAGTCAATAGCACATGTATAAATCCCTGATTTATCTACATAATCCCTGATACACACAAGAGACTGGAGGGGGGATCCCCTCTGCCCCCTCTAACAACATTAGCTCGCCCTCTTAAAGAGGTAGCTGGTGCTTAGCCACTGGAGCTAATGACTAAAGAGAAAGCTCCAGATACAAACAGCGCCCCACATGCACAGCTCAGCAGTCTCTGCTTCCCCTGAGCGGAGCTTAGCCTGTGTCTATCTTGAATGCCAAGCGACATCCCGATGTCTTTGCCTCTGGTTTTGCTCAACTGTTTAGCATGAGTCATTCCCGTGAAATGTTTACCATGTTTATCTGATACAGCATTCACCAAAGGTATTTTTTCAAAGTTGTAAGTAACTGGCCTAGATTACAGAAAGCTGGAACTTCCCTCCTAAAAACACAGGAAGAAATGTTTCCCTGTTACATATTTTGCTGCTAGTCCAAGTGTGTCCCCTTCACATGATACACCCGCACGGCCCTGGCTCTGCGGTAGCACCTGTGTGCTCACCCTGTGGTCACACACTGCTCAGTGTCCTAGCTAATTTCACTGCTGCTGAGAGTTCCCTTTCCTCCCGAAGTAAGATAATCTCTAGGAAACAAAAATGCACAGATTTCTCCCTGTGTGTGCACACAAAGAGATGGAATTGTCAACTACTTCCAGGTACAAGTCACCACCTGCCTGGAATCCCTCTTCACTCCAAATGGAAACTGCCATTTTATATCTGGCACTGCCTGGCTCTCAGGGTCCAAGCAGACCCTCTCCATGTGACACCCTGCCAGGAGGGGACATGTCCTTCCTCTCCCACCCGTCGCCAGTCGCCTTCTCCAGCTGGTCTTCACGAGAAGTGGTACCTCTCTGAGCAGGATGGTCTTTGCTGCTTTCTGGGCGTAAACTCCTCCCGTGAAAAGCTACACTCTGGAACTCAAAGCAAATTATTGAGCACAATGACAGGCCAGAGGAGCAAGTCTGTGGCAAGATGGGTGGGCTAGAAGAGAGCACTTCCTCCAGCACACTGTGCAAAAACTGGAAAGGCCACTAGTGAAGAATTAACATTGGAATAATTGATATCACCCACGATTCCAATTTAGATCAACAATGGAAGCGCCAAAGAAGTGTATCTACCTTTCATTTCTACCCGTTTCATCCAAGGGTTGCCCATTACACGCTGTTCTCCACTAACCCCATATTAACCTCATACAATCAGGAACTTTGACCCCCGCTCCACTCCTTCTCTTGTGCAATATTTCTATTCCAGTGCCGCATCTATCTAAAATTTTCTTACACTGACTTCTCCTCAATCATGGTGATGTTAAAAAGAAGATCTAGTCCTACCTGAATGACCTTTTCCTGAAATAACAGGACAAAATCAGTGTTGTAACTAACATGTTAAACCACATACCACAGGAGTATAAGTACCCAGGAATATAAGCACATTTAAACAAAGCTTAATTTTCAGTTCTGCAAATGGGAGAGAACAAGTACTTAAGATCTTTTGGAGGAAACAGAATAGTCTTTCTAGAAGTGCGTAGTTTATCATCTTGAAATAGACGAGGCACGTTCCTCACCACTCATACATTCACAATCACATACATCTTCCAAGGTTTGCAATGTCCAAGTCCATTTCCCAACTCTAAAATCCTACAGGATCTCGGTGGTCCTTAATGGCACAGAAGTGGGGGCCAGGCTCCACGCCAGAAGGTGACAAAGGGGTTATACTTGCAATGGTCACTGTCATACTTCCAGGTCATACATATATTATTTAAAGTGATCTTGTTCCAAATCCCACAGGTTTGCTTTTTTCTTAAATTTTTGTTTTGTTTTCCAATCAATTACCTGTCGTGAGCTACCAGACTTAATGATGTTTGGTATCTGTTAAGGAATAAAGAAAGAAACTTGCTACACATGTTTGTCCTTGTGCACCCAGGGGAGTGGATGTCTCCAATATTTCCAAGGTTTGGGGTATGCACAGGATGGAGAGGTCGCTAGGGCAGTGGGGAGTGTTATTGGGGCACAGCAGCTCCCTGCACAAGGACACATGCTTTTGGGAAGATAGATGTCCTCGTTCTTTCACCAGATGTTCACTAAGATCATGCAGCAGGCATTGTCCTGCGTGATGTGCTTCTGACCCTTACAGACCATCTGCCTGGTGAAGGCTGGAGACAAGTTGTAGGCAACTGTAGCCAGGTGTGGGGAGGATAGGAAGAGGGAGAATGGTAATGGACAGGGGAAGAACAACCAACTGGGGCACTGGGGGATCAGCCTAGGCTTCCGGGGCAAAGTGCCACAATGAGAAAGAAAAACAGGAATTAAGAGTTAGAGAGGAGGTTGAGAAAGAAGCTGGTTCTAGGTAAAGGGAGCAGAATTCACTAGGCAGCTCCTATCTTACATGCCTGGAAGCAGCTTCTTATGCTTCAAGTTCTCTGAAGATTATGACATCTGCCTATGCAAATGGATGAAGAAAAAAGTAGATTCGGCTTAGAGAGTGCTACAGGGGCATATCTACTGCAATAGCATTCCCGGCTTGAAAATCTATAAATCTGAGAATAGGGGCCTCAGTATGACATAAACAAGACGAGGCCCTGTTTGCACTATAACAGTTTAAACATGCATTCAGATCCAGGACACACGCCACAGGCCTTGGCAACAAGAGAGTAAATAAGAGATTAGCATCTAACCAAACACGACATATGTTTTTAATAGATTCAGCATAATTTATCTATTCACCAGGACTGTCGCTCTTTCCCAAAAAGAAAAAATTCAGTGATCTTTGTCCACATTTGTTTCAAAAGATTTTGAACATAATGGTCCTGACTCTGCTTTGCTTTAGGTCCTTTCTTAATTACAACACTGGCATTTATCACAGATTCATAACATGAGTACAGTTCAAAACGTCCTTTCTGGAAAGAGATGAAAGAATCTAGTTGCTGGTTTGCTTGATTCTTATTGGCGCTAATTAAATCAGTACCAACACTAGGCTTCCTTGCCTTTTGAATGAACAAGAGTAAAAAGTCACCGTTCAAAACCTCCCTCAGTTCCATGCAAGCCATGGATGATGACAGGTCCTTCTCACTGCCAGCTCCAAGGTCAAAGGCATAGGGACATCTGTGACTCCTTTCTCTTCATTTGCTGCTCCTTAAGAAACAGCCAGGAAGCCAGGTGGCCCCTCCTGGCTTCATGCACACTCCACACATATTTTTTCATCTCCAAGTACAAAGATTTCAAAGATTTAGGAAAATCTGTGCAAACCCAGATGGTAAGATAATTCTATTCCTGGCTATCCACTAGCCCTAAGAAAGCCTAGCTATAGCTACATCTTCTCCTTATTTCCATTGACTAAAACGATGATGTAGGTCAGCATTGATGAAAGAGCACATTACCTTGCTGAATGGAAAAATTTACCAATGGCCGATTTAGTGTGGTCAGATTCTCAGACAATTACATGGGCATTCCGTAGTCATACATGCACAGAGATTTGTATGGAAGGATATTTAAAGTGCTGGTGTTGAATTTTTAGTAAATAAAACATTATCTCTAAGTAACTAGATTTTAGGAGTTTTTTTCCATTTTTCTTGTAATTTCTTCTGATAAATTTCGGTGATATCTAAACTGTCTATCTAACGAGAACATTTTATTTTACTGTTAGTAAAAACTATAAATGTCCACATATATATACACAATATAAATTTGTATATTTGTATATATAAATGTATTAAAATTATAAGTATGTATATATTCACATATTTATTTGCATGGTAATTATTTGCTTATAGGGTCTTGTTTTTTTTTTAAGTAAACAAGAGTAATCTGCAGGGCTAGACTACCCCCAGGCTACATGTTAGAGACAAGTGCCACTAATTATCTGATGGCACTGTTGCTCAGAATGTTCCAGAAGACTGACCCCAGTTTCATCAGGGTTCACTCGGGCAGGCTGAGCCTTCTCTGCTCTCCCACCTTTCACCCCCATCAAGTCCTCCAAACAAGGGCAGGGGGTCCTGAGCTGCTTCACAAGGTTAAGTTCTGCAACGCCATTTCAAGGTCATTTTGATATGGTGGGCAGGCTTCAAAGACAGAGGGCTAGCACCCCGAGGCGCTGCTGTCCCTCCAGCCCAGGAGGGCCCAATGCCCTGCCAGTCACAGCTGACGGGCTCACAAGGGACTCCTTGCTGGCTCCTGAGTGCAGCTCTGTTGAAGGTCTCTTCAGAGCAGACAAGAGGAACCGTGCTGGGGCAGTGTCCAGTCCCTGCGCCAGCGAGGCCACTCCGGGAACCTGTTTCTTCTCCCTGCTTTGCCTCTCTGGCCTGGCCCGCATCCTGTATGTCAACCTGGAGGCTACATTCCAGTGTCTGTGGAGGCTCTTCAGAGAGCTGCAACCATTCCAGCCGCTTGGAGGGTTGGTTTTGAATCCATTTGGGAAGTCTTTTATGTTGCTTTGAGATTCATAATTAGGTCTTTATTGTCAGCTGTTTATTTTCTTTAAAATACTCAAGTGTGGGCTTAGAACAGTTGCTCTAACCCAGAAGCTTGGGCCAGAGGGTTTATTTGTTTACTTTCCTTACCCTGGAATGCATGGGTTTGTCTTGGACTCCTTTGTTGACTGCTTCTGTGATGTCAGCAAGGCTGGCTATGGTCTACGTGTGCAGAGCAAACAAATCCCTCGAGACTGGGGATGGCATGGCAGCTGGCAGCAGGGACTTGGCCAGGCTGTGGGCATTCAAGTGCTGGCCCCCTGTGGGCTCTATGCAGCCCCAGGTGAGCTGCCCACTTCCCTGGGCCCCTCTTCCTCTTGCCTCAACCATACAATGGGAATAATTTTAGTACCTACTAGGGTACATCAAAGCATAATTTTCAAAAAGTTAAAGCACTACCCCCCTATTAATACTAAGTGAGCATGAATCCATGCCGATTTAACTCATTAACAAAGGATCCTGCAGGTGAAGACCTGGTTCAAAGGAAAATATGCAGAGCTGACGAGTATGTATTTCCGTCTGTGGATATTACTTCTTAACAAATGGTTTTGAGGATTAATTAGTATTTTGTATGTGTGTCAGTGTATACATACATTCTTGGATTTAACAGCGCCTGACACTTCTAAGTACTATATAACTGTCACCATTATTATTATTTTGTAACTAAAATAAAACTGCTTTTTCAATTTGCATCCATTAAGAGGGATTTTTTTTCCTCTCGATGTAAATTTCTTAGAATAAATCTGAAACACGGCAAAAGAAATTTCCCAATGTCCATTAATATTGCTTCTCTTTTTTAACAAGAAGAGGTAAATATACCATTTTCATTTCTTTGAAATGATTCTTTTTTATACTCAAAGAAGGGGGGTTATGTAACTTATAAAGGATTTGAATTTCGAAACAAGTGTTTTTTTAAGTTCAGGTGTTTAGTCTTCAGTTTTGCAAAACTTCCTTAACTATTAAAAAATAATAATGTTTCCAAAAGCATGGAAATAAACCTTTGTGCATGGTTTAGATTTGGGGAAATATTTAGAGCACTACAAATCCTTAGTTACTGAGGCCACGCAGGATAAATGCCCCACAGTCAGCGTATCTTGTTGACTCTCCAAACTTAAGAGAGCTAAGGGTTAGTCTGAACAGCTTCCAGGTGTGTGCTAACAGGTAAAATGTTTCGTCTGTGCTGCTTTTTATACATGTGATTTACTTTTTCAATTAAAAATATTTCCCTCCAAGTGTGGACAATTTAGTTTCATAGGACCCTTAGGTTTTTTGTGTTTTTTTTTTTTTTGTGTTTGGTCTGGATCAATCATTCTATTCCAGATAAGCAAGCTCATTGCCAAAAAGTTTGACTTCCCACACTTGGGCGAAAGGGGTCATTCTACAGTGTCTCTACTTCTTTCATCCATGGCAAATTTCAGAACAGAAGCTCTGTCCAGTAGCTGATCACAGAAAAGACTCAATTCATCTACACTGAATGAACCCACTGAGAAGTATTTATCCAGAGATCACTTCATGCTTTCCTATCAATCTTCTGTACCAGTGGACATTAACTGTAGATAATTTAAACAGAACAGTGTCTCTCTGTTGGGGTAAAGTTGGAGCCTCTGAAACTATTCATTAGAACAGTAAAATTGCAATACCCCCTTTGGGTCAAAACAACTACTTTCCTCATAATATCTGTATTTTCCACATTTTAAAGAGAATTTTAATTGACCATCTGTGCAGAGAGACACTAAGTTGGCCTACCAATTATCCCCACCTCTTGGTATTCATTTCCTTGTGTAATTCTCTCTTCCTGAATGTAAGAAGGATCTGCAACTTCCTCCTATTTCATAGATTTTGCAAAGGTGGGAGGCTGTCGCTTCCATGATTACGTCACATGAAATTCTAACACCTATCATATTGGTAGAGGCTCCCTCTCCAGCTTTGATGATTGGGGACCCCAGAGAGTTAGGATTGATGGGTGGCCTGTGGCCAACAATTAGCTAGATGTGAGGCCCTCAGTGTCCAATCCACATGGACCTGAATCCTTCACAACCATGTAAGCTTGGAAGTGAGCCCCTCCCCAGACAGGCTTTGAGACGAAACCGTGGCCCCAGTCAACACCTCAATTGTAGCCTAGGAAAGCAGAAGACCCAGTTAAGCCTCCTGACCCACAGGAGTAGATCTAATAATAAACGTGTTCTTTCAGTTGCTAAGTTTGCTGTCATGTTATTATACAGCAATCAATAACTAAAACATCAACCTGAAAGACAGATGCTCAGAGACGGACACTTGCACATTCAGTGAGGTCCAAGTGAACTTTCCATATCAAGTGGACTTCTTGCTAATGAACCCAGCAAACAGTGGGGATCACCAAGCTACCCAGAGATTCTGCACTTAGGAATTTAACCAAGAAAAATGCTAACAGGTGTCCTGAAAAATATTTGTGTAAAAATATTCTGCACAGGACATCTGAATGTCCAACAACAGGAGGCCGGATAAACTGTGGTGCATTTATAAGACAGAATACTACTCAGCAACAGAAATAGATGAACCATGGATATGATAGATATCAATACATATGAAAATAGAGATTAATCTTGAAAACATTATGTTGACTGAAAGAAGCCGTAACAGGCAAAAGTAAATACAAATTCTATAGCTCAATTTCTATAAAGTTCATGAACCAGTAGCCCTAAGCCTGAGTGGCTGGGAGTAATAGGAAAGGGGCATGAAGGAATTCTTGGGGCAAAAGGAACTTTTGACTCATCTTGACTGGGTCTACAGCTACACAGATGTGTGCATTATTAAAACTCAACAAACTCTAAATGTAAGTCCATTACACTGTATGTAAATCTTGCCTCGATTTTAAAAAAAGAATAAAATGAAAGCACAGGCTTTAGGAATCCATTAGATTCGGGACTCGCTGAAATTCACTAACTGTGAAAGGGGTAAATTACTTAATCCCTCTGATTTTCAATGTCCCCACCCTTAATACAGGATAATGATTCCTAATGTTTGCTGTCTCCCTGTGTTATTTTAAGGATTAAAAAGATAACCATTTGTAGAGTATTTAGCTTAATGGCTGGCACAGTTTAATGGCTGGCACAAAGCATCATTATCATTCTTACTTGAAAAAAATATATGTATGTATGTATGTATGTATATATAAAAGTGCTAATTCATGAAAGAAGGAAGCATTTCTGCTTCAATGACATAGTGGTCAGAGAAAGCTGCCAAAAGGAGATGGATGCTATGAATTAGCCCTGGAAATAGTATTTTACCAGGTTGAAGGAAAGATAGGGATGATGCATCTTTGTACCTTTTCTAACCAAAATTACTCTGACCCCAATAAATCGTGCAACTTTTGTGGGTCTCGAGATATATGAAAATGGATTAATTCAGCAAGTATTCACTGATGACATGCTATATATATAACACATCATGTTACATACTGTAAAGGGGAGAAATAATGGAACACAGAAATTAGTCCTTAATACCTGCATCCTCCTGGCAGTGTGGTTAGTTGCAGGTAAAATGCAAAACCTAGTCAAATTACAAATGTATTGAAACTGCTATGCCCGAATCACATTGCATCATGCTCTTTGGGTGCTTTAGGGAGAGTCTAGGTTTTAGGCAGACAAAGATGGGTCTGATTGGTGGAACTGCAACCAATTTGCCATGTGGTCTTTTGCAAATGATCTCACCTTTTAAAGCCTTTGTTTTCTTACATGCAAAATGCCTACAAAAACTATCATGGAGGTCAAATGAGATAATCCAAGTAAGAGCATCTAGTACAACAGATCTCGTACAAGAGCGTGTTTAGTAGCACAGAGGCTTGAAAGTCATTAGCTTACTTTTATGGAAGGAGCTATAGAAAAATCCGGACTTAAGTTAGAGTATACGTAGGAGAAGGGTGTGTCTCTTAACCACAATTGCAGTAGAGTTGACTGGATCACTGTCATTAAAAAATAAGTCCTAAAAGAAAAAGTTATTTTTAAGGATGAAAAAGATCCTATTTTAACCCACAAAACAATTCACCATGCTGGTGAGTATCTTCTGAGTTGGCCAAGTCTCCCAGCAGAAGCAATGTAGGCTGCTCTGCAGTGTTATATCCGGTGCCACTCAGAAGTGGGGTGTCTCTTTTGCAGGCACCTGTCTCACTCAGCATCTGCTCCCTGTTTCTCCTAGGATCAGTCAAAATGTTTTCAAAATATTTTATTTAAATAGGACACTTGATATTGATGTTGCCGCCCTGAAATTTTAATCTGGGAAATTATGTTTATTTATCTACAGGAAACTTCAGGTGCCTAGACCACACTCAAATGTAGGGTTTCCAATTTTCATTTCTGGCAATAATTACATAGGTGTGTTCTTCATTTTATTTAATATCTCTTTCCTGTGTTTTATTTAGCTTTTAGAACCACACTGAGTATGTCATCACCGAGACAGAGTGGTTTGTAAACCCTCTAAGTGCTACTCCAGCACCGCCACAAACCAGCCCTGTTATAAGAAACCTCTTAAAATACACAGAATAGGGCCATGTTGTATTTGCTGCCTCCAAGGTATAAATTAAGGCTAAGTGCAAGCATATGCCTATCGAGGAAATGGTCTTACACTTTTTAAACATATCGAATACTCAGCAAAATAAAGTACATGGTTGAAATAATATTCTCACTTTGTCAGGATAACCACAGATGAAGGGATGTGCAGATGAGAAAAAGTCTCCACAGCCTCCCTCAGGCTACTCATACCTCCAGGGGAAAGAAACCTGTAGCTCCCTGAAAGACTGTACCCCATTCTGAAAGCACATTCACAATCTTGCAACTCTCAGGGATCAGGACCTCTTGGCATTTCTCATTTTTAACACAAGAAACTAAAACCACAGTTTTTGTTTTGTTTTTATGTTTATGTTTAAAGAAGTACCATTATTTTACATCTGTGTTAAATTTTTCACATTATAGGATTTCTCCCCTCAAGTGTGGTCACCATAATTCTCCTGCCACCAAAGTACCCATAGTCCTCCACCACAGTCCCTTATGCTCTCTCCACCCCCATTTTCCCTCTCTCTTATTCTTCCCTTTCTCCCTTCCATGGATGTTTCAGACCTATGGTCAGCTTTCAAGGTTGGTTTTAAAGTTTGTCTTTGTTTGACCCTTGTTTGTAAAACCACAGCTTTTGATTCTCTACCTCTAAAATGGCTACATATTGTAAATAAAATCACGATGGACGTAAGACAATTACACCTAAGAGGAACCTGCCAGTGACTGGCGTTTCTTTAACCATTGCTGGGGACTGATGGGTAGGAAGCCCCTTCTTGCCTATGCAAATTAACAAGGCTGATCCTGATTTTTCCTGGAAAGCAATTAAAACAAATCTTCACTATTTTACTGATATTTCTATACCCTAATGACAGATTTTAAACATCCTAAGGATGACTATGAAGGCCCTAAGGAATGACACACGATGCCCTTTGGCGTTTACATTGACTTGTGATGAACTTAATGTTATTACAAAGGTAATTTGAATTGTTATATTCTAATTTCTTAGAGACTGTTATTTGCCTAGGTAGACCAAACAAATTAATTCATAAAAACTGTTCAGGTGCACAGAGAAATGTGGCAAAGCTCTTTCATCTCTTCACAGGGAAAGTAGCAATCATTCGTTCTCTATTCAGATATGAGGAAAAACCAGGTACCCTCAGGCAAGTTATAAAATACAGTTAGGGAGAAAAGGGAAGTCCACTAAAAATGTTTAAATAGCAACTCAATAAAAACAGAACATGCTATAACAACCCCTCCCCCCCAATCTATCAATTTTGGGAATTTTTCTCTCTCCCTGATTCCAAGGAACAAAACTTACTCTCACAGATGGAAACTAATGGGGTGAAATTTTGGCAGAAAATAAAATATTGCAATAATTTATCTCTTTACATATTAATCATAAGAGAAGGAAATTATGTAAATAGATGCAGGCATGAGAATTTGTTTAATGGGTATGAATTAATTACCGAAGCTACAAGAAAATTTCTAGCATCAATTTTAATGTATCATTTAATAAGCAGTGATCCTTTTCTGCTTTTCAAAAACATTTTCTTCACAAGTTATGAGAACATTTTGTTCTATATTAAACCTTAATAGTCTTTATTTTTAAACATTAAAATAGTTTAAAAAAAGTCATTATAATTTTAAAGTTGTTTTTATTCCTTTCCAAATTTTCATGGTTGTTGAAGAAAGTCTCAGTTTTCAGAAGACAGTCACGGTCAAGGACAGAGGCACGTTTTCACCAACAAACACCAGCGTGGACAGTCTGGTAAGGACACACGCTTGCCACAGGGACAGGACAAGAGGAGCCTGGAGCTGAGTGTCCCTTCATGAGGGCGCAGCAGGGGGAATGCTCCAAGGGGGACGGTCCAGAGCAGGTCAGGGGCAAAGTGGTGGAAACTGCTTGGACCCAAGCATATTTCTGGCTTTTGGAACCAGCCTAGCACCTGGATTCCAGCACCCTCTGCCTCCAGGTTCTCTTTGTGGGGTGGGTTTTATTGCAATAAGTGGGGTGGGGGAGGTAGAAGGAGTGTCCATGAGTTTAGAAACGAGGGTAAATTCAATGCAGAGAGAGATAGCAAGCCCAGTGGGATGCAAATCTAAAGTTTTAGTGTTGAGAGTAAGGGCTCACGTTCCCTCACACACAGAAGAGCTTTCGAGCCAATACAGCCTTCAAACACCCCATTCTCCCACTGACAATCCTTATCAAACAACTGTTCCTTTGTGTTCCTTCTGCCTCCTCTTTGTTCCTCTAAGGCTCCACACACAATTGCAAACACTTGCCTTAGTTGCCCTCTGTTTTTTTTCTTTTTGTTTTTAATTTTTTTTTATTTTTATGCATACAAGCTGGGGTGCAGGCCAGAGGTGTGGGGCGGTGAGAGGGTTCACCAGAGACAGAGCGGGAAGCAGAAAAGGCAGATCAACCAAAATACAGTGCTGGGGGGAGCAGTGGGTGAGGCAGGAGAGGTCTGCCGAGCCATGTGGGAATCTCCCCAGTCTGCGATGAACACGTTGCAGCTGCCGACAGCTCCACAGCGCAGGGCTTTAACCTGCTGCGCCACCGGGGAGGCCCTGCCCTCTGTTTTAAATAGGTTTCTAGTTTCCAGGCACAGCAACCCCCTTCCATACTTAGGCAGTGAGTTCTACCAAAAATAGGGAAGGAGTAAAGCAGCAGTGTATGTAAAGGCACAAAATCTGGGGTCAGAAAAACTAAGTTGAAATCTCCACTCCAGCATGCACTAGCCACGTGACCTGGGCTAGTTCACGGCTCCTCCTCCGTGCAGTGGGGACAGAGTCCTGGCTACCTCCCAGGGAAACTGGAGGGAAGCAGTAGACTCTGAGGTGCTCAGTCTTAACTACACATTAGCATCACCTGCTGAACCTACTTCAAAAGTCTACATTTGGGTTCCTCCTCCCAGACAGTCTGGTAATTCAGCTTGCTCTAACCTGTGACACAAGTCAGCAGTTTTACAATCTTCTCAGGTGGCTCATCCTCATAGCATGATTTGAAAGCCACTTTCGTTGGAGCTCAAGGGGTACTACAAGGACAGGCAGCAACAGCCCTGTGCCCCCAAGCCCTGGAAATCAGAATCCACGTTTTCAGGCTCACCAGGGCTTCCCTGGCAATTTCCAGCTTAAGAAGCACTGATCTCAAACACAGGAGCAACTCAGTGGCCTGAGTAAATTCTGCTAACTACCTACTGAAGTGGAATATTGGGTTATTTCATACTGGGGCACAGAGCGGTGGCGTATCACTGAATGGAACCTTCTGGAACTTCTATTCTGGCCTCAGTCCCATGTGTGTCCATGCCCTTACATATATTCCAATGGCTTCCAGCTGGTCTCCCTGCTGCTGTGCATTCCACAGGGAAGTCACAGTAACCTTTGAAACCATAAATGAAAACCTTGACATTCAAAGGTGGAGCCATAGACCAGCAGTGACAGCAAACCTGGAAGCTCTTAGAAATGTAGACTCTCAGGCCCCACTCCTGGCCTCCTGAAACAGCACCTGCATTTTAACAAGTTCCCCAGGTGATTTGAGCACATCTGGCTTCCCATTATCTCAGGAGGAGCCTCAAACTCCAAGATGACAGAACACCCCCACCGTCCTCTATGACCTGGCATCCTAGTCCTTCAGCCATGCTCACTGGGTTCCACGCACACTGGCCACCTTCTGCGTCTTGAGCCCACCAAGCACACAGGGGCTCAGGGGCTCGGAACCAGCTGCTCTCTGGAAACTTCGCCCCCTAGGCCTCCACATGGTTGGGTCCTCAGTTCATCACCTTCTGAGAGTGGCCCTGCCTGTTCATCCCAATTCATGGGTCCCCTTTCTTCACTCTATCTCCAAGTGTTCTCCATCCACTAAGCCTGTTTGAATCTTTCCAAGACACTTACAAAGAGTTAAAATGATTTTATTCATGTTTACTTATTAATTACTGCCCCCTCCCCTCCAAGAATTAAACTCCATAAGAAGAATGACTTTGTCTTCTCTCCTATCTCCTAGAATCTAGAAAAGGGCTTGGTACTTGGTAGGCATTTACTAAATTCCCGTTGAATATATACTCCTTTCTTATTTTTCCGCTAGTTCCCAATTCAACAATGAACTTGATACTAATTGTTAGGGGTCTACTTTTCCTTGCTTTGGGATTCCAAAGGAAGGAACTTCAGCCAGAGAACATTCCTACTCTGACATTTCTCCCACCTCCTTTTAGTGACTTGTTTGATGGATGAGTTTTGGAGAGAGCAACTGAACATTTCTGGCTTTTGGAACCAGCCTAGCTCCTGGATTCCAACACCCTCTGCCTCCAGGTTCTCTTTGTGGGGTGGGTTTTATTGCAATAAGTGGGGGGGGGGGGGAGGAGGTAGAAGGAGTGTCCATGAGTTTAGAAACGAGGGTAAATTCAATTCAGAGAGAGACAGCAAGCCCAATGGGATGCAAATCTAAAGCCACTTTGATCTCAAATTGCATGTCACCAATAGCTAAAAATTGGCTAAAAATTCAGGAGAGGATTAAAAACAAGTACTATTTATTAAGCCACCTAAAATCCTAACTCATAATGGTATACATATCAGTATAACTGGGTATCACTGGAGAGTAAAATATTTTACTCAAATATTCATGGAACTATCCAGAAATTTTTCTCCTGTAATCTATGCCTCCATAAATTGTCAGTTGGGGAAATGACTGTGATTCAAGTGGTCTATTACTTCTGAGAATTGCTAACCTCTTCTTCCTAGCACAGAAATCCAGTTTCCAGAACCCAAGGGTCTTCAGAAAGCTCTGCGCTGCTGAGCAGCCATTTCTCCTGAGAAGTGTCCTGTTTTCTCACCCATAGTGGGGCGATGCCTTGCCTCCCTCAGGCTGCCCACCCTCCCATCCTGGGAACTGGGCAGAGGCAACGTCCATCTTTTCACAGGGTCTCTCAGTGTTTCCAATGGCACCTCCAAATGGGAACCAGTCTCAGAGAGTGGCAGATTCATCCAAATAACATTTAGAATGGCCTCCCTAGTGGCACAGGGGTTAAGTGTCACAGCTATCAAGCTATCACCAGCCAAGCATGAGGTCAATGCCCGGCCAGGGAGCTGACCCACATGGCACAGCAGACCTCTCCTGTCTCTCCTGCTGCTCCCCTCAGCAGTGTATTTTAGTAGATCCACCTGTTCTGCTCCCCACTGTTCCTGGTGAATCCTCTCACCCCTGCCCCTGCACCTCTGGCATACACCCCAGTTCTTGTATGCATAAATAAATAAATCTTTTTATTTAAAAAAAAATTTAGAATGTACTCATCAATCCCAAAATCCCACTGATGGAGTTTGAATATTTTCTAATGCAACTCATAATCCAGAGCTCAAAGAAGCGAACTGACTGCCCCTAAGGCGACTCAGCTGGAGCATAGCAGGGCCTGAACACCATGTCAGCTCAAGACAGACTGTCTTGACTCTGGGCCTCAACAGAGAAATCAGAGAGTTGGGTAAAACATTGCCAGGTGCCAAGTAGGTCCTGTGAAATTTATGTTTATTTAGGTTTTTGTGAGATGAAGTTAACACACACTAACATGAGCCAGACATAAGAAAAAATGATGAAAAGCTGCCAAGTCATTACAGTACCAATAACAACTACAGCTAAGAAAAGTAACTCATGACTCAGAATAAATAATTTCCATACACATCGAATTAGCATTGGATTTTGGCAAGAATGCATCTGAGCACATGGGGCTTCAGGGATTAATTGAGAACGCTGCAAGCAGATGCTTCCCCTGTGTGTGCTTCTTCTCTTCCACAAAACATCCTGAATTCTGATAGTTCAAATGAAAGAAGAAAGAAAACTCCCTGAAGTCCTGCTTTCTGTCACCGCAACTCAGACCTGCTATACTCATTTTAGCAACTTATTGGCTAGACAACAAAAAGGGTGGTTTCTTTCAGTCTTAACTGAAAATAATTGTGTGCCGTCATGAAAGGAAAGCACATTCATCTTTAAACAAACTAAAATTTTTAACATCCTTTTCAAAAATAGCCATGAAATTGAAAAGGAAAAATATTTTCCATGGAAAGCTGATTGCTCTGAATTCCCTGCCCCAGTCGCCCATATTTTTACACAAATGTCAACACGAGGGTTCAAAAGTGAACCAATCAGGCATCATCTTGGAAAATCCTAAAGCTGTGCTCACCTGTCAAAAAAAAAACATGCAGGTTGCTGATAGCCTTAGGTGCTAGTTAGGTGCCTTCCTCAGTTGCCTATGGGTGCCCATTTTCAACCTAGCATGTCAAATGGAGACACAGAGAATGATGGTGCTTGAGCCCTTCCTAACAAGACCGCTTCGCCAATAAGCCAGGAAAGTCTTAATAAGCTGCGGCACCAGAGATGCACTCGATGAAGACACAGCCTCTCTGAGAAGGTCACCTTCCTCCCAACAGACCATCGATCAGCTTCTGGAACTTGCACACCCATCATAAAACATTCCGCGTTTCTCTTTGATTTCATAAAAAGTCTTTGAGTTTCCTGGCCTGGCATTTAGAATTGGTAGCAACATACTACATTAAAGATTTGACTTTTTATACTTTGGGGACTGCATTTTGGTGAGTCATGTTAATTTTGGTCATTTTTGTTAGCAAACTTCAGATAAAACTGATTTTTTTTAAGAAGTGGGAATCCCATGATAGAAGCACTCCTGTTTTACTCATTTAAGTGTCCCCACAAAAAGCACAGCATCTAGCCAGAGGCAAGCCCTCAGTAGCTGGTTAGAAAAGAAGGTCCAAATGAATGCATGTCTTGTTTATTGGAAATCATGCTATTTCAGTAGAGACTACTCTCTCAAAACAATTTGCTTTTACCTAGGAAATCTAAAGGTCCCTTACTAGTAAGGGTTTCCTTGTAATACGTAACTAAATGGTGATAAACTGTTTTTGTTTTTTTTTAAGGTGGCCAAAGCAGTGAGATTACTTTGACATTGGTTATTTTTTTCTTTTTGTTTAAATATATTCAAGGTTAAGATGAAATAAACCTAAAGACTGTATGATTTTTTCCCTTCCTGTGTGTACTAATGCTATTCTTTTGATGTCTTTTAAAAAGCTATTTAATAATAGAACACCAAGAAAACAACAGGTGGAAAAAATTACATGTTTGAGGCCAACACTGATCCATATTGTTTCAATAACAGCATCCAGTTCTGAACTAAGGACAAGAAGGGGGAGGGGCCAACATGGCAACTGCTTCTCTCAAAATCAGCCATTTCTCAGAGCGCTCACATTGATAAGAAGACTTCACCATTAAACCATTGAGACTGATACAGACCCTTAAGACCGTGCTTAGATCTGGAAAAAGGTTTTCCTTTTTTTTTTTCCCCCAAACTTTTTCGATAAAATGGCTGGTTTTAAAGGTATGTTAAGATACTAATATTCAGATGTGTGCATGTTGAATTTCAATCACTTCACTTCTCTCAGCTGGAGACCTACACAGTGGACAATCTGTCAAGTCCAGAGTGGGTGGCTGGCTGGAAGTCTGACAGTCTTTCCAGCAAAGTTACAGCATCTATAGCTTATTTGTCCTCCACCAAAATTGCCTTGACCACAAGGTATCCTTTTCATCTTGCACACACACTTTCTCTACTGGGAACTTGCTGGTTCTCGTTATGTAAAGCCAGTGCCAAATCTTCTTTATTCTTTCTATAGGCGCCACACTTTTAAAAAACACATTTGTATTGTTTCCCTTTCATTGCAAATAACTGTTTTATTTTTATACTCGGCCAATACTGTCCTTTTTTCTGGAGGAGGCAAAAGGATCAAGAAAAATTCCATCAAATGGTTTTGGATTAGGAAGCTCCCAGACCGCCTTTCTTGTTATTAAAGTCTCAAGATAAAGGCTTTTTCTTATCCTTTTCTACCAACTATTTGTTCTGACATCTGTGACAAAGAAAAGACAGAAATACAATACTGACTTGGCACTGTTTGCTCTTTGTAAGAACAAGTTAAAAAAAAAATATATATATATATATATATAAAATGAATAGTTCAGAAGTTTTGTATCTTTGCCCAAATATCAAATAAAACTCATCTGACAAGGGACAAAATATAAGTCACTACATTTCTTCCCTAGATTTCCCAATTCTAATACGGTACAGGGTGCTGGTGCAGCAATGGATCTGCATTTTCTGAAGAGGTTTCCTACACAGATAAGTATAACTTTTCTTCCTGAAAGTGCTCCTCAAAACCACTAAATCATCATAAGGAATATTAACAACTCAAAATGCAGTCTTTTTGACACTATCACCTTCAATTCTCCAACATCACATTATCATTAAGTGGTCATTGCATTCCTGGGAAGTGCTGTACCTTGGGCTCATTAATTTTTAGGTTTCTCTGTTATACCTTTACTTTAATTTGCCTTGTACTAGGTTCCTAAGGGCTTCATACTAACACATGTAGATTATATCCATAAGCAACTCCATTTTTTAAGAGCTAAAGAAAATTAATATTCACACTGCTATCATGAATTGAATATCTGTTCTCGGCACCCCCCCCCCCAACTTTTTCTCCCCTTCCCCACCCTCCCCTCTTGAATGCTTCAGATCTTTAATTGGCTTTCAAGGGTTGGTTTTAAAGTTTGTCTTTGTTATCATTTGGTTTCTCTGTATTCCACATATAAGTGAAACCATCTGGTATTTATCTTTCTCCTTCACTTATTTCACTTAGGATAATCTCCTCTAGCTCCATCAATGCTGTCACAAATGGCATGAGTCAATCTTTTCTGATTGTTGAGTTGTATTCCACTGTATATATCAATAAAGGATTTTTTAAAATGGTCTCACTTGAAGTTTCCCAGTAACAATCCAAAAGCCTGGGGTCCGTTGGCCTAGAAAACCTTTAACTTCTCACCTAGCATTTATATTCTACAGCTCTATGGTCAAGGGATTTAGTTGTATTTTCAATACGTTGCAGCACCAAACACATTACAGTGTGAGCTCAATAAAACTTGAGATAAAAGTAGCAAGACCTAAAGGCTTATGCTCAATGGCCTTTGCAACTATAGAATTGGATTAAACCTGTGTTGGGTATATCACTTCCTCTTAATAGCCATTTCCCTTTTATGTTTTAGACTAGCTATGCAATACATGTAAAAATGAAAGCATAATGGGAAAAATACTATTTTTAAACACATACATCATATTGCCAACCAAACCAGGCCTACTTGCCACAAATTGGCAAAAGGAGATTAATAGTTTGGTTGAGTTTTCCACTGAACTCTACAAACCACCTCCTATGTCTGCCCCTGAACCATTAAATAAGTTGCTTTATTAAGGGAATTATTTTAGGGAGGCCTTGGCTCCTCAAATTACCTTATAAATCATGGATCTCAAGTCTTACTGCTTTGAACTCACATTTCTTGAATAAACTATCCAACCTCATGGGCAAGATGCTTTAAACTTGTAGTTCTTAATGCAGTAGTTAATCTAGTCAGATTTTAAGCATAGTACCTGGTGGTTTTAAATGTTTTGGAGATGGTGTGCAAGTCTTTGCCCAGGCTATAACTCCAGAATGTTCTTGCACTTTAGATCACAAACTATCAAATGACTAAAAACAACAACTTCCAAAATAATATTTCGTAGGTTGTACCAGAGTAAGCGGAGAAATACGTAATGACGGGTGTGGTGCAATTGTTTCATTTTGGGGACTGAAGCGCCAAGAAGAGGAATACAGAGAAGAATAAGAAAAAGTCTTAACATAAATATTTGTGAATTCATACAAATTATCTCCAAACAATTAGGGAGGTGAAAATAACTACTGAAGACAAGGGGAATGTAAGTGGTCACCAGGGAAAGGCTGGTGTGAGGCCAGCAGAGAAATGATTCCTAAAGAGGGGGAGGTGGAGACAGACAGAACAAGGATGGATTCAGGCTGGATTTTGGAAGCAGATGGAACAGAACAGAACACATTTGCTCATACTTGCTCCTGGACTTTCACATAATGAGTGTACTGATCTCCCATGTGCTCTCCCAGCCTCCCTGGGATGCCTGGATAGAGCTGACAATATCTGTATTTTCCAGACTGGGAGCTCAGACATGCAGACTTCATTAGACAGAGCCCAGCTGCCCTGCTCAGATGGCCGCGTTGGGGGGGTGACTTGTATTCAGGGTAACGGGGCCTGGGGACAGAGGATACATACAGGTATAAAGGGCCTTAGGTGGGATCTACTTCCTCCACCACTGTTAAACATGATTAGTGTTGAACAACTGAAATAAAAGACAGGGCTTAACTTGAAATATCCACTTTGTCTCTAGGCACTCTCAGCTACATCAGGGACACAGTCTTAAAAGGATTTTCCACTTCTTACTTGGAGAAATTAATTGGTGACATTGTGCTTCTGGCAGACAATGTATATTTTTAGTAATTCCTGCTTATCCCCTCCTAAATAAATAGCATCTGTTTTCTAATTTTTATGAAAGAGACAAATCTGTTTTTAGTTGACTTAGTCAAATGAAGTACTTATAAAAAGTTAACCACAATGCACGACTGGTTATGACATGTTTTTGTAAAAGTAAATTGTTTCTACTGTTAATCTGATTAACTTAATGATTTGAAGTGGTTGATACTTCCTAAATTCTTTATTATATTTTTTACTGTTCTTTTTTTTTTTTTACAATAAACAATTTTTCTCCTCAGGCTCTTAATAAGGATCTTAATTAATAGTCTGCTGTACAGCTTAATCATCATTATCATCCTCGTAACAAAAATGCTTTCATTTACTATGGATCAGGCATTTCTCAGAGAGCTTTATGTCTACAAATTTGTTTCATTTTTCTCTTCCATTTTTACAGATAAGGAAAATAAAACCAAGGTGGGATGAGGTGACCTGCTCAAGAACACATATCTAGTAAGTGACAAAGTCAAGGATTTCAATCAGGCAGACTGGTTCCAGAATCTGTGGTCTTAACATCTTATTATCCTGCCCCACTTAAGCAAATTACATGTTTCTTAAGCTAAGGAACATATGATCATTTAAGTGTAATCCCCACATATTATATTTCCATAGCTCTGCAATCCTAATTTTTCAATGATGACATATTGGCATCATTAACTTAGAGTATTGTTCATTCTGAACTCTTTCTATATATAATGCTTGACCTAACTCTGGCTAACTTAAGGATCAAATTTCTAACAGTGCAATCATAGTTTTCTTTGTAAAAAGAAATAATCACATAAACTAATAATGTATATGGAACATCAATCTGTCAGAAGAAATTTGAAAAAATAGGTAATTTAAAAGAATTCAAAACCCTATAGGATCACAGGAGACCAGCATACAAAGTGGATTGTTCAAACCCTTCGTAAAAGCACAGAAACAATGCAAAACCTCCTTAAAAGTGCTTTTTTCCATTTAATCGAATCACTTCAAAAAGGCATTAAAATACAAAAACACTTTTATAAAAGACATGTTTCAGGGTAAAAATCTCTATCATATGTTTTGGAAAACCACATACATTCATCTAAACATCATGTCAAGGTTACTTTTCATAATGCATACAAAATAAACAATTTTCACAATTACATTCTATTTTTACAAACTGGAATAACTTTAAAATTGAAAACATGGCAAGGTGACCAGGATCATGATGAATATTTTTGCTGAGATCATCTCATTTGAAGTTTGACCTTTTTTTTCCAATAGGAGGTCAGACTCCTTTATTAAAACGAGAGAACACTAATATAATCCTTTTTACTCAGAATATTGTTCCACTCCACATAGAATTAAATTAGTGAATCTATTTTGATGATAATTGGAAAATTCAAGTCCATGTGCCAGCAACCCCCAAAGTATGACTATATATATGAATAACACTGTACAATAAGCAAATGATCTATAGATTAGCCGTTACCAACAATTCCCTTATTTATTGGTATTTATTGGGAGGCAGGATAATGGCCTTTTGAGGTGCCAATATGCCAATCCCCAGATCTGTGACTGTTACTTTATAGAGCAAAAGGGACTTTGCAAATGTGATTAAGTTGAGGAGATACTGGATCATCTCCTCTGGCCCCGTGTAATTACAGAGGCATGAGAGAAAGATGTTATGACCAAAGCAAAGTCAGAGAGATACAAAACGAGAAAGACATAACCTGACATCATTGGCTTTAAAGATGGAGGAAGGGAGTGGGCTTAGAGCCCAGGGATGCAGGCCTCCTATGGAAGCTGGAAAAGGCAAGGAAAAGGACTCTCTCATAGGGATTCCAGAAAGGAACATAGTCCTGCATTTGCCTTAATTTTAGCCTCTGAACTCCAGAATTGAACCTCTGACCTTTAGGACTGTTGGACAGTAACTTGGTGCTGTATTAAGTTACTCAGATTGTGATAATTTGTTACAGCAACATATAAAACTAATACAAGTACATAAAGGCACATAAAGTTGAAAGTTAGGTCTGTGGTCAACCAACAATTTCAGAGAAATTGAAATGACTCATGACGTTTACACATCTAGAGGCATACTGTTCAAAGAAGAGTGAAACTGTACAAAAATGTAATACAGTCTTTTTGCTATCCAGAGTCAAGTGAATACATAAGCTATAGAGGCAACCCATTAAAAAACCTGGATGCTCTTTAACAGAACTCATTTTATCTACCCACAGTCAGATCCATGCTCGTGCCTCTCATCCCCAGATCTTGATATCTCGATCTTGGCTCCCTCCATGCATGATGTCTTTCAGGGCATCTGAGCAAGTTCCAGTGTTTCCTGGGGACATTTCTTACGAAAGGGGCATGTATTGGACAAGGTGACTCAATGCCTCAGTCCACTGGTTTCCACGGTCCCTACAACTTTGTGAGCCTTTGTGAGTGCAATGCGTGATCCATGGTTGCTGCAAGGACTGTTAGGATAAAATCAAAGTGGGTTCTTTATGCAATGCCTTAAAAAGCTGGGGGAGCCCGGTGCCCCCCCCTTTCCCAGCACAGTGAACGTTTTCTGTCTGGGGACTTCCCTTGGAGCTGAGCAGTGCCAGCTTAGGGGAGAGGATTATGCAGGCAAAATAAAGCTATTCTTCCTTCCCTTTTTGTGTGCATTTAATCTCAAGGTTTTTGTTCCACCGTGTTACTGATTCAAGTGGATTAAAGAGCTCTCCCAGAGCAGTCTTTGTTGATTAATGGCAGCCTAATTGTTGATCTTTGTTGGGGGGGGGGGGGCGGGGAGGCTAGAGCCTCCTCCTCTAACATATTAGTGACATTACTCCATTCTGAATCTAAAATTCTATAAAAATTCCTCTCACCCCAGTCTACAGCACAGAAGGTAGAATCCACCAGAAAAAAGTATTAATGGAAACTCTAAACATACAGGTTAATCTTTCTAATTAAGGAGACAGTTTTGAGAAAGTTTTTATTTCCTACCCTCCCAAGTTAACGTGTACTGCTACCAATACTAAGGTCACATTTCTTTTTCTGAGCTGCCAATGGAATGATGAAAAGGAAATGTGGGTAATGGGATAAGGCAGCACCAGTTGCTAATAAATCAAGGAAGAAAATATAATCCTTCTCTAAATTATGTTTATCACAAAGGTGCACCAGTCCTCTATAGCCCAAAACACAGGAGGGCAACAGTTCTCTGCAGACAATCAGATTACTATTGATTTCATGAATACCTAATGCTGGTTAGAGATATAGAAGGCATTCTTAGAGTAAAGGGCTGCAGATTAATTTATAAGGTTACTTTTCTCCCAAGGATAATCTTTATTTGTCTGTGATAAATTTTCTTTTGCTCAGCTTGCTTTAGATTAAAAAAACTCTTCAAAATTATCTTTTAGGTTTTTTGGTAAACTTCTACATAGTCTGAAATAGCATGCACTGTGCAAGATAAACACTCCAAAAATCAGTATTTCAGGTGATATTTCACATTTTCCAGACAAAATGATGGTCTCATAACCATCTCTTTTAAGACTAAAGGAAATTGCCTACATCTTTCTGGTGACACGGGCAGACGTGAGGAAACTTACTCCCCTCTCTCTCCTCTCACACATGCACAGGTACACCCTCCCCGCCACATACACACACACACACACTCACAAGTCAAGCAAAGCCATGACTACATGGCTCCCTTAGTGCTTTTTAGTGACCAGTCTTTAACTTACCAGTTAAAACATTATTTGCTCTTCACAAAAAAGAGTGTTTGCATGGCCCATAATATATGTATTTTCCCTTTCAAATTCTTCCAGTAAAAGTTTTATTCTCAATGTAAAAGTAACATTTTAGGTTTATTTATTTATTGCCTGATATTTTGAACTCCCTCTCAAAGGAAAGGAAATCAGTTCTTTATGTTTCATTTAAGCAACGGTAAATTATTCCTATTCCCCTACAGGAGTGCTTCCGTGGCCCGTGGTTACTTAGGCTGCCTATGTCAAAACCTGCCTGGTGAGTACACAGCGGGTTTCTCTACAGACTGCAGAATCCAGAATTCTCTCTCTATTCTCTCTCTCCCCAACATGCACACCCACCCTCTGTCTTTTCTTTTTATGAGTCTTGCCAATTAAAGACCAAGATTCATTTTTTCTCATATGAACTCAGGGCCAGTGGGGCCTGGGACAAGGGAGCAGTCCATGGGTAGGAGAACAGGCTGCTTGCGGGACTGAGCGAATAAAATAACATTGATGATAATGGGGGTCAGTTTCTTTTCAGAGTGGGAGTTATAAGTATGGAAAGGGGGACTCCCTGGTGGCTCCATGGCATATGTCACAGCACTATGAAGCTATCCAGAGCCACTGCAGCATGCGTTCAATGCCAGGCCAGGGAGCTTCCCACATCGTGCAGCAGACCTCTCTTGCCTTGCTCGCTGCTCCCCTCAGCAGTGTATTTTAGTAGATCCACCTGTTCTGCTCCCCACTCTGTCTCTGGTGAATCCTCTCACTCCCCACACCTCTGGCCTACAACCCAGCTTGTATGAATAAATAAATATTTAAAAATAAATAAATAAATATGGAAATGGAGATTAGAAGAAATGCCAGATGTTATATTGGAATTGGATGTTATATTGGAATTAGAGTCCCAATGTAGACACAGGATAGGCAGATATAGAAAGTAGTGTGTGTGTGTGTGTGTGTGTGTGTGTGTGTGTGTGTGTGAGAGAGAGAGAGAGAGAGAGAGAGAGAGAGAGAGAGTGTTTGTGTGTACAGTCATATAATTTCTGGCTCTGTTCAATGAGAGGGCACAGAAGTAATCATCCTCCATTAGCAATCTGCACATCTAACATCTAGATCTTGGTTTTTAAATATTATTCTTACTGAAAAGAACCAGGTATTCTTGGAGAAATGGTTGGTGCCAGCATAGGGAAAGTACAAAATGAATCTGAAATATCTTGTTGGATCATAAAATAAAGATGAGCGCAAAGAGTAACCGGGCTGTGGAAAAGACACAGGAGCCAGTTTCATGCTGTCCACACTAGCCAAGTCTGGGAAAATTTGAGCATCAAAATGAATAATACTGATAGATTATAATCTGTTGAATCAAATAAGATTTCATGAACTGAGTATAAAATAAATACATGCATACGTAAGAGAAGTTTCTATCCTATAACAAAAGGCCAACAAAAGAAAGGATGAGAATGTAGAGAAATGACAATTCAGGAACAGTCTGGTAATAACTGAATCCACTTGGAAATAATTGATCCTGTTTAGAATCATCAATGGATGATTTTGAATGGGGGTCTGAGCATGAGTTTTAAAGTTTTAAAGAGTCATGGAACATTGTATCTATAATCGACTGTCACCTAGCTCAGAAAATTAAATGATAGAATAAATGTGTGTTGTATATGTCTACACACATATACGGATATGTACAAAGAAAGAGAGAAGTGTGATGATTAATTTTGATAGAATCTGAGTGAAAGATACATAGGAATTTTGTCTTATTCCTTAAACTTTTCTGCAGGTTTGAAGTTATTTCTAAGCAAGCACTCTTGAGAGGAAAATATTAGAGGGTTTTATTGCATCAATACCTTCAGATGTCGCTCAGTTAGCAACTATTATGTGCTCAGCTCACTGGGAACATACAAAGGGGCCAGAGCCCAGCTTGAGGTCCACTATCTCAGGGGACAAGCAAACCCACGAAGTAGGATGTGCGATACCCAAGCCTAAGCTGGTTCTGTGGGGTGGGTGCCACCATAAATGGACCATGAGGATGATCTAGAAAGAAAAAACAGCTCAACAGGAAGAAACGAAGGGTACTAAAACCCAGATGAGTTGGGCACAAGAAGCAGAATTTCCTGAATGGAGCAGAGGCTCATAAGGCTACTCTAAATCAGAAGGACTTTCGGGGAAAGATGGTGTTTTAGCTTTTTCATTGATAGAAAGGCTCCAGGTAAACCGCATCACACAAAGTGCAATGAAAGAAGAGAGATACTGACCTTGACGCTCACACTCATTATTCACAAGCATCAGTGACTACAAGCACAAATAACAATAATGCTTTTTCACACTCACGGCGTATTGATGTTTTAAAACAATATGCAAAAGAGACAATTCCAATTTTTAATTTCTTTAAGAACAAAAAATGCATTATCACCCATCTGGATCCCCTTCGATTAGAAAACGCACAAAGCCTGTATAAGTTGTCAGTAAGTAAACAGGAGAAACAAATGGTAAGAGATTCCTAATTTCTTTCTATCTCAAAGTCAATAGATTTTTCCAGTCCAATTCAAGTCACAGTTTTGATTACTTTAGCAAATGTAAGAAGTTTGAGGTAAGAGGTTTCATTTTCTGATCCCAGGATAACTACACAATGAACATTATGTCAAATCATTTTGTTAGCCTGAGTAATGGGGCCAGAGTAAGTCAAGACCTCACTCTGGTGTTCTCAATTCTTCTTTAACATTTACACCATACTTGCTTTGCATTTCATTATCATCTATGTTAACAGATCAGTTATCAAATTCAGATTATTTTTCAGACTGAAAAGCAACTGAAATTTAAATCTATTACTTTGCAAATCTGTTCTAGCTCTGAGGCAGTGGGATTCTGCTTTAATGCAGTCTCCCAATGGAAGTGAAATTTCAATGAAAATACTAACTTTTCATTTCAAAGGCCCAAACTTTTTTTCACCCAAACAGGGTTCTGATTACTTAAAAGCCCACATTTTGATTCCCCACCCACACCTCCACCTGGATAGAAAATCAGGACTGGACATAAAGCACTATATGTGTCTGAATATATTAGCAGTTAGGCATTAGAAGAGAAGATAAGTCCACTTTTTTTCCCTTCTCATTTCTCTCCCTCCTTTGAAATGATCCTCTGTGTATAAAGTACAAGCACTGAAACACATATATGAATTACTCACAGACATATAATTTGAATGGACTCAAATGATATTAATTTATCATTCTAATTACACTCAATGAGCAATATAATCCCGTCTTCAGATAAAGTAATATTGCTTAGAGTAGTTCACATTTTTCTTAATATTTGGCAAATACTCTTTGAACTTGGCTACCAGCCTAAAACTTCCTTACAATCACAAAATTTGCCCCGGGGGTTAAAAGCCAGCCACCCACGTTTAAAACATTTATGTCTGAACCCGCAATTTGTTGGCCACCCACACTAGCTCATTAAAATGCTGGAACCAAATTTGCTTTGCCAGCTTAATTATCAAAGTCAAGAAATCCATTTCCCAGCAACCAAATTAGTGACAGCCTTTTCCTTCAGTGGAAAAATGAAAGCCTATCTTTTATCCCTTTCTCTATTTAGTTAATGCACCTGTATACTTCCAATGAAAAGTGAGGTCAGACTAAGTCTTGAGGTACACACTAAGTGTCCAGCCCAGAAAGGGGCCAGTGTGTCTCTTATCCCAAATCATACTTTAGTAAATTAAGTAAATCATTCATTTCAATGACCTGACCCAGACATCTCTGTCAAGATCAATGCCATTTTACTTGTAGTCTTTTTCGAACTGTAGGAATTGTGTCTCCAAAAGTAGTTAGACAGGTTTTTTCCAAGATGGCCAGAGGAGGCCTTTTCCAATACGGACCGTAGAAGTAAAATCAATGGAGACTCTGTGGATCTCATCAGAATTCGTTATTATTACCTAAAGAATAGATAATATCTGGATTGGGATGTCTCCAAAAACAACCCTTTTCATTGGAGAAACCCATCTTAAAGCAGGGCAAACATCTACAGACTAGGCTTAGCCATATGTAGTTACCGCTTTCTTGTGAGCTACTCCCTCCCTTAGCACAGGATATACCCCTGGTTTGCCCCATTTACTTTAGAATTTATAATCATGCAAATTCTCCATACATGTCATTAAATTTTATCCTTTTCTCCTACTAATCTTTTTGATGTTAATTTGTTTGTTCATGTCTTTCCCCCTGCACATTAACAGAACTCCATTGTGGATCTTTAAAATTTTCATGGCTAATGGAAAGAGATTCCTGACTGACTAATCAGCCTTTGGGTGAAGGTCCTATTTCTTCTTGAGGAAATAAATAACACAATAAAATATACACACTCTGAACATGTTCATTCTTTAACATGGTGATCAGCAAGTGTTTTCTGTTAAAGGGTCAAATAATAAATATTTTAGTTTTTGAAGCTGTACGGTCTCTGTCCCAACCACTCATCTATCTCTGCTGTTGCACCGAGAAAGCAGTCACAGATGATATGTAAACAAATTGCATGGCTCTGTTCCAATAAGACTATATTTACATCAACAGAAAGCGGGCCAGATTCAGTCACGGGCTGCAGTTTCCTGGCCCCAGTTTTACTATCTCTTAGCTGTGCTGTTTAGTGAAAATTAGCCTTATATAGCAAACCCCCCAGAAACACTGGAACATGGTTTATGATGGAGTAGTATACATGCCAACTGCATCAAAATCTTCCAGCATATTTGAAGATGATACTTATTTCTGGGTTCCAGTCCCAATTTACTGAATGAGGAATCCTAGCAATAAGGGCCAAGGCACCTACAGATTTACAAGCTTCCCAGTTAACTCTTATGGCAACAAAGTTAAGATCTTAAAGACCATTTATTCAAGGTATGATAGGATATGAAATTCTGCATCTGTTGAGGGGTGTTGCTTAGGGTGTTGCTTATTCAAACCTTATGCCCAAAAGAGGTTTAACTGTCATCTCAAGGACCATTTATTACCCCACAAATGAGTGTAACACCTAGCTGTTTTTTAAAAATTTAAATACAACAGAAAGGGAATAAACTTATTCTCCATTTCACTCAGATAATAGTCATTTAATCTGAAGTTTGATTTTCTTTATATTAATAATTGGATGTAAACATTAATGGCTTGAAGCATTACAATCTATTCTTCACACACCAATGTTTATGAAGTTGATATTAGTGCTCTTTTATTTTGGTCTTGGACCTCAGAAAACTTTTATTTCAGCTGGAATAACATGCACAGCTAATTAGACATGCACAGTTAATTAATAAGGAGTTCAATCTATTAACTCCTTACATGTTACACTTTGTATAAAAGCCCCCATTAGGGGTCTCAGGGAGCATTTTCTTTTTTTGCCCTATTGCTCAGCAACACATGTTTAGTGTGCAATTTAATCACCTTCTTCCCCAGACTGAGAGACACTTCTCCAGTGAGTACAAAGGTCTCCTCTTTGCAGAATCCATTCATCTGACTGGGAGTGAAACTCAAAATTCACCTAAAACATCATGCCAATATCAGATGTCACTCATTCCCTCCACATGTGACTGTGTATCTGGAATTCACCATGTGGGATCCATCAGGAGACCAAAGACACATTACCAGTCGTTGGTGCACTTTTCTTGCCAGGTACTGGGAATTTTAACTAAAAAGGGCAAAGCCAGGTGAAAACAGTGTGTAACTTCAAACACTCCATTACATGCTAGCTAGCTCACCCAGCAGCCCCTGCACTGCAAAATGATGACACCCAGTAGATCACAGGCAAGCCCCCTTAAAGAGTTTACTCTTTAGCAGGAAATGGCCCAGACAGAGAGAAAGAAAGGGAAAGAGGTGGAAAGCTGAGTAAAATAAAGAGAAGCAGATTTAGGACTCAGCTGTAACTATATAGCTGTCTTTAACTATAAGTCTATGAACACCCACTTAATGATAGAATTCTCTCATTGTGGAATTTCAGTTCTCATAATCAGCTATTTAAATCTGAAGACAGGCCTTTACACAGAAAAGGAAATTGTTGAGAAACATTGATAATCACTGTTTCCAAACCCAAATTCAATTTTTGTGACCAAGTCAACATTTGATTCTGAATTCCTTTTGTGTTTTTGTTTTTCTTTTTGACCAAAATGATTTTCATATTGTATAGCAGTGATTTTTAAGTCTATCATAAATGCCTTAAATAAAAATGGATTGGGAATTTCCAATGGTATTTGTTTTTTCAGTTAACGAACACTTACTGAAGAGCTACAATGTGTCAGGCACGATGGACTAGGAACATAATGATTTCAAAAAAGAGGGGAGGAGAGCTTGGTTCCCTGTCCTCTTGGGGTTCCTTTTGCCCCAAGTCTCACTTCCACTAATGCTTAGTTCCAATATTATTTTCTTTCATGACTTTTCCATTTTACTTTCTTGTTTTTAAATTTATTGATAAGAATATTTTATCTTTTTTTTTTTCATTTACTTACTGAAAGATTGCATCTGCCTACTTCTGTTTTCTAGCTACTCAGTTCCCTCCTCAGAGGCAACCAATAGGACTAGCTTTTTACATCGCCTTCAAAAATATCTTCTACAATACCGGCAAACAAGAATATATGCCCTCTTTCCCTTCTATTTAAATACAATAATTACATAAAGTACATGCACTGTTTTGTACCTCACTTTTTACACTTGGTAAGTCAGAATTCATCCCTAATCACTATATCCTATTCATAACTGTGTAGTATTGCACTGTGTGGACAGACCACAATTAACCTAGTATGTTTGAAGACCATTATGTTGTTATAATACCATTCTTTCATGGACAGTTATGTTGTTTTCAATCTTTCTTTAAATTATAACTAATATCTGTGTTATCAATCACATACACACACATTCTAATATATAAAGCCATACTTAGACTATTCTTTGCACATACAGGAAGTTTCCAACCCAAAAGCAGAAACAACACAGGCTGACCCTGTCATCACATCACTGCCGCCCGCACATCTCCCAAAGAGGTAAGTCAACAAGAAAGCACTGTCACTCAGATCCTATGTGCACCTGTATTCTAGAGAGATTCCTTGTGAGAAAGAGAAAGTAAAGAATCCAGTACAGATTCTGGAAATTTCCAAATAACCATCTTGTTTTCCAAGACTCACAAACAACTCATGAACTGCATGGGGTTCCAGTGCAGCCAGCAGCTGACCCCATCAGCTGTGGGGTTAAGAGCTTACTGAACTGAAACTCCAGTGTCACAGATGGAGTTCAGATCCCGGGTGTCATAAATTCATAACATTTCTTGGTCAAAGGCCTTCTTGGCATGCTTTTTTTCCCAAAAGGCTGTTAAATGCTCAGAGATTTTCTTTATCCCTCCATGCAGCTGCAAACTTCACTTGCTCGCATGCCCCTACAAGAAGGCATAACTGGAGTGTTTCCTTTTAAACCTTTTAAATCAAACACCTTCTATAGGTACTTTGGCAGCTCCTCTGAGTCTTTAAAAGCAGAAAGGGCAGAGGGAGGACCACCCACACACAATTGGGTTTATTTGCACAGCGTAATCCTTATGGCAGGTTTTAAAAGGAGATCCTTCCCCACACACCCCCTCCTACAGGTGCTTCTCCGCCTGCAGTGGCCAGGGCTTCGTTAGCAATGCAAACCTTGTCAGCAGTATAAATGACCTGAGTCCTGTCCTTATTACCCCATCATTTAACTTGCTAATGGAAATTTATTGAGCACCCATGACATGGAAGGTGCTATAAAATTTATTAAATTTTGAAATGATTGAAAGTGCATCATATAAATGAACGCAGATGTATTTCTGGAAAGGCTGAAAAGATTTTTACAGACATGAAAATGAATCAGGTATATTTTATCTCGCATAAATGACAAGGGGGGGCTATGAACTCACAAAATGAGAGTACTCATTTATAACATATTAAATTAGTTCACAGATTGTAATAAAGGCTTTAAAAATCATCTCACATAGAGCAGCCTTTCAGCACAAGGGTTGAGACGTGTTTCCTTTATGCTGCCTCAAAAATGGTAAAATAACAGAAAGAACTTCAAATTGTCATAAATGGTGAAGAACACATTCTATTTTGTCATGGTCAAGTTTCTTGCCAATTAAAGTTTCTTCCATTAAAGGCATTATTAATGGCAGTGCTTTATATTTTCAGAACAGCATGGCCTCATTTCCCTCTTATTTCTCCTCCTGATAAACCTGAACCTACTAAGGACACTTTCTGGAAGTTCACCAGCAACTACATACTTTGAAAAATGATCTGAAGTATTTATGCACATAATAAGAATATTTCAGGATAATGGTATAAAAACATCTTCCAATGTAAAAATTACAATACCTTACCATTTTAAAAAAGGATGGGATTGAACTTGGCATGATGAACACACTATAATACATAGAGGTGTTGATTTTTAAAGTTGTGCTCCTGAGACACAAGTAATGTTATAGTGCAAAGTTACTTCAATTAAAAAATAAAAATAAATAATAAAAGGTGCCAATGAGACATTAGATCCCTCTGATCTGGTAATTCCTATTAGGGAGTTATGCCAAGAGCAAATGTTTCCTTCTGACTCATCAATAAAAAGCAATATATGGAAAGATGCTTATAGAGATATAGCGTATCCAGGTTTCAAGATGGCCCTGTCAATGATCCCCACCTCCTGCATTCACACTCATGTGTAGTCCCCTCCTACGCTGTGCCAGGGTTCGTGTGTGTGATAACAGAATGAGACAGAAGGGAAGGCAGACCACTTCCAATATTAGGCTATAAAGACCACGGCTTCCATGAGGGTTCTTTCTTTCTCCCTCTTGTCACTCCCTTGGGGAAGTCAGCAGACATTTCATGAGCAACCTTCTGGAGAAGTCCAAATGGCCAGAAACTGAAGCTTCCTGCCTGCCGCCACATGAGTGAGGATGGAAACAGATCCTCCAATCCTAGCGAAGCCCTCGGATGAGACCACAGCCCCAGCCAAGAGCTTGCTTACAACCTCATGAGAGATCTAATGAGGAGCTAAGCCACTCCTGGAGTCCTGCCCCACAGAAACTGCATGAGATAATAATAAATGGTTATTGTTCTCATTTGCTAAGGTTTAGGGCAATTTGTTACATAACAATAAATATCTAATTAATACACGGTGCTATCAAGTTAGTATAATTGTAAAAATATGATACCCAGACTGTTGAATTGCTAAGCTAATCATATTATTAGCTTGTTGTACTCTGAGATACTTAAAAAGTACATGCATGTTGTACATATAAAGTAACTTGAAAAAAAAAAGAAAACACGAATATATATATTAATTAAACTATGTAGAAATTATACTTGTTTGCATTTTCTCAAAAGTAATTATGAAACTGGGATGAAATTTGGATTGAAACAGTTACCCTTAATCATTCCTAGGTTAGTTTATAATATGTAGAATTATATATAATAAGAAAAATATCTGACTGTATAAATTGTGAGTGTACTATTTAACGGGAATGATAAATGCTAAACATAAAAGGACAATGCACTGTGACTTATCATCACAAAATGAGAGAACTGACATCTCTCCATGAATAACTGTAAATATGTGCAGTCTGCTAAATCTCTAACACTTCTTATACCAAGAGGTAAAGTCTATTTCACCTCCCTTGAGTCTGCTAGCTTATTGTTACCAACATAAGGCTCTGGAAGTAAAGATATGTGGTTTCCTAGGCTACACCAGACAAAGTCATTCAGCTCCTGCCTGGTTCTTTGGGATCTCACTCTGAGAGAAACAATCAACCACCACGGAAGAAGTCTGACTACTGACATGATGGAAGACCCATGCACTGACCATGTAAGGGAGTCATGTGATATGCTTCCTTGAATCTTCAGACAACTGCAGACCCCACCCAAGTGACTCCCAATGAGAAATGCCAAGCTAAGACACTCCCTAATGCCTGAACCACAAAATTATGAACAAAATAAGATATTATTTTATATCACTAAATTTTAGGAAATGTGTTGGCAGCAGTAGTATCCAGAACAAGATCAGTTATAAATTGGGTACCACTTCTCCCCATCCTCAGATGCTTATTCTTTGCTATATGGTAGTAAGCAGTAGAGCATTTGCCCACCTTTGAAACCGGGATTGACTTGTGGCTTACTTTAGTAAACTAATGCAGCAAAGCAATAGTGTGCTAGTTCCAAGTTTAAATCTCAAATGACCCTCTGTCCTACCATTCTCTATAAGAAAAAAACCTAATCTTCTGAAAGATGAAAAATCATGGAGCGATGAGCCAAGTTGTCCTAGGTGCTGCCAGGCCAGTCATTCCAACTGACCCACCAGCTGACCACAAGCACATGAGAGTGCTTCCACTTAAGACCAGAACTGCCCAGCTGACTAAGAGCACTAATCAGTCTATCTTTTTGTAAGCCTGTGAGCATCTGGGGCTATTTGTTTCACAGCACTGTTGAGGAGATAGCTGATACAGCAATCATATAAAACAATGTCTTTGATACAATTATGTACATTTTATGCAATTCGAAGATGCCAGCTTGCAAAAGCTTAATATTGTTACATTACAAATATCAATTATTTATGCAGTCTGAATGTAGACTAGTTAGTATATAATACTCCACAATTGGTTTGTAGTTTATCTGATTATCTGTAATTCATAATGATGTACATAAAGAGATACTAGTGTAAAAGAAGAAGTTTAACCCAAGAGTAAGGTTCACAGGAAACCACTGTGCCAAGAGTAACAACTTGGTGGATTTTTGTGATTTTTAAAATTGTTTTTCCCTTCTGGTGACACCTCTTATTGTAGGGTTTAGGACTGTAGAGAGAAGAGTTGAACCCATCTCCAAAAATGCCAAGATCAGAAGTACCTTAGTACTTATTTTGACCCCATATTGTTTAGCACATGGGCAGTACGTTCAGACACAACCAAATAGCAGGGTTGATTTTACCCACACAATTTCCCTAATAATAGCCATGTAGTAATTATGTGCATGGAAACTATGTGCCAAGCGACTGTGGTGATATATTTAAGTAATAGAAACGGAAATCTCTACATACAATACTTATTACTCATAGGAAAAGATCAACTTAAATACTATTTACATCAATTCAGATAATGCACTACGACTATAGCCAATAACAAACCTTATAATGAAGTGTTGAAAAGATATTTTTGAACCATATTTATGGCCTTTATTCTAATCCTGATCCATGGCAGCTTACCAAAAATTTCAAAAGGCACTTATAATTCTGAGTAGTCTAAAAATACATTGCTATTCAGTCTGCCCTCTTTCTAACCTTTTAACCCCAAGATGGTCAGTCATAATGTTTAATAGGATGGTCAGAGTTCAGAAATTACAATGTGTAAGTTACTTCTGGCTACTGGGTTTTCTCGGCTAGCTACTAACTTAACCCAACAGCATCCTAAATTTACTCTGGCAAAATATTTAAAAATGTGGTAGAAACAGATAAGATGGGTCTATCTCCTCCCTGGCCTCCAACAGAGAACATTCCTTCCCCATCAAGTTGATAGATCAGATTGTCTGTACATGATACTGTTGCAGACACCCGCTGACAGACAGCAGCAGCGCTGGGGCAAGGGTTGACTGGAAAGCACCCTGGGCCCAGCAATATGAGATTTAAATGAAAGGTCAAGACAGTCACTGGAAAGAAGCCACAGGACAGTCCTTCTGAATCTTAGAATAAGATGTGGGATCAGACAAAGTGACATGTACGGGCTCTTACCATCCCAAGACCATTCACCAACACTCATGGTAAAGGAGTCTGGAAAAGAGAGAGTAGAGAAAAGCTGGGCTGCTGGAAACAATAATACCAAGATGGCAATTGACACACCACACTCTCAGCGTTTGCTTTCTGAATACCACGTCCCACTCCCATGAGGCCACAGACAGCTGCAATCTAAAAAGCTCCCAACCCAAGCCTCCATGGTGGCACAACGGGTTAAGTCTCAGTACCATCAAGCTACCAGCAGCCACTGCAGCATAAGTTCAATCCCCGGCCAGGGAGCTTCCCACATGGCACAGCAGACCTCTCCTGTCTCGCCCGCTGCTCCCCTCAGCAGTGTGTTTCAGTGGATCCTCCTGTTCTGCTCTCTACTCTGTTTCTGGTGAATCCACTCACCACCTCACACCTGTGGCCTACACCCCAGCTCTTGTAAGCATAAATAAATCAATCTTTAAAAATAAATAAATAAACAATAGCTCCCAACCTAACAATAAGAAAATGAAATTCAAATCAGCCGCAAAATCATCATTTTTGGAGCCCAATAGGAGGCTGGGCAACTAATAGGAGGTCAAAGGCAACTAAGTGAACTGAATGCCGGGGCCTGCCTTGTGCCTCTTGGGGAGAAAGGAAATGCAAACTTTGAGAAAGCCTGGGAGAGAGAGACAGCAGACAAAACAGCAGGTAGGAAGCAAATAACTAAGATTTTAAGATATTCTGTGTAGTCAGTGTGAGTGTTAGGGCCTTTGGGTGCTGTACAAGTACTGGGTAACAAGGGCTTTCACACACAAACAGTTCTCCTAACATCACTATTCGCTCCCTTTTGCCCAAAGAAATAAAGGGAAACTTGTAAATGGCCGCATGTCTGGGAACGAGAGAGCCGGGACTCACGGCATTAGCCCACACCGCTGTGTCCCTTCCTTGAAGGGACCTAGGGCTAGAAGAGGACTGTAAGGAAAACATGGTAAATCTCCACCCCAATCAGGCAACACAGCAGAGGCTTCATCAGACCTTTCTTTCAGTCCCCAACTGGAATTGATTTATCAGCCAAGAGGTTAGTGCTCCCCACTCTTGGCAGCTGATGGCGGTGCCCGCCAGAGAGTTATTTTCCAGACTTTCACAAAGACACCCCTTGGGAACCCTTTGAATTGTTCTTCCCCTTCACATTCTGGAAACTCCAATAAGGAGCTACTTTGAGTAAACAGATTAACAAGGAAAAGGGAACAACTTAGTGATACTGGGAAGCTAAATCCTTCCCCTTTTCAATTTCAGGAATAAACTTGGTCAGGAAAAAAAATGTTTAAAACATAATACAACCAGGTCCTCTCTGTTGGCCTAAGGGTTAAGTCTCAGGGTTATCACTTTGGCCTGAGTTTGATCCCAGGCATGGAGCTGACCCACATATGGCATAGCAGGCCTCTCCTGTCTAGCCCACTGCTCCCCACAGCAGTGTATTTCAGTGGATCCACCTATTCTGCTCCCCATTCTGTCTCTGGTGAATCCTCTCACCCATTCCCCCACTCTGGCCTCACCCCAGATCTTCTACGCAAAAATAAAGAAAAAAAAAATATATATATATATAATATAACCATGGGATAAGTGCCTAAAGTATGAGCCTACCCAGCAAACAGGTCAATCAAATTCAGAATTCTCTTCAAAAGTCAATCCCAATAAACTTGGTTCAGATTATAAACAGTAAAGCAGCAATTACACTATAAACACTGACAAAAGGAAAACTTGTCTCTTTGATTTCTCAAAATGTATATTTAGGCTGCAAAGAAACTGTCCCCAGTTCCTGTAAACTTTGAGTCCCATCATTTTGGTTTTTTCCATTCCCGCGACTAAACTCATGGACGTCTGCAAAGATAATGGAAAAAGAACAAGAGTTGCTTAGATGCTTAGAGTAGATTCCTTTCACTGACTCCATGAAGTTTTCTTCTACAGATAAGAATGTAAAAAAATGTTTCTGAAGTTCTAAAATGTGTTCTATTTCCTTCATCATCTGAGTCTTCTGGATACTCACTAGTTATCAAGAAACAACAAAATCAAGTGAAAGCTGCCAAAGTGCCAACTGATTTTTAAGGAATATAAAAAGCTTATGAAAATGAAACTATAATGCCTGAATTCTGAATAATATTGGAAAATTGCATCAACTTTTAATTTCCTTTCCAAATGTGAATCGCCTTAAAAAGAAAGATACTTCTTTTTCTGGAAAATTATTCCAGAAATCCTATTTTATTTTCATTTTTACTTAAAATTTACCGAATCTCCACCTCCATTTTCTCATGTCTTTCTACACACCTTTTAGAAGAAAAACAAAACAAAAACCTCCACCAATTTTCCATTATCTCAAGCTTTTTCCAGTTGACTTTGGATGACTGATCACGGAATCAAATTTGAGACAGATTATTCATTTCCTATTCTTTTTCTAATTGGCATGATTTATGAAGATTTCTACACAACATTACAAACACTGAAATAATTCTTCAGTAGAATCCCTTAAAAACATTTTTATAAGCAACTAAATTACATAATGACTTTATGATATTGAAGAACATCCTTCAAAAGCAAAATGGGAAATAAAATTATCTGGGAGAACTATTTGAAGCCCTCACCTACACAAAATAGTCTGTTTTATGCATAGGTTTATACCAACCCTCTGATAGAGGATTCTGGTTAAGTAGAATTCCAAAAAATGAATACACACCCACACATACATATTGAGGGAAAGCACACTAGAAAAATAGAGTATTTTAAAATTAAAATTTCATACATTTGCAAGTATATTTTCAAGTTATGAATATTCAAAGACAACTTCACTTTATATATCATAGTTATATAGTCAACACATTGAAAAATGTATAACCATTGCAATTCCACAGATTTCCTATTAAATATTTCTTTTATAACCTGAACTCAGATTTCAAAGTATAATGAAATCACCTACATTTCAAGGGTATTATACTCACATAATCTTAAAGACAAATGTCTTTAAAACTCATCAGAAAGCAAATTACAAAATTCCAGCTACGGCATTCCCCTCTGAAATACATTTCCAGAAGGAGTCACAGTTTCGTAACTAAGCGCAATAGCACACAGGCATCCCGCAGGTGGTTTACCTGCAATATTCATCAATGAAGCTTTGTAAAGAAGAATGGGGAGCAAGAAGCCACTCTGCCTTTGTATGTGGTGCTACAGTCATTTCCAGCAGGTGACTGATAGGGGCTCTGCTACAGGGCAGAGGCTGGAATCCCCTGAGCCCTCTCTTAGCCGACCCCCAGGCAGGGAGGGCAGGAGAGAATGTGGAGCTGAGTGGTGAAGGGGAAGCATTCAGAAGGGATCATCTTGCAGAGTAAGTTTATAAGCTCCATCGATTTGAGTCTCGTCAGTATGAAGAGAAAGAGCATTCCCAGGCCTCCATCTCCAAGCCTGGCATGTGACTGTTTGCAAAGCATTGTCTCGCTCGCCACGTCTCTGACCCTTTCTGGTGTGAGACTGGCCCAGAGGTTCACATAAGTCATCTCCTGAGCATCCTCAAGAGTGAGTTTGCTGCCATATCAGTCGATTCATGCATTTCTCTCATCTTTAATGTATCCATTCCACAAGCGGGCACTGAGCCTGATGTGCCAGGCAGCAGAAGGCTCTGGGAGGCAGCAGAAACCCAAACCAGACATCTCTGGCCTCGTGGAGAGGACAAAGAACTAGAAGCACCCACTAGGTAATTTCATCAAGTCAAGGATTCAGGGGAAGCTCTCCTAAGACCTGAGGGACAGCAGACATTAGTTGACATAGCTGGAACAGGCCCTTGGGCAGGATGGCCAGGGCAAATCACGAAGGCCAGTGTGGCCAGAGCCAAGAGATAGACTAGAGGATGATGTCTGGGCCGAAAGGCAGGCAGAGAGGCCCTGGAGGGCCTGTGTCACTGTGTGGAGGCAGCAAGGAAGCCGGGGAGGAATTAGGCAGGCTGGCCAGGTGTGGGGGTGGGGCTTTTATCTGATTTACACGGTGAAAAATTTACCACGACAGCACAGTGGAAGACATGTGGCCCGGAATCTGAGCGAAAAGAGTTAAACAAGCAAGCAGACAACATGGAAGCCCAAGAGGGAACACTGTGGCTCTTCCTGTGGTGTCGATAGCAGGGTTGAAGGAAGCAGTAACATCTGGGAGGTATTTAAAAAGCAAAATACACAGGAATCATGGTAGATGGTTTGTACATTTTGATAGGGATGGCTTCCAAATCTGAGCAAGGACTCTGGCCACTTCATGAAGACAGAACCGTCAACAAACCTCAAACATCCCTGTGTTGGTGAGGAAGAGGACCGTCAACCCGCATTCTGTTGGACACCACACCTTGACTTCCTATCTCCCCTTTCTAAAAGTAGAATGAGAGATGGACAGAAAAGGGAGCAGGTGGGAGGGAGAATCATTCTTGTCTATAAATCTCTAAAGTTTCAACCTTCCCTAGTATAAAATCCTATTATCAGAAAAGTCTGCAATTATAACATTTTCTTGTTCTGCAGACTTTAAAAAGCAGAGCTGCAACCCTCTGTAGTACCGACTTAATGTGAAGACAGTCTCTAGTTATTCTGAAAATGATGGTGGCGGTAATGATGATGATGATATTTTTCATACCATCATGATCATCAATAATAAAAAAAAGAATTACTATTTATTAGAACCTGATAGCAAGCAATGGGAAAGGAGTATTCTTACAAAATGTTTACCTTGTAATAGGAGAAGCGAAAGAAACTCAAAGATGTTGAATCAAAGTCTGTCCTAGTAAAGCTTTCAAACAACCTCCTTCTGGGGCTGCTCTTCTGCTCAGAGTTCTAATTCTTTCACAATTTCAGTTCTAAAATTGTTTGTGCTAATTTGGATAAAAGGCCATGTTCTCTCTTGAGTATACTTTGGTCTCTGAATTTCTTGGTGCTTCCCAAACACAGAATCTGGGACAACACATTAACATTTCCTCCCACCCTAGCCCTCAGCACACAGCACTTACAAATCTGGCTATGGTGTTGAGCAAGAGAGTGTATATAAAATTCTAGAATGTGTATCTATAAAAGTTTATCATTTATAACTAACAGAGAGGATTAATGTTTGCCTTCAAGAGACCTGTAAAGCCGTTGTACTTCATTTTGAATTGGACTGGACCAGGTAATCTTTCCTACCTGTGCTTTATGCCCAGCTTCACCAAAGCCCAGTTCTACTGACCCTCAAATAAACCCACACATGCACTGTGTACTCATGAGGAAAAAACAAAGCCAGCAAAAAAATTAGGTAATTTCAAAAACGTGACAGGTGGCTCATTCTTGATCTGTTAGTTTATTCAAGTACTTCAACTTTAAAGACCTAGGAGTGTTTGTTGACACGGTATTGGCATGATGTCTTCCATTCCCTAGAATCAGGTATGGACAGGAATTTGGATGCCATTCTCCACAGAAGGGGCAGCTTGAGCCTCGGCAACCTGCATCACAGAAGCACCGCCCAGAGGGGAGCCTGGGCAGGCCATCACCAGCAACTGCTACCCAGTAGCAGTTTTTTATAATAGTTTATTTATTTGTGTCCTTTACATTATTGTGCATTCCCTGTAGGTTTCCCACCACCAATTCACCCGTGAACCATCACCACAGTCTCTCGTGAACTTGCTTTCTCATAAACCTTTTCAGTGTATGGACCCCTCATGAAGTTGCTGTGCTCCCTTCCCCTTGGCAGAGGGAGAAACTGAAACTCTGAGAGGCAGCATCACACATGAAGTCAGAGAATCAATGAGCGAGCTGGATTTGAACCCAAATCTTCAAACCTCCACTTTCATCTATTCAGTCTGACAAGCTGAAATCTTTGCCGTCATAAAGTACATAGAATGTTCTACGAAAGGTAACAGACATCACCTTACAAGCTTGGTTGTGCTTGGAGAGAGAGCTGGCCAAAAAGAAAGAGGAAACTGAGTATGAACCTGTGTTGCTGCTCAGTCTGCCTCATGGGAATGGGTCTGTGTAATCCAGAAGTTTGGGTTTTAAGTGCCAAAGAGATCGTGAGTTTAATCTTGGACCCCAAAATGAGGTGGAAAAAGAACTGAGAACCCGACGTAAAGCTAAAGACCTTCCCATGGTTCCACGGAAAGGATGAACTAGAAGCAAAGTCTACCCAGTAGCACAATAAGGCACTAAGATGCTCATCTCAGAGTGAGCTCTGGGGAGAAAAGAAATCTCCCAAGAATTCATGATTAGGAGCTGACCACCACTTGGGTTTGGAAGAAGTCAAATCTACAAAGGCAATCAATCAATAAACAAACAAACAAATAAAAATCTGCACTGCCAGTGAGCCTAGGAACCATCAGGATAAGTGGTGAGCAGTAATCTCTGCCCAGAGAGATCTTGGAGAACCAGCCAGAATCAAACATAAAACCCCTCTGTAAGGGAAATGACCTTAACTAAAACTCAAGGAACCCCACAGATAGTCCACTAAAGAGGATCCCACAAGTCAAAACTACATAATACCCGAGGAAGGAAAAATCCATGATGACTTTGTCAATAGACACAATCAAGAGCAAAACTAGGTCCTCACGCTTTCAAAACCCAAGAGCCTTTCCTCCTTGAAAGTATTTCCACGAGGCTAATTTGATAGGGCAGCTTCATTCCTGAACCACATTATTTATGGAACTGCAGGCCATACTCTTGTTTCATTGATTTAATAGATCTATTCAAAAGAAGTTTTTCTTTGAGTTTGGTTTTAAAGAAAAAGTAGATATGGCCTTCAAATTCTTAAAAATAGAAGGCCTTACCAACATCCTTTCTAGACAAATTAAATGTAGGCCTAACTGGAGGCAAGCAAGTAGAACATTTTCTTCTTGAGTTCTCTCTGTTTCAGGATTCCATGTGGATTCCTCCAGAGCTACGTGTCTCAATTAGCTTGCCCAAAAAAAAAAAAAAAAAATCTGATCTGAAAATGTTACGCAATCATTGGCTGTAATCAAAAGGGGTGGGTAAGGAGGCTGCACTGTTTGCCAACCAAAACAGTAACTAGACTACAAAAACCCAGCTCTCTTGTTTTCAGCAATCTTACTCATTGTGTATCACAGACGATACAAATACCCCTTTAAAAAATCCAAAGTGGCCTGTTGTAAGCAAATATATAATCATCCCTCATAAGGTTGATGCAGGCCATGGGTAATAGCCCAAGCCTCATACCATGAGACAAAGTACTTTCCAGCTAAAACTCAAAGCCAGATCCTTAAGTAAATAAGGAGAGAAAGCATTCTTTCCCTGCATAAAAAGTATATTTGACTGATTTTCAATGATTTCCTCTAATTAAGAACAAAAGATGGGAAAAGAAGATAATTAGAGGGAAAAAAATGTAAAGTTAAGGAAGAAGGGTGACTTTTTAAGAGCTGGTTGTGACCCTAGTATTGTGGTAATTTACAAATATCACTTCACTGAATCCTCACAAAATTCTCTGACTTCTGAACCAATTTACAGAAGAAAAAATCTGTAGCCAGTGAGGGTCAGTAATTCCCCACAGCCATGGAGCTGCTGGGTGACAAATCCATAAGTAGGTCTTTCTGACACCCAAGTCCAATATTTCCATTAGACTCTACTTTAAAGTCTATACCCAAGTCAAAGGCTCAAAAAAAAAGGGGCCCAACCTTTTCTGGGTTCAGAAAGTTCTAATACTTATTTTAGAGCTTTCAGGGTTTTTGGTTTTTTTTTTAAAGATTTATTTTTATTTTTGCATACAAGCTGGGGTGCAGGCCAGAGGTGTGAGGCAGTAAGAGGGTTCACCAGAGACAGAGTGGGGAGCAGAACAGGCAGATTGACCGAAATACACTGTTGAAGGGAGCAGTGGGTGAGGCAGGAGAGGTTTGCCATGTGGGATTCTCTCTGGCCAGGCATCGAACTCATGCCACTGTAACCGCCGACAGCTCCACAGTGCTGCGCTTAACCCATTGCGCCACCAGAGAGGCCGTAGAGTTTTCAGTTTTAATGCAGTATTTTTCATATTGGCCCTGGCAGGTTTAACAGAGCTTGTATTTATTAAAACATATATGTTGGGCCTCCCTGTTGGTGCAACAGGTTAAGCGCAGCGCTGTGGAGCTGTTGGCAGCTGCAGAGCGAGTTCGATGCCTGGCCAGGGAGATTCCCATATGGCACAGCAGACCTCTCCTGCCTCGCCCACTGCTCCCCTCAGCAGTGTATTTCAGTCCACCTGCCTGTTCTGCTCCCCACTCTCTCTCTGGTAAACCCTCTCACCACCTTACACCGCTGGCCTGCACCCCAGCTTGCATGTAAAAATAAATAAATCTTTAAAAAATAAAATAAATAAATAAAACATATATGTCTCCCAACAAGTTGTGCATGGAAGAAACATACCTCAACGTAAAGGCCATATATGGCAAACCCACAGCTAACATACTCAGTGGTAAAAGTTTGAAAACTTCCTTTCCCCATTTGCAAAAACATGGGTGAATCTTAAGGGTTTTATGCTTAGTTATATAAGTCACACGGAGAAAGATAAATAACTTATGATCTCATTTATATGTGGAATCTAAAAAAGCCAAACTCTTAGAAACAGAGAGAGAATGGTGGTTACCAGGGCTTGGGTTTAGGAGTTTTGAAGATGTTGGTCAAAGGGGACAAATTTGCAAGCAGAAGATGAAGAAATTTTCAGCATAGTACTCAGCACAGTGGGTGGCAATGCTGTACTACATACTTCCAAGTTACTAACAAACTAAATCTTAAATGTTCTCATCACAAAAAAAGAAATGACAATTATGTGTTAAGATAGAGGTGTTAGCTAATGCTACATTGATAATAATATTGCAAATATGGTTTATCAAATCCACATTTTGTGCATCTCAAACTTACAATGTTTTATGTCAACTATATTTGAATACTTATATAGTACTTACTGCAAACCCCGCAGTGTTATACTTTATAAATATTAACTAGTTTAATCCTCTAAACACTCCAGGATAGGACAATATCCCCATTCAGTAGAAACTAAGATACATAGCGGTTAAGTAAACCTGCTTAGGGTCACACAGCTGATGTGAGAGAGATGGAAGTGGCCTCTGTGTCCATGCTACTCCTGTGTCCATGCTACTCCTGTGTCCATGCTACTCCTCTGTCCACGCGACTCCATGATGAGCCACTGAATGACACACCTGAGCAGGTGACTCTTAGGGAGAAAGCACAGGTACCACCTGCCTCAGTAGGCGACCCTATCCAAGCCTTGCTGAAAAGAGGAGCTCACTGAACAACTTTCCCCAAATTCCTGTTTGATTCAGACTTGTTAAAGAGTTCTTTGTAAACATGAAATCAAGACCTCCCTTCCTGCTCATCCACAAGTCCACTGCACCACCACATACACACCCAGGCTCCCCTAAAAACACTGGTTCTCAACAGGAGGCGGCATTTTAGATTCACCTTGGGAACTGGTTCAAAGTCGTCCTCGACCCCATCTCCAACAAAGATACACAGAGGTTTTGATGTGCCCCCCCCAAGAGCATTTGGAAATGCAGACATATGAAAACACCAACAAACAGAAAGTGCTTTGTGTGTGTGTGTGTGTGTGTGTGTGTGTGTGTGTGTGTGTGTGAGAGAGAGAGAGAGAGAGAGAGAGAGAGAGAGAGAGAGAGAGAGAGAAGGGATAAAATAGAGACAGAATTGATCAAGTCTTTAGTTAAACGGTTTAAGTAAAAAGAGATGGAGGGGAGGGGGAGGGCTCAAGAGGGGGGAGGAGGGGAGCACGGAGGACTATGGTGATGGCTCCACGGGTGAACAGGTGGTGGGTAATTTATGGGGAATACATAATAATGTAAAAGATACGAATAACAAAAATAAATATCTATTATATTAAAAAAATAAAATAAAATAAAAATGGAAAAAAAAAGAGATGAAAGTGATTTTTCCATGGAAGAAGGAAATAGCGAGAGCTGAGTTTCACCCCTCAGTTGGGGTGACCCTGAACTGCTTCTATCCAATCAATTCTTTCAATTGGCATCTACTATTTGCCCACTCTGGATGAAAACTGTGCCACATGATTGACAGAAAGGAGAAGGAACCACTGTCCTGGCTATTGGGGAACTTAGGATCAGTGTGGTGACAGAAAGAGAGAGACAGAAAGAGAGGGGAGTAGGGTGGGGAGTGGGGGTGTCCCAGGGGCGGTGTGGATAAGAGTGCGGGCGGGCAATCACGAAGAAGATGCGGCTCCCAGTGTGAGCAGACAAGGCGAGAGGAGAACAAAGAAGCCTTCACATCAGAGATCAGACTACAGTGGGCCTGAGGGTTGAATCTTCTTAGATTTCTGTTCTTGGCACATAACCCAAGCCTGAGCACACAGTAGATGTTCAATGAAATTCTGTTGAATAGATGGAAAAAAATAAAAACACTAGGCATGATTTTAACATGATTTTTAACTTTTCCAATGTAGTAAGCTTTGGATTCATCTGTAAAAACTATGATTAATAAAACAACATATTGAATAGTGCTTTTTACACTGTTTTAAATTAGCAGAAAATATTGACTTTTAAGGAGCAACACTGTTGCAAAGAGCCTGTACTCCGGAGGCCAACACCCTGGGTTTCATAGCTGAGGCCCCGAAACACTTTCTCTCCCTTTGCAATGCTTCACTCTCTCCCCAGCCCTTCAACTAGGTTTTCATTGACAAGGCTTCAGCTTAGAGACCACTGTTAAGAAATGTCTATGTGTTTTTGAAGCAAAGCCCTCCCTTCCTTCTAGGGGTGTGCATTCATGTGATGAAAAATGGGAAAACTCATGTGGATCACCTCAGTCCTCATCCTGGATAAGGATTCAAAGCCACCTTTCAGTTTCTCAGGAGCATTCTGCCTGAGTATCTCGGTGGGGAAATTAGCACAATTATCCAGCAGGCTGTCCTACCTGGCTTGTGGAGTGATTAAACTACAGTGACTTTAGGTCTAAACAAGATGAGCTGAACTATAAATATTTTCCTAGTGATAGCATAAGCAACAAACCTTTTGTTTTGCTTATAATAAACTACCTCTGGAAGTAAAACAAAATTATTGTGTATTACTTTGGCCCACAATGAGTGAATCAACACTATTACATAAACATTTATCACATCTAACATAGCAGTTACACAAATCAAGTCCGTGGCATGGTTTTATAGCTCTGGGAAAAATACAGATTCTGAGCAAAGAGGAAATATTTTAGAGCACAAGCCTTGGACTACAGGTCTACAGAAATCCCCTTCACTAACTCCACAATCCCACCATAAGAAATTATTACATTTAAGAGTATAATTTTGCTTTGTTTTGTAGTCCCTAGGTAAAATGTAGCAGGTGTTAAGAAGATAGAGAAAAAACTTCTTAAATACTCATCCAGCTTTTTTTACCCAAGTCCACCCTTTAAGAAAGCAAGTTCAGGGCCTCCCTGGTGGCGCAGCGGTTAAGTGCTGCACTGTGGAGCTGTGGGCAGCGGCAATGCGAGTTCGAAGCCCGGCCTGGGAGAGTCCCACATGGCGCGGCAGACCTCTCCTGCCTCACCCGCTGCTCCCCTCAGCAGTGTATTTCTGATCTGCCTGTTCTGCTCCCCGCTCTGTCTCTGGTGAACCCTCTCGCCGCCCCGCACCTCTGGCCTGTACCACAGCTGTATGTATAAATGAATAAATCTTAAAAAAAAAAAAAGAAAGCAAGTTCACCCCTAAACCCAAGAAATCAAACAAGGACACACATTATGTCACAAATCTGCAGCAAGCCCATGACATAAATCACTTATGAGTAAGGCAACCCGCACAGTTAACCAGCAAGGAAGAACCACTTCCTCACCCCAGAATTCCCAGGGGATGCCCCAGACCAGCATGTTCAGCCTCCGCTTCCCTCTCAGCATTTACAGAGAAAGGCAACAACCCCATTGTCCTAATCCCCCACTCAGCTGATGCCGCCATCCCAGTCTTACACGCTCAAATATCCCTTAGAGACCTTTGTAACATGTTTAGATTTATTTTTCCATTATATTAAAAAAAAAGGATTACAAATCATATTACAGAAAATTCAAGAAGTGATTCATTGCAATTTGACCAGAAACAGAAGGCAGGAAACTCCAGATTCATTAAGCTGCGCATCAACAACCACTGCCCTTCAAAATTTAAAAGCAACATGAGTCAGTATTGAGCATGACTGCCTGCCTTTCCTTAGGATCTGGCAAAGACCACGCAGTCTTCGAAGTGAGCCATGGATCTGAAAGATCTGAGGCTGAAAGAAGTTTTAAAAGTGTAAAGGATGCCCATGGCAGTGTAGAGAACGTGGTAGAAACAGATGGTCCAAGTGCCCCTGACTCCCACATGTTGTTAGTTATTCCATGTATTTATGGGCCTTGAATGGAAGACCTTACACACACAGCTTTTGTTGGCTCCTCGGAGGTTCTGCACCCAACAGCAGCGGGCACTTCTGTCAGAAGCTGGCGGGAGAGGACTCGTGTCTGGACTCGGGGTCCAGAGCAAGCATTGTATGAAATGAGTCTTCTGCCAATGGGTCTCGCTGGTTTCCCAGAATTTTATCAAGTATTTCCACTTCCCAGCGGGAGAGAACTGAATTAAAAGAAAGTTGTCTGTGTGATCCTAAAACTGAAAATAGTCCACAAGACGAGTTGGTAGCTCTAGCCCTGCCACGAGAGCATTTTTAACTCAGAAAAGCTCCCCTATAAATATAGTACTGCTAGTGGGAGTGAAAGACTAAGATACTCTTGCAATTCAAATAATTGCTATTAGAGGGAAAAAATCCCATCTCTTGTTCTTCAAAGCTATTCTGAGGAAAGGAAAGGTTCATCCTGAGCCATCAAATATCACTTACCTAACAACTATAGATAATGACGGTAGCTTCTAGAACATCTATTTGATATTCAAAGTACAGCTGTAATCATAACAGGTAGAAATTACTTCAAGTAGGACAACATCAAATAATCCAGGAGAGTTCAAAACAGCATGGGGAACTTCTTGTGACTAGCATGAGAGAATACAGAGAGGAAGGAGACCAGCCGAAATGGGGGTCCCTACAACCACTTTAGGACACTCCGGCAGTATCTACTAAAGTTGAACTAAAACATACCTGATGAGCCAGCAATTCCATTCCTAGGTGTTCCCTAGCAGACCTGTGGCCACCAAAAGAGAATTCCCAGCAGCAAAATGCATAGTAGCTCCAAAATGAAAACGCTCCCACATGTCCTCCAACAGAAGAATGGATGAACTGTACATGGAATAGTCACACAATGGAATACTATAGAGCAGTGCAATTGAACAAACTATACTTAGACATCACAGTATGAATGACTCACAAAGATTCAATATAATGCTGAGCAGGAAAAGCAATGAACTCAGCAGTGCACACAGTATATGGTTCCAATTATATAAAGTTAAAAAACAGGCACTTACTGATACAGTGAGAAGTTAGATGCCGTTTATCCCTGGCAGTGGAGGGAAGGGGTGGGTATCAGTGCCTGGAAAATGGCCCAAGGGGATTTTGGGGGGGACCCTAGCATATCCTTCTTGAGTTGGGTAATGGTTGCATGAGTTTGTCTCCCTTATGATGACTCATTAAGCCGAACATTCATGATCTGTACATTTGTCAATGTGTTTTATATAGGCAACTTTTACTTTGAATAAACTTCTAAAAATTATTGCTAAAGTAGCTCCTGTTCAATGTAGAATATATAAAAAATATGGATTTGACCAAAAAGTACCTGCCTGCAATCCCAACACCCAGAGATAACCACTAGCTACATTTTCAGAATAACTACAGAAAAATCATGCCCCTACCACCAGTCTTGTTTCACGTACTATCACAAATCATTTCATGCAGTCTGCTACTACACAGAATTGCCACAACCCATACATGTAAAACAATTTAACTAAGACTGGCTTTGCTAGATATCTAGGTTGTCTACAATTAATCATTATTATAATCAATATTATAATAATCATGTCTATAGCTAGATATTTAACCACATCTTCAGCTATTTCCTTAAGATAAATTTCCTAAGGAATATGTGGATGAAAGGGTAGGTAAAAACCTAGTTATACCCAGGGAGGAGTACTGCTAATTTGCATTCCCAACAGCTGTGTTTAAAAGTCCTTACCCAGATGGCATTAATTTTTGAAGAGTGCAACAAAAGACAGTTAAAGCAATGCTGTTTTCAAAGACAAGATCATTTCCCCTTACAGAGAGGATTTTAAAAATAGATCCCAGAAAATACATAAAGAAGTTAAACTATAAGATTTCCCATAAAATTGAAAACATGAGCACATGAGGCTTAAATGAAACTTAACCTAAAAAATGAGCTCAGGTGTTCTGGGCAGTCTCTCTGAGTCACAAGTTAACAGTGGAACATGGGAGGCAGGTGACATCCAGACAGCCCCACACATTTCCCCTTGGAGAATTTCCCAAAGTGTGCAAACTACTCACCTCCTGATCCTTCAATCAGAAGCATTAGGAGGTGAGTAGTTTGCACATTTCAGGAATATAGGGGAGCCAAATAAGAAGGCGACACTCAGCAGGGAAGGAGGGGAGGAGAAAGGCCACTTTAGATAGGCAGAAGGCAAAAAAAGACTTACTGTTTCATCCCACAAAAATCAGAAAATCTGGACAAGAGGAGAATTGTATGTAAATGTACTTCTCCAAGGTGATTAGCCTCAGGATGACAGAGTAGAAAACATCTTCCCCAGGTAGTCAGTGAGTGGAAATAATGACCTGCACAGGCATCTCTGTGACCTATATACTTCTTTTATGTGGATCAAAATAAATGTAAACTATGCAAAACATGTAACAAAAATACCTGCATCCACACAATGGTTTATATTATCCATATAATAGCTTTAACATGAAAAAAAAATTGTAAGCGTTGAGGAAGTGCAATATTTAACTCTTCACATCCATCTCATTTGTCCACTGAGCAGAACCTCGACGTCAGCTCTATTGACATCCGGGCTGGCTGATTCTTGGTTGTGGGAAGCTGCTCTGTGGAGGATGTTACAGGAGCATCCCTGGCCTCTACCCACAAGATGCAGTAATATTCCACAAGTCTGCAGACATTGCCAAATATCTTCCTGCATGGAGAACCTCCATGGAGGGGGTCAGAAGGGTGAGATTTGGAAAAGCATTTGATTGGCATTCAGCCTACATTCAGCAGTCAGCAAACTTAAAAACCTGGCCATTGAAGTTCTTTGGGGTTCAGTCCTAGCCGATACTCAGACGCTGAGGTACAGAGGTGCAAGCACTGGGGCGAGACCAAGGATGAAACAAAGGAACTGAACTGGGCAGCAAGAGCAGAGAAGTTGGAATAGCTCCACCCCAGGCCCTCAGCTGGGATCTCAGGCAGGCTTTGCTAGATATTTAGCTGGACTTGCAGTGGCCCTTCAGAGTTACCCTAAATTGCAATTAGAGGTTCAAGTCTCTGATCCCCCATCAGCCAGGTACTGAGTATGGTCTGCCCCCAGGGAAGAGTCTTACTTAACCTTGAGTGAGGAGGTTCCCTTCCACACGGGGCAAGGCTGGAGGAGAGACCTGGATGTGAGCCACCTGCGCAGCACTCTGGGGCACACGGGTGGGGTCTCACTACACCATCCATGCAGCAGCTAACAATGTAAGACTCAGCAGCACGAGGGGAGTGAGAGAAAAGACTTCGGAATCGGATTGGCAAGGACCGATTATTGGAATCACTGGTCTCTTTTTCAGACCTTGTGTTCCTTCCGACTCCAGCCAATCAGCAACTCTACAGCCATGGATCAGTCCACCAGGGACTGTTAGAAGCTAGTGATACAGTAGGTGACAAAATACAGATAACCCCGAAACAATGTAAGGGTTAGGGACACTCACCCCCACACAGTTGAAATTCATGTATAGCTTTCAATTCCCCAAAAACTTTACTACTAAGAGCATGATACTAACCATAACACAAACAATTGGTTAATGCACGTTTTGTATAAATATTATATACTGAATTTTTACAATAAAGTAAGCTGCAGAAAGGAAAAATGTTCTTAATAAAATCATAAGGAAGGGCCTCCCTGGTGGTACAAGGGGTTAAGTCTCAGCACTATGAAGCGATCCACAGCCATTGCAGCATGAGTTCCATCCCAGGCCAGAGAGCTTCCCACATGGCGCAGCAGACCTCTCCTCTCTCCCCCACTGCTCCCCTCAGCAGTGTATTTCAGTTGATCTGCCTGTTCTGTTCCCTACTCTGTCTTTGGTGAATTCTCTCACCCCCTACCCCCACACCTCTGGCCTGCACCCCAACTCTTCCATGCATAAATAAATAAATCTTTAAAAAAATAAAATAATAAGGAAGAGAAGTAGGGCAATGACACTGTACTGTGTTTATTAACACCAAGTTTGTGCACAAAAAAATCTACCTATATGTGGATCAGAGGAAGTCAAACTTATGCTATTCAAGGGTCAACCACAGAGTCACTCACCAGGCACTTTCATTCTGGCAGAGAGAGCTAGAAGGACAAACAGAGGGACTAGCACAGGCAGGAAGTGGCCAAGAAAACTGTTAAATCCTCAAGCAGCTGACTGTAAGCAGCTGACGTCTGGAGTCACTTTAATGATAAATATAACAATAATGGGAATTTAGTATTTCCAGAGAAAGAAAAGTGCTAAAAGACTCAGCTTTTCCAAAGAAAATCAATAGAAGCTTAAAGCTGCAAATACCTTGAAATCTTGAAGAGTAAGAATAAAACCTTTGACTTTCATCTGACATGTGTGAACTTTGTCTTCATTATCAAAAATATTTTCAGTGTTGTACTATTTTTATTTTGTGATTCAAAACATTTATAAAATAAATAAAATGCTTCTGAAAAGTGTGTATAATCTGAAAAATAGGCCCTTATTGAAAAGTGTTGTTTGAGGGATGGGCAAAGCATGACTAACCTGGGATCTTATGAAGGTCTGAACAGATAAGTTGATGTTTTCTTTACAATGTATTTTGTACATATCCCCCCACACTTGGTCTCCACTGAAGTTTCATCCTAAACCCCCACGCAACCAAAAATTTCCATGTACACTCTTCCGTGCTAAGTGTCTCCTGTTAATAAAGAAAACATGTAAACTCTCTTATTCAGATACTGACTGGCTATTTTGGGTGCTGATGTTGAGAAAGGAGCAGCAATGATAGTGCAAATTTGCAGTGTTTCTGCTTCTGTGAAACATTACTTTGGGAGAAAAAAATACACAAACAGCTGTTAGATTGAACAACACTTCATTGATAGTCACCCTGGAAATTATTTGCTAACATTTTGAAGCTGCTAATTCTAAAGAAGAAAAATGCAAACTCATACCATGCAAAAAATGATTTTTCCACATATTATCCATTAGCATTAAGGGGGAAAGAATGATAAAATTGTGCATTACATAAAGCCAATATTTTACTTTCTTAAAAAGTATGGTCCAATGAGTATTGTACACACACAGAAGATTCTGTAAAATACAGGTTCTCATTCAATGGGTTTGGGTTGAGCCTGACAGCATTTCTAAGTCATAGGTATTGCTGGTGCTGCTCATTTACAAGTTTCTAGATCTTTCTGGTCACACAAATGGCTGTTAAAGTAGAGGTGAAGAAATATAAGAGTGTTTCCTAGGGAGAAAAATAAGTGTGGAAACAATTCACTAAGAACCTTGTATAAACTGCTGCCTTAGTAGCAAAGTGAACCCTAATTTAAAATTTCAACCAACCAATGCTGTTCCCTTCAGCATTTAAACATTATGCATCTGGATCTAAGATAACATTAGGTAAGTACCATGTGCTGGCAGGCACAGGTAGTTACATGCCTTTCGATGTATTATTTACAAAATAAATACCACAAAACAAGACCGGAATATTGCTCTGTGTGAAAAGGGGCCAACCCTTAACCACAGCATTTTCCTGAACAGAATTGGCATTCACAACCATTCCCTTCAAATGTCAGAGCTGAGTCCTTTAAGTAAAAAATAATTTGCTATAGACATCATGCTGATGAGATAATTACTGAACATTTTTAATAAAGGAGCAAGAGTTGGTCTTAAAATTAAAGTCTGTTAAAGCCAAAGGTAGTTGAGTTTCTCTTGACAGTTTCATTCCATACGCCTGGCATCGTTCAAGAATTTTATCATTGCTTAAAGATCTTTTATAAGTCAGCATCTTAGATCATATTTTTTATCATAGTCATCCAGATTGGCTGTGTCAGATAATTATTATATGAAAATTATGAGTGACATGTGGGGACGGTTCAATTTTATGGACATGGGCAGATCTTTAATAAATGAGTAATAGCATAACAGAGAACTTCCTAATTATGTTAGTGATCTTTTCTTATAACCTGTCCTCAAAATGACTAATAAAATAACTATCACTGTGCATGTATTTATGTTTAGTTTTAGTTTAACAATCTATTACTAAATGACTGAAATTCAGAAATGGAAATTATTAAAAAATGACTTAATAGGAGAAAATTACTCAAAAGAGTTAGCATATATTAGTGCCTTTGATTATAATTTTTTAATAGCACTGTCACTGCTTGAATTATCAAGACTTGTGATGAAAGAATTTATATTAAGCAAAAAGTCTTAAGATTGGGTCCTAATTATACTGCATTATGAAAAATACTGGCTTTTTTTTTTTTTTTGTCTGAGCAGGGCAAAATAATTTGTGTTACATTCTGCCCCCCCATAAAATCCATAAAAAGCAAATTCTATAATTCTATTTTCCTATATACAATGTCAGTTTCTAAAGTCATATCAAATATTTTTTTTATAATCAAGTGAGCATTAATAAGTAAAAATGTGTATTTTGTGAACTACTTTTTAAAAAAAGACTATGGTGACAGTCAATTCTATTCCTGTATTTTTCTGTATCTTTCATAGATTCCAATGTTTAAGGACTGGTCATGAAATATACAGTAATAGCCTACTTCTCATCCAAAAGATTGATTGTGTTCAGCCTAGTTTTGATAGTAGGGTATCGTACTGTATTTTTTTTTTTTTAATTAGAAGGACATTTACTCTACTTCTATTATCCAGAATATTCAAATAATCACAGTGCAATGTTCTCCAACTATTCTGTATGAGTGGCAGTTTACTGGTCATTTTAATAGTATGTAATTTTAATAAAGACAAATGAGTAAAGTACTTCAACCTTTAAAAGTTGTCTTTCAAAAGCATTGCCTCATTTAATCCTCACATAGCTTTTGAATCTCACTTTTAAATCTGAGGACTGTCATAAAGAGATGATGTAATTGTCCCCAAATCCTCTGCCTACTGGACAGCAAAATCAGGGTTCAAATCTGGGTCCCTGCTGCCTTTCTCCAGATACACCGCTGCCTCTCTGAGATAACAACACTGACCATAAAGGGAAGTACAACACTGACCATAAAAGGTAAAAGTCTGAGTCGTCTTAGTGCTTGTTCCGCTGTGGCTGTGACTTCACGTACATGGCTAAGGTATTTCAAGGTGACTTGGGACAAAACAGCAATGTGTTATTACCAAGTCTGTGGATTCCATCTGGCTTGATACAGCACTATCAATTCTCATTCTCATTCATTCATTCATTCATTCATTCAACAAACGTCTACTGGGCTTTTACTAAACAACAAGCACAGTGCTTTGAGTTTTTCCAGTGAATACACACGCAACATAAACACACAACTGTGGATACACACACAACATAAACACAATTGTGGATACACATACAACACAAAAAGTTAAAACAAAAACAACTTCTCACTGGCTCTTCTTTTCAATGACAATCTCTGATGGAGACTTGCACCAAGGCTGGAAACTATAAGCCAAGTCGTGATTGGTCAACACATGATTCTCCATTTTTTTTTTTTTCAAGCTGGGGCACAGGCCAGAGGCGTGGGGTGGCGAGAGGGTTCACCAGAGACAGAGCGGGGAGCAGAACAGGCAGATCAGAAGTACACTGCTGAGGGGAGCAGCGGGCGAGGCAGGAGAGGTCCGCCCCACCATGTGGGATTCTCCCCGGCTGGGCGTCGAACTCGCGTCGCCGCTGCCGACAGCTCCACAGCGCAGCGCTCAACCGCTGCGCCACTGGGGAGGCCCATGATTCTCCATTTTAAGGACAGCACCCATTGGTGGATCTTGAGAGGCTTTTAGATGATGCTTAGTTGCGCAAAACGACCTAGGCTTAGATCTGGAAAGTGTTACTTCCTTCATGATTCTCCTTCAATCTTTCCAATAACATTGAGAGGAAAAAGGCATCCTTTGAGGCTAGTGTCTATTTGATTACATAACAAAATAAAGCAGCGTTTGGTACAAGTACAGTTTTAACATCTGGACACGGGGTAATCTCTTTACCAGAGCGAAAGCTTCAGGTTCAGAACCTTCAACAGGTAACTTCCTAGAGTTAAAATTTAATAGTTCCTTTCCTTTCACTTATTTTTAGTTTCATCTTTTACATAGCAAGTGAAACTGGTCCTTACATTTCCATATAGAAGAGTGATATCATGCTTCTTTTATAAATCATTAACCTATTAAAGTCAGTCTACATTTAAAACTGTGATGTTTCTGATGGAAGAGGGAAGACATGATGAGGCGTGAATTATGAATGTTCACAGGAATGGCTGCCATATGGGAGACACTTGCAGGGAGAAAAAGCAGCGGACTGATCATTGGCAGCAGGCCTCTAGTTGAGTGACTTTGAAGAAGTTAATGAACCTGGCAGCCTCATCTTCATCTGCAAATGTGATTTTGGCTGAACCAGTAATGCAACCCGTTTCTGTCCCCAGCCCCAGGTGGAGACCTGTTCCCTTTTGGGTAGCGCGCACACCACGGGGACCGTGGCGGCAGAGTAAGCAGAAGGCATTGGGCGGTTTTGCAGAATTCCCCGGCCTTCCTCTCCAAGCTTTTTCTCTTCGTCACGTTACAAACATGCTTGGGAGTTGAGAATCACTGGACGAGATCACCTCTAAGGCCTTTTCCAGCTCTAACAGTCTAAGCAGCTCTGATGTTACTTATAAATGTTAGTGCTGATATATCAGAATGACTTGGTAGCTGTGAGAAGAAAACATGCCTGTAATTTCACCAAAGAAGGAAGAATTGTTTAAATGATAAGATAATAATTCTATTTCTCTCAGGAAAAGGAGTACATGGTCAGACTGTAGGAGAAAAATACCAGGTAGACTAAAACTGAGTTCTCTCTAACAGGGACTATGATTTATCTGAACCTGGCAAGTCAGCCCTGCCTGTTAGAGACCTGTGTCTGCATCGGGATCTGTACTCGTCTCTGTCTAGGACATCGTAAAACACAGCAACGCTTCACTGCTCCATAACTCAGTGTCTGGAGACCTTTCACAACTGGAATAAACCTGAGAGTCAGTAAATATGTGGCTAAATAAATATCATAAAGTCTCCCCCGTAGAGTCCACCTGCTTTCAAAAACTCCACTCACAGCAGCAGTTGGAAGGGGCAGTTCACAAAGAAATGAAGATTATAATATGCCGTCCCCCAAATCTGCTATTTTGACATAAGAATTACTTTGAGGTAAAGGCAATGGAGAAACAGCAGTCACAGGAGGAGCTCTCTATCTGCCTAAAAGCAGGGTCTGAGGTGTCCTTTATGAAGGTGACAAAAATTTCCCCTTGGAAAGCTGTCTCTTCCTCTGTAACAAGAGTAAGTCTGAAGTGGACCCACCTCACCTGACAACTTCGGTCTGCATATCAGAATTTATCGAATGACCTTTCTGTACCATACACTTCCCAATCACCTTCCCACAATTTCCCACCCCTTTTCCAGAAACCCAGACCCCCTTTTCTTTTGTGAACTCACTTCTGCAGAATGTATCACTTTGTTATCATAGCCCAGCTATCTCTTTTCACTTCTTTTCTGTGATGCATCTGTGCACATAAAAATATTAAAGATTTGTATGCCTTTCTTCTGTTAATCTGTATGTTGCCAATTTAATTTGCAAGCACTGGGACATGATCTAAGACCATGGAGGAAAAGTTTCCCTTTCTCAACACAAGGGAAAATAGTTGAGAAACACTAACTGAACAAAGCAAAATTAAATAGGGTTGCTTCATGCAGAGATGAGGGGAGTTTTCAATATGCCAAATGTGTTGTGAATTTCTGTGGAGAGAATAATTCACTATTTCCTCAACTTCTTTGAGTCAAGGCCCACTCTCATCACAAAGCCATACTAGTATTTCCAGTAATGATAACAACTGCATTTCTAGTGTTCCTTTAGCGTTTGGATTTTCCCAGTGCTTTCACAAATAAACTGCATCTCACTTCATCTTTACAACAACTCAGAATTGGGTGAGTAGGAATTATTATTTCCCTGTGATGGTGGAAGAACTAGAGGCAAGGCCAGACACGGAGCCCAGCAATTTCCTCTAGGTGCCACCTTTCCATGGGGTCAGCTTCATGTATTCTGTCCTTCGATCACATCTCTTCTACAGACTTGGAGATCTCCTTGAAAATACCTCGTGAGGATTCTATAGGAAAACTAATATTAAGGAGCTTTCCTTGTAAACATCCTAAATCCCTAAAAAGTATTCTCTGAAAAAGCCGCAAAGATAGTTGGCTATTACATAAGGCTTCTTGTTAGGCCTTCATTTCATTTCCTCAATGAATTGATGTGTCTGACATCCATACTCAAAGTAGGTAAGTGTGCTGAGTCAATGGAAGTAAGGTGATGTTTCTGAAATAATGAGGAATTTTCCAGGAGGTTTTAGGTAGCACTTTCTGGTTGAAAAAATAGTTCCACAGAGAACATTCTTTAGTAAAGTAAAAAGCTTAGTCATTGAGAAGAAAAAGAGAGAAGCCCCATATGGGTAGCACCTCTGATAAGGATAGCTGTTGGCCACAGCCCTAGGCCCCTCAGGAGAGGGCACAAAAGCTGGGCTGTGGTGCCCACCACGGGCACAGAGAACAGGGAGACGAGCACAGGGGCAGCCAAGGCGTTCTGGACAGGACCTTCCTGTCCCGGATGGAGCAGACGAACCTGGGGCAACCAGCAAAGTCTGGAGCTCTGGCTCTATGGCCCTTGGTAAGTTGCTCAGTCCCGGGATTCGGCACCAAGGTCAACACAGTGAGGCGGTCTTATGTGACCACGACCACAAGTTTCAGACACGTCACCCTACAAGAACATTCCTATCAGGCCCCATCCTGACATCAGGATCCTCAGGAGACCACTGTCCCACCAGGGGTGACCTGGAGGCAAAGCAGGGCCAAAACAGGCCAGAAGTGTTCACCACACCCTAGAGCCTGCATCCCCCAAGGACGGGAGCCTTGTATAACCAGTTAGTCCCAAGGGGGTGCCTTTCGCCATTTCCCACAAAGGCGCAGTATATCTAACAGGGGCCCAGGATCCTGGGGACTGCAAATCATCAAGTAAAATCACTTGATGTCAGAAAACAAAAAGTATCTCTAAGAGGCAAAAATCTCCTTACTTGCTTCTGAAATTACTGCTTAGAGGCAAGCAACCCCGGATGAGTGACCTGAAAACAGAAAACACTGGGCAACTGGAACACCTCACTTCAAAAACTCCTCAAAGGGAAGCAGACCAGCGCCCTATTCCAGAAACTCCTCTTCCACTGTCTGTCTGTGTGGGAAATAAAATTCAAGTTGGCTTTTTAATGATGATTATTTTTACACTGTTTTTATTTCTGATATTTTAATTTTGTTAATGTGTAAATCCAAGGAAGTCAATTATTCATACCGAGCCCGCTTTTAGAAAAAATAATCTTTTATGTTTGTTTGATTTGATATTATCAGAGAAAAGACTATCAAAATCACATCATCCAATGAATTCTTATTTATTTTTTAGTCAGAGTTATACATCAGGCTCACCCATCTGAAACACAGCTGAAAAGAGGAGCTACACAAACAAACAAGAACTCTAATGGACAAATGGTGTAAAGTCTAAGAGATAAAAATCGTGAATATTATTATTTGTTTATTCATTAAATACAGTCATTATTATGGTCTGGTGAGTGAGCCAGGCACTGTGTGTGGACAATAAAATGAGAGCAACACGGGTCTGGTGTCTGTCTGCATTGAGGACTCACCCGGTGTGCTCTCCCCCTGGTTTACACTCCCCCTGGTTTACAAATGACACCGACAAGTTCTGTTATTTGTTGTCTAAATTTGCTGCCTATTAGAAGCAGCTAGTGAGGGTGGGGGAAGCTGCTAGTGTCAGCTACAGTAGGTCCTCGATGAATGTCGTAGACAGGTTCTTGGAAACTGCAACTTTAAGAGAGACAACTACAAAGAAAGCAGGTCTTGGGATAGAGTGGTTTCGTTCAGCGTTGACAGGGATTACTTTTCATCCATCAACATTACAACAAAACTCAACAGCCGTGGTACCCGAGAGCAGGGAAAAGCACCAATGACAAGACAGGAGACAGCAAAGCTACCAGAACAGACCATAGAGCTCACAAACCAAGTACAGAGAAAGCAGATGCGATGAGTTCAGCAGTCCAACCCACCCTGATGGAAAGATCTAGAACCACAGCTAATCACAACCAACTCTATACTGGATGACTCAGCAATGCCTGGGCATCATGTAAAAAAAATCAAATAATGAACAATTTGAGAAGGAATGTATAATATAGTTTTAGAAAAATTTTCAACGAAATGGTTAAAGAAAAGGGAAGGGGAAGAAGGTTAAAGCTATCAACCTTCACCTTCTAGAAAACACGGCTACCTGGACCTGCCTTCCATAGAACTGGTCTTCCAGAAAGCTGAGGTTGTAAACTACCTTTCATTACAATTATGTCTCTTTAGCTCTGTTTAAAATACTCAGCTCCAACTGCTGTCTCTCATTAAACTAGAAGTTTCGTTTCAAAACTAATCATGTGCAGACAGGAACCAGTCGATTCTGCACAAAACTGGGATTCACAATAAAACAAGTCCCTGGAATTTCCAAGTCCCTAAAATTCTCAGTTACATCACTGGCCACACTCCCACCCTCAATATCCACCACAAACACTTTTGCTGAGACAAGAGCTGAAGACATTGGAAAATCTAAGCTAACAGTCATATATTTTTTTTTTTAATTTGGAAGAAGAGTTACTAAGTGCCTGAATCGGAACCAGAAAGTTGGTTGGACGCTGGGCCTGAGGTCCGAAGTAAATGCCACAACTGTTCAAGCCCAGAACAGCAACAAGCTGGGATTTAAAGATAAGGTCTGTCATTTTGAGATCTTTGAGATGAGCAAAATTTGCCCTATTAATTCAGCCAAGAAAAACAAGGATGCTTCTCTGAAATGCACATGTCCTTTAAAAAATGCAGAGAAAATAATATAAATAACAAACTTTTGGACTCAAACTCAAGTTTATTAAAAAGACAAAGCTATAGACCCCTGAGTGGCCTGGTGTGTAACATAGAGGGAAGTTGTTAAGAGAGTAGATTCTCGGCCTCCCTGGTGGCTGTGGAGCTGTCGGCAGCGATGATGACGAGGACGCTAGTTTACGCCCAGCCGTGGAGATTCCCACATGGCACGGCAGACCTCTCCTGCCTCGCCCGCTGGTCCCCTCAGCAGTGTATTTCCATCGATCTGCCTGTTCTGCTCCCCACTCTGTCTCTGGTGAATCCTCTCGCCGCCCCACGCCTCTGGCCTGGACCCCAGCTTGTATGCATAAATAAATAAATCTTTAAAAAAAAAAAAAAGGAGAGTAGAATCTAAGAGTTCTCACAAGAAGAATATGCTTTTTCTTTTTTCTTATTTTTCTTTTCTTTTTGTTGATATATATGAGATGATGTATGCCAGGGAAGCCAATTGTGGTCATCAATCCACAATGTATGTAAATTAAACCATCACACAATATGCATGAAGCTGCTATACTGGTATATGTCAATTATTCCTCACTAAAACTAGGGTGGAAAAATATGTGTCTTATTTTCCTAGAGTTCCAAGTATCAAATTCATACTTTATCAAATGCAGATAATTAATGTGACATCATAAAAACCACTGTCATATTGGAGAGTCTTTTTCAATAAAGGCAAAACTATAGCCAACTACACTTCACACCTGGTAGACTGACAATGGAGCAGTATGTGGCCGAGAGTAATTCTGTCTGGGTTCAAATCCTGCATCTCCACTTAACCAGCCAATGACTTACATCTCTAAGCCTCAGCATGTCCAGCAGTAAAATGGAGTACAAATAATGCATAGGATTTTGTAAAGATCAAACAAAATAGATGACATAGTGACTGAACCCAGAGGGCAATCAATTAACATTAGAATTTACTTTTTCACTAGGCTCTTGATGCCCTGGGCACATAGTAGTTGTTTGATAAATTTTTGAACAAATGAATACACTGATGCAATTTCAGTTGAATAAAACTCCAATTTAATTCTATCTGGAATGCATTTTCCCTGCTATGCACTAATATGGCACCAGATGTTATAACACATAAAAAAAAAAAGGACATGTGAGGCGTAGTCCCTGCACTGTCATAAAAGAATTTACAAATATAATTGAAAGAAGGCTCGTGGCACAGTTAAATAATATCCAATAAACGCTGGCGGGATCAAGTGCAGCTCTACCCACCACCACCCAAAGGCAACATGATTTTACCGTGACAATGAAAAGGCAAATGGCAGGCCCCTATAATCCCTGCTGCCTCCAAGAAGCAGGCAACAAAGGGCTTTCTCTTTGCTAAGTGAAGGGATGGGTGTGGGAATGTCAAGGACTTGAGAGAGTTGAAATGCTCCAAATGGGATCAAACAATCTTGCAGATAGGAACTTGCAAGTTTGATTTTTTGTTCTTTTTTTTTTTTTAAAGATTTATTTATTTATACATACAAGCTGGGGTACAGACCAGAGGTACGGGGCAGCGAGAGGGTTCACCAGAGACAGAGCAGGGAGCAGAGCAGGCAGATCAGAAATACACTGCTGAGGGGAGCAGCGGGTGAGGCAGGAGAGGTCTGCCGCACCATGTGGGATTCTCCCCAGCCGGGCGTCGAACTCGCGTCGCCGCTGCCGACAACTCCACAGCGCAGCGCTTAACCGCTGCGCCACCGGGGAGGCCCCTGATTTTTTGTTCTTAATAACTCAGCACAAGGACAGGCCGGGGACGGGGAGGAGCAGCAGAGAAGATGCAGGAACGGAGGCAACTCGTTTCCAGCCTCCCTGGCGAGCACCAGCAAAGGCTCAGTGTGCAGGCACGTCTCAGGCACCCAGGCTTGGCAACAGTCTCTGGTGACCAGGACAGTCTCCTGCGTTCAGAATCTCTAGACACACCACAGGATTCACTCCCACCCACGGTGGTCAGCTCTCTGAACAGAACTCCCAGAATTGGGGAATGGGCTGCCCTTGATTGTGATGGGGTTCAAACATTTGTGTTCACACAACTTCCTAAGAACCTTTAAAAACTACATGCTCTAGCAAATTTTCAGTTGATATCCAAAATTTTCCATCATGTGTTTTAAAGAGATGCAAAGGTTGTAATTCCTAGCCAGATAAAAATATTTTCAAATAAATAAAATGATTACACTATTTTTACACATAAATCTGAGAAGATGCACATACACACTAGTGATAGATGTGTGCCCTTATAAATATAAAATTTTATTTCATAGAATATATATTATATATACACACATACACACACAAACACACATGTATAAACACATACACACACGTCCCAGCTTTAGTTGCCCCATAACTAAATGGGTTAACTTACATTAAAACTACTCAGACACATGCCTCAGGAGCCCTTACTTGAACAAAATTAGTAGCAGTCACTTCACGATTTTGTAAAATCTGCAAAGTTTAGCTATTTAACCCCAGTTGGTTTAGACCAAAGTCTTAGCCACTCTAACTTCCCCTCTCCATAAGTCACTGTTGGGTTGGATGGCATTGCACTAGTTGGCATTTTTAACTCATAATTTTTTTATTCACTTTCCCAAAGAAAGAACATTTCTTCAAATTTGTAGAATGTTCAAGCCCCACAAAACCTGGCAGAGAACTGTAAATAGAAAATTAAAGATACTTGTTACCTGGGTAGGGGAAGACCAGGTTAGTGAGGGGAGCGGATGACCAGGAATACGTATGATGTCCTCAGGACTGGGAGTTCCTTGTGAGGGGGATTCCATCACAAGGGCAGGAAGGTTGGTTAGGTGGGAGAAGGAATTAACAGTCATTTCTCTGTTCACTCACTCTTCTCTAATTAGTAGCATTTTATTCCACCTGCCCCACAGATTTTTGTCCCAACAGAATACATGTTTATATTTGAGAATATCTGTGATCATTCTGTTTTGTGTAATGAAAATATGTACATAAATTGGCTTTTTAAAATTTTCCTGCTATCATAGTGTTGCAAGAACTTAAAAATATATCCCAAATTGAGTTAAAACTACCACTAGTTTGTAGTGGATCAAAACAACTTCAGGTTTTATAAATTTCACAAATAATTATTAGGAAGCAGAAATAAAATTTGATTGAAAGAGATGAATAGGACTGGATTGTTTAATTCATTACATAGTTGTAACTGCCTTTTATGTATTCATTTTTATTCCTATTTTTCATTTTAAGAAATGAAACCTTCACTTAAATTAGTAGATGAGAATGTGAGGAGTTATAGCAGTGTCAATCACTTCTTGAATGTCTTTCTAAATATCCTGATGACCTGTCGATCCCCTGAAGAAAACTTGCTTACATCTTTCTGCACTTTGTTGGAAAGCAAAGATCTGAACCCACCTGACTTGTAAAAGGGTTTGTTTGCTTTACCTTAATAAACAGAGATCACCCAACAAGTGCCAGCCCGTGAGAGCACCATCTCTTCTCTAAAAAAGATGTCTTGACATTCATGCCATCCAATGTTCATTTTAAGCAATACTACACACCCCCTACAATCTCAGTACAGCTCATTTTTTGATGACCCAGCTCCTCTTCTCCAACTGGGGATTAGCAAAAATGGGAAATATAGAACTCTGTGACTGATTTTAACATTTCTCTTATTTTTAAGATTTTTTTTTTTATTTATGCACACAAGAACTAGGGTATAGGCCAGAGGTGCAGAGGGTGAGAGGATCCACCAGAATGAGAGTGCGGAGCAGAACAGGCGGATCGACTGAAATACGCTGCTGAGGGGAGGACGGACAAGACAGGAGAGGTCTGCTGCACCCTGTGGGTCAGCTCCCCTGGCTGGAGATGGAACTCATGCTTCATTGGCTATTGATAGCTTGATAGTGGTGAGACTTAACCCCATGCACCACCAGGGAGACCACCCATGCCCAATTAAAAAAAAATACAAAAGCAAAGTGATCAGACCAATTTTCTATAAACCGCACAGAGCAAGTAGCCCCACGGGGAGGGCTAGACCTCATTCAGCAGAAGTGGGAGGACCGAGTGCTTTAAAAAGCTTCCTCAGAAAGCAAGATGAACTGTCTCTCATGAGAGGCAGAGGCAGGAGTAAGTGAAGTCGCTGCTGAAGAATCTTCAACAAAGTGACAGATAATAAAACTGCCGTTCCTGCTGAATAATCATTTTTAAACCGGCAAGAAATGTGACCTAAATGCCAACATAATCCATGACAAAATGACATGATCGAAGTTCTGAAGTAAACAAATCATAAATTCAAGATGAGTTATAACCTATCCTAATAAAAACACAGTGGGGATGTTTCTTCCCATTTTAGCTAACGAGAGAAAATAAACCATCAGCTTGTTGAATGCTATCATAACAGGAAAATGTCAGCAAGAAGGCGAATCAACATTACACTATTATACTAAATAAATACCTGCAGGATAAGAGCTAAGTTGATTTTCCTGTTGAAATTTCTTTATCGAGATTAAAACTACTTTGAAAGTTCTTGGTAAAAGTTAGAATAACACTTCAGTGCTTTTGTTGAAATATACTACCTATATGACTTGGGGTAACAGGGAAAAGATCACTCAGGGCTGAGAAGACCTGGACTGGATACAGAACCCACCAGCTGAGAAACCTGGAGTTCATCACATCTCTCTGAACTCAGGTTCCTCTTCTGTCAAGAGAGCTTAACACCCACCACTCAAGAGAATAAAGAAGTAAGTGTGTTAAGATGTATACAAATACTTTATAAACTTGAAGTGCTATCCAAATCTGAGAACCACTTTAGACACCTGCTTAGGCTCCTCCATGAGCTGTTTCCAGAGTTACTGTCATGAATTATAGCTCTACTGTCATCCTGTGGTGTAAAAATATTCATTGGCTTCCCCACTGCATGCCAGTGAGTAGACAAGTCCCTTCACAATGCATCCTTTTACCATAGAAATCTCTCTCATTTGGCACTGACTTGCTTGGTAAGTGCTATGTCCTTTTCCACATCTGTATTCAGAAAACTCCTATTTAAGCTTCAACACCCAATTCAAGTGTCACCTCTTCCATGAAGTCCTCTCATTATCCCTAATGGTTTCCCTCCTCTGTGTTCCCACAGGCATGTGAAATAGGTCCCTGAAAATGTTGAGTTCATACATCTGTATCAGAGACTAGACTAGCAGCTCTTTCAGAAAACTTTGTGTCTTCCACACACCCAAATTTGAAAAAATTAAATTTTATCAAATGATCACGCAGCAAATGTTTTAGAACTATTCTTTGTAAATTATGGTGAAGCAGACAGAGGTCTTTGGACACATGGAAAATCTTTAGTCCTTTAAGAAAATAGAGAAAGAATAAAACTAATCCACTGAAATATAACTTATTTTAGAAGGTCTTTTTCCTACCTTCACCCCCTAAAACAAACTACAGGTGACAGAAAGGGCAGAAATATCACAACAATTAACTAGTGTAATACCTAGAAGCAGAATTTTGACAGTTTGTTTGGAGACAGACACACACACCCCACAGAAAGTAACACCCCTCTGGCTCCTACACTCCACAGAGCCACCTGCTCTGGTTAGGCTTCTGCCTGGTAATTAAAATGAAGTTGTATATTAGCAGATATTATAAATGCAAATTTTCACAGTATTCCAGCAGCAGAGTACCGGATAGCATTCTCTTTATAATCTGTTGGGTGCTGTTCTTGAACATAGAGAGTCCCTCTAAATTTCCAGCAGAGACTCAGAGAGGTTAAGTGAATTGCCCAAGGTCACACAGCTGCATGGTAGCAATGCCAGGACTCAAACAGAGGACTTCTGATTTGAGGTCCAAAGCTCTGTTATACTACACTACCTCTTGTAATATTAAACACCCAAATAAGGCAAATTTACAGAATTTATAGCTTTAAATGTCCATGTTTTCAGATTGTGGTCCTTTGAACATTACGTTAAGAAGACCAGCAACCCACAGGAATTAACAACTCATCATCCAGCCATTTACAAACTAGTGTTAAATGAGTGCTGTCCCCATTACCAAGATGCTACAAAGAGGTGAGAGCTGGTGGAGCCAGGCAGCCACAGTCACCGCCACCCCCAGCTAAGGTTTCTATTCAGATTGCAAAGGGAGCACGTGGCTGTCCAAGGCACTCCTTTTTTGCTCAAGACCCAGGAGGAATCCAAAAGGCTGAGGCCTACAAAACCTCCTGTCCTGCCCCAAAGGAGGCAACTTGAGGATGGTGGGCATGGAGTCACATGTATATCTGGCCTGGTGTGAGCAACTGTGCAGTCCCCTCACACCCACACATAGTCTCTCCAGAAACAATGTCGGGGGCTGAAGAGCTGGGGGCCCTCCCTGAGAGGCAGCTGCAGAAGAGGCACAGGCCCAGGTCCTAGTACAGTAAGCCCTGTCTGAACTTGTGATAGCTTCTTGGAAACTGGACTTTTAAGCAACATAACATCTAATGAAAGTAGGTTCATATTGCTATTGCCCAGATTTCCTTTTTCTCAACGTGATAACTAAAGGATGTTAAACAAAAGACGTTGAAGGGGCCTCCCTGGTGGCACAAGGGGTTGAGTCTCAGTACTATGAAGCTATCAGCAGCCACTGCAGTACGAGTTCGATCCCCGGCCAGGGAGCTTCCCACATGGCACAGCAGATCTCGCCTGCCTCCCCTGCTGCTCCCCTCAAGAGTGTTTTTCAATAGAGCTGCTTGTTCTGCTCCCCCCTCTGTCTCTGGTGGATATTCTCACACACACACCCACATCTCTGGCCTATACCCCAACTCTTGTAAGCATAAATAAATAAATCTTTAAAAAAAAGACATTCTGCTGTACTATGGAGAGCTACCACATGGCCTCAGAAGCTCTCCCACCCCAAAAAGTTTAGGATTAAGATTTCAAACACTCTAAAAAAAATTAAGTTTGAATCAATTCATTACAATGTTTGAAAATGAATGTACTATTAGCGAATGACATTTAAGTAGATAACCTTGTCTCCAGCTAGACTTGCAAAATCAATGAGTTAATTTACACTGAAAAAAAAATGTCAAAAGGATTTAAAAGTAAATGAAAAAAACAAACACTAGAACTAGAATAAAATATAAAGTATACGTATTTGATGTCAGCTTATAAGCCTTCCAAAGCTTAAATGCAAAGAAAAAATAATAAATGCAAAAAAAACATTAATTGGTGCATGGAAATTCACTGGAAAATCTAAAGAGTAAATGGAAAAATGCATTTCTAGCAAAGGACTAATATTCTCATCTCTAAAGAATTCTTACAATTGATAAGAGAAAGAACACATCGATAGGGGGAAAATAGAAAGGGTAGAATGATGTAATTCCAAAGAGATGATGTTTTATAAACAAAATCAAATTGTTCAATCTCACTAATATTCAAAAAAATGCAAATCAGAACATAATAACATCATTTTTCATCAAGAAAATGGGTAAGGAGTTTCTTAAGTTTAGCTCCAATGTATGTACGAGTATTAGCAAATGGGGTAGGTATTGCTGTGGAATACACCCCAAAAATGGCAATTTGTACTAAAAGTGATTTTATAAAATGGATGTACACTTCACCTACGCAATTCTAAGTCTAGGAACTCATCCCGGGGAGGTGGAGAAGTGTGCAAAAAATTGAACACAGCTTTGTATAGAATAATGAAAAGCTGAAATTCTCTCAAATCAAAAAAGGACTTGCTAGAGGAACTACTGTACATTCATCAGACCCCTGCCACTATGAAAACCAATGTTGTAAAGAAATATGTAAAGTTGGGCCTCCCTGGTTAAGCGCAGCACTATGAAGCTATCCAGAGCCACTGCGGCATGAGTTTGATACCTGGCCAGGGAGATTCCCACATGGCACAGCAGACCTCTCCTACCTCGCCCGCTGCTCCCCTCAGCAGTGTACTTCAGTCAGTCTGTCTGTTCTGCTCCCCACTCTGTCTCTGGTGAATCCTCTCACCCCCTGCATCTCTGGCCTACACCCCAGCTTGTATGTATAAATAAATAAATCTTTAAAAAAAATAAAAATATACGGGGCCTCCCTGGTGGCACAAAGGGTTGAGCACAGCACTGCAGTGCTGTCAGCAGCTGCAGGGCAAGTTCGATGTCTGGCCGGGGAGTTTCCCACATGGTGCAGCAGACCTCTCCTGTCTCACCCACTGCTCCCCTCAGCAGTGTATTTCGGTCTCTCTGCCTGTTCTGCTCCCCACTCTACTCTGGTAAACCCTCTCACCGCCCCACACCTCTGGCCTGCACCCCAGCTTGTATGAAAAAATTAAAAATAAATCTAAAAAAACAAATAGAAATATGTAAAGTCATGGAACGCCATTTATGATACTATAGGGTACAGGCAGGGTGTGACCAATTCAAAACATTTGTGAGGACGCAATTACCATGCTTTAGATTTCCTTTGTGTCCTGTTTTCTACTTTTATGCAATAAGCACATATTAATAGTTAGGTTTCTTAAAGTTGTGTTTTTAAAGCATTATGCCAAGTCACACTAATTATTTGCAGCCAATTATAAGCTTTGGCCAAAAAAAGATCTTTACCAGGGTGTTTAGATATTAAGGACACGTGGCAGTGGATTCTGACACCATGACTCAGGATCAAATTTTAAAACTATGCAAGAATCAGCAATACTTATTTGAAGAAACTTCATACCCACAACCAGTTGTTTCGTTTCCGATGCTTATTAGTGAACTCTGCTAAGTTAAAATCTGTATGTGCATGAATTCCAAGCAGCCTGCATCCAAGACTATCTGTAGAGCTTAGTAAGCAAGCAAAAAGAGGTATTTGAAACTTGAATCATGCAAGCGTGTGATTCTCACTTGAGACAAATTTAATAATCCTAAATGTGAATAATTAAATGATGAACGAAAATTCAGTTAAGAAGAAATTTATACATTTCATGGCACTGCTCTTCGTGGGCTAGGCTGACCCTGTCATTTGTCTATTTATAAGTATTAATTACATCCTAGAAATGCTACAGCATACATCCTGCTCCTCACAGCAACACCCTCCAGCTGGTGTCATGGGGAACACCCCAGAGGCACCCGGAAATGCAGATTCTCAGGCCCAACCCCAGACCGAATGCACAGCAATCTGCAATTTAACAAATCGCCAGGAGATGTGAATACGCAGTGAAGTTTGAGAAGAGCTGATTACAGAGAAGCTGAAAGCTAAAATCTTACAAGTCACAGACAAATGAAAGATGGTAAAGTTAAGCACCCCTAAGCAGTACAATCAAAGAACGTAATACACACACAATACACACAGCCCTCCATCTACTACAGGGTTTCTATATCTTGGCTGCATATTAGAATTACAGGGGGAGACTTAAAAAAAAAAATCAGGTGCCCAAATCTACCCCTGACCAAATGATGAAAACCAGTATTTTCTAAAACTCTGAGGGATTCTATCATGCAAGAGACTTGGGAACCCCTGATTTATTGGCATACACAGGATCTTAATCACAATGATATCAGCAGCCTAATCACAGCCAGAGACAACTAATCCCTGCTTCTCCTCTCCTCCAGGAGCTGACTATGGGCCCCTGGTCATCACTTCTGACACTCACCCCAAGGCCTTATCCTCTGTGCCTTCAAGTAGAATGCAGCCCATAAGAGTGTTAAGTCACGCTATCTGCAGCACCCAGCACAGAACTGGAGTCTGATGAACACTTGCTGAAGGAGTGAACCTGAATAGGATGAAAGAGAGGACAACTGCTAAGCCAAATGTGAAGGAGGGCGGGCATTCGAAAGTAATAGGGAAGTACATGTTCTCTGATCGTTTAAGTCTCACTGATGTGAGACTTCAATGAAGGATCAGTCTTGCAGGCAAGACTTCCTCTGAAATTTATAAAAGGTCACCTATCATCCCAACAACAAAAAAATGCATTATGCCAGCTGAAAATGAAAGAATATTCTAATAGGTTCTCCTACCTCTAATAGGTTCTTCCCCTCTTGTTGTTAGGTGTGTGGAGCACACACCTAACAACAAGCCTACACACTCTCGGGCCAGAGTGAGGATCAGAGACAAAGAGGCACCGTCCTAACTGTGCAACGTCAAGACACGGGCACTGAACCCCCCACCTCCGCCAGCCATCAGAAGTGGGAGAGCAGGACATAAGAACGTTTGAATCAAGTATCATCCAAAGGTGTTTGGAAAGTTCACCATGAAGCCTGAACTTGTGAAACTCAAAATATTATCATTAAATAGGTGATCCTCAAAAGGTTTTCACCAGATATCCTTTTTCTGGGTAAAAAGGACCATGCAAAAGCGTTGCGTATGGACACTAACACACACTTCCTTCTGCCTCCCTTTAATTTGTGGGAATGTTTTCATAATTTCGTGAGGCCTTAAATCTCTGTGGGCAAGGAAACACGAACAGTTTTTTGGGCTGGGAAAAGCATGCGCAAAGAAAGATGGCCGCCATCCTGTCATCTGCTAGAGCAAAACAAATGCACTGCGACCCCTGGTCTTTACCGCTAAGTGGCATTCCAGAATCCTCCCTTCCACCTTCATCTCCATGCTCTCCGCAGGCCTTACCGTGAGGCTTCTCTGGGACAGCCTGCGGAGCACGTGACAGGAGTTCGGAAGTCACCGACGTGAGCCCCACCTTAGCATCACACACCTCGCTTATGCCAACACTCCCCTCTGGACAGGTCTTCCACAATGGAAGTCCTCACTCCACTTGCTAGGAGGTGAGCACAATCCCGAGGGGTCTAGACACCCCCAAAGTCCAAGCTGCTCAGATACCTCCCCTCCTGCCTCAGTCCTGCCTTGGCTTCTCTGTTAATCATCACTTTGTGGTTTCTTCCCCAGGATGGTAAAAATAGCTTTCTCTCAAAGTGTCTGAATCTGCATGTGATTTTACACACATTTTTTGGCACATGGTTGGATGAATTTTGACACTAAAGCAGAACGAAATCACAAGAACTCCGCAATCCCATTTCTGTAAAACTCCAACCAGATGAACCAGTTGCACTCGTCTCAGATATTGAGGCAGTACTTGCAGGCAAGCTGCTGCCTGTCAGCTCCACATCCGTCCTTCTGTCCATGCAGCCCAGAGTGCAGCGCGCTGTAGGGTACTGTCTGCCGTTCCCTGTGCCTGACCTGCTGCCAGCGGTGGTCTGCGGGCAGCAAGAACACCCCAGTGGGCAGACCACCCAACACATCATGGCCCCGAGAACTCGGGCACACTTCTGTATTTAGGGTCCGAGGCAAGGCTCCCTGGCTCTCTCACCTGTCAGAGCCACAGAGCAGGACAGGGCGAGGCACTGTCTTCTCAAAAACTCAAAAGAGTTTCGAGGAGAGTTGCTGCTGTTAAGTACCAGACTGCTCCACGAAGTAGGCTCCTGAGTCCACGGGACTGGAAAATTCCTCAATTCCGCAGGCCAGTGCAGGCTCAGGTAGACACAGGAAGAAGATGAAGGTGCATCAGGGAAAGCAAATCATTTCACCTCTTTGTCTGCTTCTGGGTCGGTTGATTTTCTCTACTGTGAATGGCCTCGTTGTCTTTGCCCACCGATCTCATGAATGCCTTCTCTTTTTCTTATTGATTGATTGCACTTTTAAATATCTGCCTATTAACCCCATTTCCTGGAGAAACATCTGTCCCCAATCTGGGTCTTTTGGCTTTGTTTTTTGGGTGGTGGTGTTAAGAAGGTTTCACTTTAATGTTATTTTTTCCCTTTGTTGTATGTGCTGTGTCAAAAAGTGACTTCAGATGAAGAACTACAGGCTAACCGACCTCTCTTCTGGACAAGATTTACGTGGGGTGTGGACTGACGGGGACATGGCAGTCCTCTTCAATTCCTTATAGAATAGGTAGTCTGGTAGAATATTCTGTGAAGTTCCCCAAAGAAGAACTAGCAGAATCAGCTGGAAATTGCAAGGAAGCAGCTCCCAGAACTGAACAGAACTCTCTCAGCCACTGGAGCTGCCCACCTTCGGATCGGATGACCAGGCCCGGTGCCCTTCCATCAACCCACATGGCTTTGCCTGACAGTTCGGCTGAGCTGGCGGGAAGGACTTCATGTCAACAGCCTTCCGGGCTCCCAGGACGCTCCCTCAGGTTATGGCTATTAAGGTCCTGGACAAAATTTAACTGTATTAAATAAGGTAAAATCACATCTGCTTTCAACTTAAGGCATTGGGTGATCAGCTGCACTGAGTAGTAATGGCCTTGTGGATCTCACTGGCCCCAACACCCATGAGAGGTTGGGCAGGTCAAGGCAAGATAAAAACAGGGAGAAGGGAAAAGGAGAAAGTTCACCAGCCTCTTGGCAGAGATGCGACCTGCTAATGGGTTCACTTCTCTTGCCCGACTCTCAATGGAAGGAAAGTGGGAAAAGAAAGTAGCTCTACCTCTGGGCATGGCAGTTCCATCCTAAGGGGGAGACGCCCTCAGGCAGTCCCAGTGTGTGCTTGGTGTTATGGCTGCTTGAAAGGGTGTGATTTCTGGATCACTTGTCTAGGCCTAGAAAAGCGACCATCCAGAATAAGTTACAGCAGACTCCCTCTGCACTATTTTTATTTTACAGGAAGAAAAAGGTGTGAATAGATTCACAAGAGAGAAAAGAAGCTGTGCAAGGACTGTTTCCAGGAAGCAGGAGAGAGGCTGAGAAGCAGAGAGGCCTGTGCACGTCACTACCAGGGCGCACGGCTGGAGTTCAGCTGTTGAAGAGCCCGCCGACATGAGGGTGCAAGATAAGCCACGAGCACACTCGTTCAGGAATCTCATGCTTTTGTTGCTTTCGTTGGAAGCCACGTCATGTGAATTGGCATCCTCCACTAGGCTGTGTACATGCGTGTCTGTACACGCATATGCGTGTGTAGATGCCATCATGTATGTGTGGCAGGAAAACAGGGAGTCAGAGAGAAGCAAGGAATACGGTGAGAAATTTGGCATTTGTTGAGTTCCAATGCCTGGCTTTGGGTTAGGTAAGTACCCTATAAAATAGCAATTATTAATCCCACCGTATAGATCAAAAACAGCTGAGATTCAGAGAAGTTAAGAACATTACCCAAGTTCTCTCAGCGAATACATGGTAATACAATGATTCACACCACATCTCACCTCTGAAATGCATGTTCGTTCTATGCCCAAAGCTTCTGACCCACAGAAGGCCTTTGGTGACTGTTTGCTGAATGAATGGACAAAGGAATTTATGTTTCAGAGTACTTTGATTTTTATTTCATAAGGAATGGGAAAGTCAGACTTTACTGAACTAGAAAAAAAAATCAATGGTGTTTCCAGGAATGCAGTCCAGTAAAATGTAACTGGTTATTTAAATCACTTACCAGTGAATGAACTAAGAATTACTTAACCAAAGTCATAACTTAAAGTGACTGCATTATCTTTCATCAGACAAGGGTCTAAAGGTTTCCTCATTAAGCTCTAATTTTACAGCCTGTCATTTTGAAGTTCTAGGTCAAGATCTGGTCAGTCACTATTTCAAAAACAACATTACCTTATGGTTTCATCTCTTAAAGATGTACTAGCTAATTTAACACAAATTGCTGCCTATAGAAAATACAGTGACTTAGAAGAGGAAAATACATTGCTAAATCCACAGAGTCCCAAAACAACTGATTCAGGATACAGGTAAATGAAAAAAAAAAAAAAAAAAAACCAACAAGAAGTTTGCATTAAGTTGTATGTGGCCAAATCTCCAGATTGAGTGGAGATTCAGGTATATTTAATTTCAGGCAAATGTCATTCTAAATCCCCAAAACTAAGGAGTGGACAATTATTCCTGGGCACAGAAAAACTGGCCATAGAATTATTATGCCATAGTGGTTTAAATGCCTCTGCTTGGAACATATACTTTGAAACATCAGTAAGAGAAGGACTGTAGACATCCACTGAGCTGAGTCTGTCCCACATTCTCTACTTAAAATAGAGACCCAAAAAAAGTGGATATAGACCCCTAGTGAAGACCAGTCTGCTTCGCGAATACACTGAGTCAACAGACACTTTCTGAGGCCCTGTGCAGAGCACCCAGGAGAGGTAGCAGAGATGGAAAGTGCTGAATTAGCGTCCTCTGTCCAAGCAGCTTACCCATAAATGACTGCAACACAAGGTAGAGTGCCAAGATTTTAGAAATAATCATGAATAAAAGACTGCAGGACTTCAGAAATCATCACTGGAATATTAGTTTCCTGAATGATCAGCACAGAGACAATAGTAGAAGCAAAAGCAGGAAGCGAGACAAGAAAAATGAGTCAGCGGCAATCTCTGGGAAACCATAACTCATTTAAAACCTGAAACAGACCAAGAGGTAGAACAAGCACACCCTCAACTCTACACAGCTATCTGGCTCCCTGGTGATTTTTAATATAAATTTTTCATGCTGGAGTTCAACTAGCAGCATCTAGTAGAAGCTATTTTAAAGCTTCTTATTTTGGTATTATGTATTTTAAAGCCTACTAAAATTTTCTAACACTTTTGGAAGAACAATATTTCTTCCCCAAAATCATGTTATTCTACTAAGGAAAAACATATATATTGTTCCTATATATTTGTCCTATATGTTATACCACAATATGAATAAAAACTGAATTGTATGCGAATTTAAATTTTATGAGAACACTCAAGATTTTTTTGCTGGCCTCCTATTCCATTGTATAAAGAATATAAAGAACACAATGGACCCCAATGCTTTTCCCTGCTGAGCTCATCAACTTCATGCTAGTGAGCAAATACAAAGACAAAATACTCACCTCCATTGTACATTAACTTGCTGTTCAAAATGGGCTACACTCATATCCTACATACAAGTCACAATAATCTTTGTGACATCTATAAAATACATAAGTACTAACTATCCATTAATTATCATAAGCTAGCACTAACAGCAGAAAACCGAAGTGTTCAATATTCAAGTGCTTACAAGGCCTAATTCTGTAACTATAAAACAAGATTCTAAAAAGTCTTTTGAAGAGGTCCTTGCTTTCAATTCATTAGTAATTTGTTTAGACTTAACTATATAGCTATACTCTATACTTAGCACTCTGAACTGACTAAAGTATAAAACTAATTTTTTGCTCCTTGAGAAGGTGTACACCAATGATGCAGAGAATAATACAGAAAAGCATTGTGTAAAAGCCAAAAGAAACTTCAAAGTTAAAGTTAAACATAACAAAGTTAAACATAACAAGTGTTGGTGAGGATGTAGAGAAACTGGAACTCTCATACATTGCTGGTAGGAATGTACAAGAGTGCTCTCATTGTGGAAAACAGTTCAGCAATAAGTTAAAAATGGAATTACCATACGACCCAGTATTCCTCCCCTAGCTATATACCCAAAAGAACAGACACCAGGTGTCCACATTAAAGCTTGTACACAAATATTCATAACGGCACTATTCTCAACAGCCAAAAGATAGAAACAACCCAAGCATCCATCAACAGATGAATGAATAAACAAAATATGGTAGATCCATAAGGCAGAATATTACTCAACCATAAAAAGGAACGAAGTACTGCTACTTCCAACAATATGAGTAACTTTCAAACTCTAAGTGACAGAAACCAATCACAAAAAATACTTATAATTTCATTGCTAAGAACTGTTAAAAATAAGCAAATGCATAGAGCTAGAAACTAGATTAGTAGTTACTCTGAGCTGGAGAGATGGAGGAATGGTGAGGTGATAGCTAAAGGGAACAGGATTTCTTTTCATGGGGACAAAAATGTTCTAACATGTAGTAGTGGTTGCATTTGCCTCTGCAAATAATGCAAACTAGGATCTATTCCCATTATTGAAATTTATTAAACTATTTAAAACTTTAAATGGAATAATTATATGGTTTGTGAATTACATCTCAATAAAACCGCCGTAAAAAATTAATAGCAGATACTGAAATACACTTTATTTGGAATTTTCTTGCACCATAGTTATCACCTTCTTTTCACTACTGTGAAAGTATTTTTGGTGAAAACTTATTGCTTGGGTTCTGATTTCTAATAAATAAAAGGACTTCTGAATATCACTATTCGCTGAAAGTTGAGTTTCTATAATAAAATGAATGTAGGTAAAACAAAATATATTTGTGGTCAAGTCATCTTAAAAAAAAAAAAAGCAAAAGATAAAACCTAATTCTGACAGCTGCAATCCATCAAGTAAGATGACTTTTCATCAGCCACCACTGATATCCTTCAGTACAGCTGGGGTCAAGCTACCACTTCTGTTCCTGTAGCTTCTCTTTAGGGAAGCAAAAGATACTGTTTCTTTTGGGACTCAAGAAGTTTCAACATTTTAATTCTAGTTCCTCAAATACAAAACCAACTAGTGTTTTAAACCTGGATTGATGACAGGGAATTTGAAGAAAGACAGTATCCAGATAATACATATTTATATGTGTCTTTAAACAATTCATACTGAGACTAGTCTACATTAAAAATAGTTTACAAGGCAGAATGCTTTTCAGCATTCATGCTAAGTGTTTTTGGAACAGACTGCCATAGTTGAATTTCGTTTGCTGTTCTTCCTCTAGTACAGTGCTACTGTGTCCCCAACCAACCCTACAAGATATAATTTGCAACTACAAACGAGAATGTCATTTTCTTTTATGTCCACCATTTTGATTGATGAGATTACATTCTATGAACTGATTTCCTAGGTTATTGTCTGGGGCGTGAATTACTAGATTTAAATCATGGTAAGATGCAGAAGAAAAACTCAAGTTGGCTTTTAAGGTTCAGAGAAACTATTTTGTAATAGATCCACACCTCTATTTTCACATTTTTCTTCAAATTCGCTTAAACTTAGAGAATTTCAAATTCCATAAAATCACATCCTTTTCTCTCCATTTTCTGACTCAAAAGTACCATGCTCATTTATTTTATATATATACATATGTAATGTGTATATGTATTACATATGTGTATCTATATTATACGTGTGTGTGTATATATATACATGACTGACAATTCTGAGAACGAAAGTTTCATCTCTTTATTTAAAGTAGTATAAATTAAAAATGGAAAAGAGAGCATACCCAACTCAAGACAGCCCAACAAATGTAGTTCCCATAAAGGCTGAATCGTATCTCCAGGCTTTATGATAAATCATTAGAGTTTGCCCGCTGGATAAGATCAGTAGTAAGCCATCTGGCTTATTCAGTTTATATCAGTGTAACGAGTGTTATGCCAAGTTGCTGATATTTCCAAAGCTCATAAGAAATGAAGCTACTGGCAGAGGCTGCAATCATAACCTAATTTCTGGGGGAGATTTTATTTGATTTCTGTTTGTTTTCTATGGCACATCAAAGTCTGAATGCTGTTTTAAAAGTGAAATCATTTCACTAAATTGGAAAGAATACAGTCTCCAAGTTTAGGTATAGCAATTTGCTATATTTACCTATTTACCCCATTATATACTTGTGATCTCTCTCTATGCATTTAGAGGAAAAATTGAAACAAGAGCTATCCCTGCATAATTTCTCTCCCCCTAACTTTCCTTCTTCTTCTTTTTTTTTTCTTTCAAATTTGTTACAGCAGAAAGTCCTTTAAGGAGAATAGATTTTGTCCTTTCCCAAACTGATTAGAAAGAAGGAACTGTTTTACCCTGGTCCCTGTGGGGGAGGAAAAAAATACCATTATTGACTCTTTTCCTTCCTTTCCCACACTATACCTCTGGTTGTTCCCCAAATACCCCATTTCATGCATCTTCAAACCTCAGAGAGTCTGAAGTCAGGTGAGGCTGCACCTATTGGCTGGTCTTTCTTTCCCTTGAAACAATGAAACTTAAACAGCAAACAGATACATTCTTAAAAGTTGAAATTAAAAAACTGAATGCAACAGGTACACCACCTTATTTACTTTATAAATCTCTTCTCTCTCTCTCATGACCCACTTTCTCTCAAATACATAGGGTTATCTTATGATCTTACCCAGCAGGCAAACTATAGAGCCATGGTTCACAAACTTTAGGCTGCTTCAGAATCACCTGGAGGATTTGTTAAAACACAGATCGCTGGGCCCACTCCTGACTCTTTGATTCAATAGGTCTGAGATGAAACTCGAGAATCTGCATTTGTGGCAAGTTCCCAAATGGTGAAGCTGCATGTTCAGAGGCCACAGATTGAGTTCTATAACCTAGACTAAGAGCAACTGCTACAAAAAGAGACAAAGATCAGAGCCCTAAGGTGCCAATTCACATCACCTCCAGTTGTGTGGGAGTCAAGTTCCCTGACATTCAAGCAGTATGCTGGGAAATAATACCATAATACCGGGAGGTGGAGTGTGAGCAGACCAGCTGCTTGAGTGATTTCTCTTTTCTGATGGCTCTCAGAATACTCAGAGTACAATTATCAAGAAAAAGAAAGTGAGATCATGGAATAAATACAATCATTTCTATCCAATCAGCTCTTATGATTCCCACTTGCATCATGGTTCCATTTCTATTTTATCTGTAAAAATGCTCAGAGTACCAGGAATGGGGACGTTAAAAGAGAGATCTGAGTTCAAATCCTGCCTTCCTGTGGTGTACACTTCAGCAAGGCAGCGATATAAAAAAATGGGAACAATAGAACCTACTTAATAGTATCACTGTATGAATACAATTTCACCCTGCCCCTGCATTGTCTCATGCACACACCTATAAATGTTGGCTTTTTATCATGAATGGTCATATCTCCTGACTCTCCTAAAAGAATATTCAGTATGTTAAATATCACACTACCTGTTTGATCAAATGGGTAAAGTCATTACTTCAAGAAATCTCTATAAAGCAGCTACTGTGTGCCAAAATTATAAAGTGACACAATTATATACAAAATGTTACCCTGGTCACTATTATTTTGATTTGGAAGTTTTTTACTTCATGGGAACTTATAAAGAATACTTGCTTCCAAAGTTGGCTAACGAGGGAAATTGAGAGGATGTGTTTACTAACTAACCACAAATTTTGTTTTGACAGGCACTAAAATAACAGAATGGAGGAAGCAAGGGGAAGATACTTTGCAGACACCATGGCCTTATATTGTTAAGGATATACCTCAGACCCGCCTAAAAACCACAGACTCACTTTTCCTGCAAGTCATCATATTTACGTAGCAAAACAACAGGGAACAAATTTGGCCAAGGGTATCCTATTTTCAGGTCACTTTAACCCACTGGGTCAGTCGGAAATTTAATGAACTTGGTAATAAGACACATCTTCAGTTTTTCAGCTGTGAACTCACCCTCCTACCCACTAAGCCCCCATATTGATCAACCCTCGATTCTGAGATACAGAATAAAAGCACCACCTTCTGGGTACAAAACAGATTTGGTTGAATTTCCAAAAAGGTTCTTGTCTTTACCTTCAGTAGTGTCTTTGCGCCTTCCTCCTCCTAGTCTCCTGTGTTCCAGAGAAGGAGCTCAAAAGCACATTCTAGGAGCTGGGTGGAGGTGTGAGTAACATCTAGCACAGCCCAAAGTGTTACCAGAAAAAACAAAAACTGAGGCCCATGAAGTCTGAGCACCTGCCCAAGGGCACATGTTCTCGAGGATACTAAGGAAGGGTGTTTATGTTCCCACCCACTGTAATTTCCTTGCACAATTGGCCTCCATATTTTACTTAACAGGAATTTCTACAAAGAATTCATTATCAGATTTTATGAAGAACCCTGAGCAACAAACCTTCCCACGATCCATCAACAGAGGTCATTGGTGGCAAAAATGAGTCACTAGCAGGTGTCTGTGAACCTCTGAAACCAAAACACGGAACTGGGCGAAAGAAGCTCTTGACGCCCAAAAAAAGGGCATCTTAGCCCAAATACTTTATGAAACCAGATGCTAAAGATTATAGTTTGGAAATCTACTTGGGCAATGTTTTCCTTTAATTTTCCCTAAAACACCTCACAAGCCCATAAATCCTCCCAGGGTTCCCACTGAAATCGAAGTGTAACTTTTAAAATCGGACCTTCTCTAGGTAGCAAAAGTATTATCTGCGTTTACATTTTAAGCTGCTCTAACACACCGGGCACTTTGCTGAAGTCGTTTCTTTCCTTCAAAAACGGTCTGCTCTCTAGACCTGGGGCTTCCCCGACCAAGGCGCGCACTTGGGTAAGTGCGACAGCCTCCGAGTCATTTGGCCCATTTTAGTTTCAACGCTGCAGTGGCTCCCTCGGTGCCACCCTCTTGCCTGGCAGATGCTGGATGTTTTGGGGGTGGCTCAGGTTTAGCGCCTGAGACATTTGCAAGAAGCTGGGCCCTCCCCATCCTCCCTCTCGCCCCGCAAGACCTCTTCTGACCACAAACTTGAGATATGTGCACACTTCCTTGGCCGCGCGCGATGCCTGCATCACACTGGGGACCTAGCCCAGGGCTCGCCCAGCCCTGGCACCGGTGTTCCCGGGGCTGGGACCACCGAACTACGGGTCACGCCCTCTCTCGTGAGCGGCTCTTCCACTTTCGGTACCACCTCTTCCTTACCTCCGCTAAGGACAGGCGGCCTCACCCCTAATAAACCTAATAACTCCTAATAAACCTAATAAACCCAAAAGTTCTGACTTAAGACATTCACCGCTCAGAGGATCGTTGGGTCAAACAGGTGACCCGGCTGCTCGCGCCCCGGGGCTGCCCCAGACTCCAGGATGCAGCGTTTTTCCGGAGTCCCACTCGTGAAGGCGGCGGCGGGGTGCGCAGGAGCTGTCAAAGGACAAGTCAATTCAGGGACAGGGTGGCGCCTAATCGCAGCCCCTGGGCCACCTGGGCGAGCGGGCAGAGGGGGATTTCCGGGGGCAAATTCGCAGGACAGACGGTGGAGGGGCGCTACACTCGCCGCACGACCGGGAGCACAGGGCAGGACTGGACCTTGGTTACCACCAATGCCATGGAGGGGGCTGGCCCTTCCGCTCGCCTCTCCCCACACTGAGGCCTGAATACTCACACACTTGTACACACCCACAAACACACATGCTTGCATTCCACCAGATGGGATGGCGGAAGCAGGCGAAGGTAAGCAGCGCCGGGTCCAGGAGTACCTGCCCCGCGCATCTAGCCCTCGGCGCCCCCGCCACAGTGCAGACCCACCAACACGTGGGTGGCAGCCGGCGCTAGCAGCCGCCGCACGGATGCTCGCGGGGTCTCACCTGGGGAGTCTCGGGGCGGGCGATGGGAGCACCCGCAGACCCACGCCGCGCCCGGGGTTCCCCTGGCACAACTTCTCGCCGCCCGCGCCTCCTCTTTTCCTTACCCAAATACTGCCGCAGGTCGAGGAGGAAGCGAGGGGGTCCCCCGCTGAGCTGGTAGAACAAGGAGCCCAGGCAGAACACCAGCAGGGTGGCCATGCAGAAGCCGTAGTCCCGGAGGGAGAAGCGCAGGAAAGGAAGCAGGGACACTCGGCGCTTCCAGCTCCCCGGGCCCGGAGGGGCGCCCCCCAAAGGGGCCCCATGGGGCCAGGGATCCGCGCCGCCGCCGGGATGCTGTTGCTTCTTCTTCATCGCCTGCTCCGCCGCCTCGCACAGCCTGCGCGTGCCAGGAAAAGGTCACCCATCCGCCTGCGGGGAGCAGAGCCCGGACGGCCGGCTGCACCCGGGCCGGGCTGCGCCGAGGGAGCCCGGGTGGGGGCGGGGAGGGGCCGAAGTTGCCGGGCTCAGGAGACTTTCCTCGGCATGGTCCCCACCGCCGCGGCCCGAGCGGCCGAGGTGCCCGGCCCCGGCTCGGGGGCGCTACCCGCGCCCCGCCCGCTAGCGCCCCCGCGCCCCGCGCCCTGCCGCGCCTCAGGCTCCCTGGCGGCCGCCGGGGCTCGCCTCCAGCGCCAGCGTGGACCCCCCGGCTTTGTGTCTGTCGGTCTCGGCGTGTTTTGTCCCGGTTCAGGCTCCTCTAAAAAACGGCAGGGAGGAACGGGAGGCGGACACCATCCCCTCGCTCCACCTCCTTGACAGGGGTTTTCCTCCTCCTCCTCCCCTTTCCCCTCCGGCGCTCCGCAGCCCTCTCTCCTCCCTCTCCCCTCCCTCTGCCTGCTCGGGGCTCCCGGCTCTCTCGGTGTCACGTTACTGCCTCTGCCTTGGGAGGGGTGGGGGCGGCGATTATTGGCAACAAGGAAGAAAGTTTCTGGGTGTTTTTTTTTTCCTTCCCCCTTTCTCTACAATCTGGCCTCAGTTCCTGCGCCACCAGCGACCTCTTGGGGGCCCCGCTGACTTCCCTCTCATTAACAGTCATCGGCAGGAAGAAGCACGACTTCTTTTACATGTATATGTTATTTTCGTTTCAGAAACGTGATCTCCTTCTCGGTCCCGAGCTGCTTACTAAAGGCCGATGAAAGGTACTTGGGTGTAGAGTCAAAACTTGGCTGAGATGGTAAAAGAGCAAGTGTTGTAAATTATAATTAAACATATCCCTTGGGGAAGAAAAACAGAAGACGACACTTTCTTCTTGTTTGCCCCTTCCCTATAGCAATCATCCACCTAGGGACTGGGGTGCAGAAGGAGAAGCTAGCGACTCAAAGATGTTATCCCTCTGGCGGATAGGAAGGAGAAAGAATCCTTACAAACTCACACCTAAGTCTTACACATACCCTTTTGCTCTCTGCCCACCTTCCTCCCATAGGAAACTTCTGGACCTGAAAGAGAGCCTTCCCCAGGCAGAGCGTACCTCAAATGCAGAGCCGCTGATGGGCTGAGTGGTGTTGGAAAGGGCTGCTCTCATCCCCTGCACTTTCTGTGAGAATGATTTATTGCTCTATATATTGCTATATGTATATATTGCTACATATATGCTATATGTACCCCCTGAGACTTCAGTGACTTACCCAAGGTCAAGAGCTACCAGCAGTCTGATGGGATCACACCACGCGTTTGACGCCCCCAAGCCCACTGTACTAACACTGCAAGGTGCTGCTCTCTCCCTGCCAGCCTCTTTTCCTCATCGTTCGCATGGTGCTGGAAGGATGAGCTCTAATTCATTTAGCCCCTGACCAGCCTCCCTTTGGGTTCCTCACATCTCTGGCTCCCTGTTCTCCCGGTATATTCTAGGAACTGACAAGCCAATAAAAGGAATAAGCAGAGCCAGTGACCTCTATAATTCTAAGACTATGTTCCTAGAAGCCTTTCCAAAACAGGGTATCTGAAGAAGATGCTATGGAAAATTGGGTAATCCTGAGATCATGAGCTTATAATTTAAGAACAATGTGGTTTAACATAATCCATACATCAGAACCTCTGGCTTGTGATTCTGGAGAACTGAGGAAAATACACTGGTCATGAGCTGGGTGGCACCCATCTACACACACACACACACACACACACACACACACACACACCGTGCACACACAAATTCCACTTCTGGATTTTTTTTATTGTTATTTATGTCTTTTACATTTTGTATTCCCCTTGGGCAGCCCACCACCAATTCACCCGTGATCCATCTCCATGGTCCCCTGTATTCTCCTCTCTTCCATTTTGTGCCCTTATCCTCCCCTCCCCCCACCGCTGAGTGTCTCTCTCCCACCCAGCCTCCCTATAGTCCTGTTATAAGTGAAACCATTCGATATTTTTCTTTTTCTTTCTGGCTTATTTCACTGAGTATGATTCCCTCTAATTCCATCCATGTCGCTGCAAATTGCATGTGTTTATCTTCTTTCCATGCTGAATAGTACTCCATTGTGTGTATGTACCACATCTTCTGGATCCAATCATCTATTTTTGGACATCTGGGTTGCTTCCATACCTTTGCTATT